>JAHLEZ010000028.1:600000-774976 GCA_020726505.1 Leptodontidium sp. MPI-SDFR-AT-0119
AGACGTTCATTTTTCGTCTGTCGATGTGAGAGTCGCGATTTGCTTTATTCAAGTTTGTTTGCCAAAAACACCATGGGCTCTAGAGGATTGATATAATTCTTGCTCGATGCTTATTAATCTTTTCAGTTGCTGATGACAGATGCCTAAGACAACACAGCCGCCACAGACGTAGTTTCTCCTTTGTGGCTCAGCTCGGACTCCAAGCATTAAGTTGAGGTTCAAGCCACAAAACGGGCTGCGGCTTTTCGTATTCGGATCCTGGTATGGTAATACCGATACGCCCGAAGCTGGAAATGGAGTGCACTGTCGGGATCTGAAGTACTATCGTAAATGCTGGCGGCCGAGATACCTTTTATTGTGGCAAACCGCGGAGCTATGGCACTTCTTCTCATTGTCAAGGACCGAAAAGGCACCCTTAAGAAGTCCCAACCAGCCACCGCCGACAGTCTCGGAAACCACAAGAAACTCGTTCGATAGGCGTGACGCCGCAAGGGTGTGGAATGCTGTCACAGTTGAAAAAACCAATACTGCTTCACAATTCCCCTTATTGGTACGCGGAAGTATAGCAGTTGCTTTTTGAAGCCCACTTTGATGCTGGATCATAGCTTGTATGGTATAGTATTCTCGCTTATCAGGGACGAAATGGGCGATCTGTATGGCTGAAATGGCGAGAATACCACGCATGACAAAGTCATATGAAAGTCGAAGTAGGGGGACATTAATTTTCCAGAGGTTCTTAAGATTACCTTGCCCGTGTAGAGTGAGGCATGATGAGGTGCAGAAGTTGTGTAACAGTTCCAAGTCTAGCATATATAGGTTTGGTGGATGGGTATGGAGTTCCTGATGTGATAATGGATTCGGCGTGAGATTTGGTGTGCTGACAGAGAGGTGTGCCCTGAAACGGTGAGCTGTTTTGACCTCCTTGGCATATTAGGCACGTGTTGAGTCACGGGCTAGATGACTCCATTTACTTAGTACTACTTTGTTGCCTACAGTTGCCTGCAGCTGCCTATTGCTTGTAGATGCATATAAGCACCAGTAGTTACAGTCTTAGAACCGTAACTCTTCCGCTACCAATTTACTAGAATGATTGGTGATCTGACCCGTGACCTGCTCTGTTATCACCGGCCCAGCGCCGTAACACCAAACTTCAATAATTTCTCACCACCGCAATTCAAGCGTTATAGCTATACTGCTTTAAATTACGAAGATCCAAGTCAGTAGCTTTTAAGGGAATTAACCCTCATCCGCTTTTACCATCAATCAAGCGCTGAGTAAATCCTTCTAGATTTCTAAAGAAAAGTTATATGTTGATGCTAGACATTTCTTAAACCAACAAGATGCACTTATATTTGGCCTTCAAATTGCACCAAAGCTGGGAATATGGTAGAGGTAACCTAGCTATACGTCCTTATCTAATTAGATCTTAGAATATTAAAGCGTAAAGTGGTGAAGTAAGGTGTATTAGGTGTTGCGATCCACCAATTGCTTGAAGTAAACCGCACCTACAACTCGAACATTGGCTCCAATAGCTACTTTGGCAGCCTGATTTTACAGAAGGCACAACGGTTGTTTTCCAGAGATGCACATGTCGAATAATAAGGGACGTGCTATCAAATTGGACGCTGGGGAAGTGCAGATTAAATATTAAGGGGAAGAATTCAAGCCTAATTTAATGAATCCTTCGAATCGACTTTTAAAGGCTTCGAATCTAACGAATTAGAGGCTAGAATTCTTTGAATCGTATATACGAATATTAGATTCATTCAATTCAAGTTTCATTCAAAAAATTCAAAAAATTCAACTTCAATTGCCAGCCCTACCAAACAATAAGGAGCTGATTCCTCACGTAAGCGCTAGCAACCCTTACAACAGAATATGATGGCAGAGTCGATGCGATGAGATGGAAGTTTAAGCAGCCGAGATGGGGTGTTGAAGTACGAGTTGGAAAGTTTCTTTTACCGCTTGCCAAGGTCTATGAAGAGATGGGTACGACCACGCCGCCATTAAACTAAGGCTGCGCGGACGGCCAGGTTTCTTGGTTAGGTTTCTGCTAAGGTCACGACTTGAAATCAGAGTTATCGGAAGTTCCATGGGGGGAATGTTTATTTGCAAGAGCAATGCGGTTTCAGCTGCCAAACTCTATCTTATTGTTTCTGCCTGGGCTCGAATATCAGCACGTAACGGAACAAGCGCCGCGTTTGATTGGGAAAAGCTTCTTACAAACAGGGCGTCTGGTGTTGGTCAGCGCTCGCCGGCAGCCGTTAGCCGTTAGCCGTCAACCGCTTGCCACATGAGTTGGGCGCGCCAAGAACCTCCACAATACTGCTCCACCGACTAAGGAGCGGAGTCCGCATTCAAATTCATAATTGACTACGAAGAGAAATTTAGAAACAGATAACTTGTAATATGTTTGCTTTAGTCAGTAATCCGTCGATCGATTCCATTCCACTACCCCTGGCCAAAGTATACTTGTGCGTAAAGGCGCGCCTATTTAAACCGATGGCGATTTCCTTACCATTGCTTTCACACAATCGCAACAAACAGTCTTATTCTTTGTTCTCTCGTATCATACACACACTTTAGTGTTGATAATCGCTAAAATCACGAATCATCCTCACAATGGCCGACCAAGCTCCGGACCCAAACACGCCCACCACACCATTTATGCTCACCAAGAGCTTGCACCGAGATGTCTACCCGGCTGTGGACCCCACCAATCCGGACCTAAGTGCTAAGGGCAAAGTAGTCATCGTTACCGGTGCTGGTGGTGGGCTTGGATACGTAAGACTCTGCCTGACTTCTTCCTCTTTTGTCTTTTATCTTGTTTAGCTAACCCCAACTCCCAAGGCCATTGCAACTGCTTGGTCTCTTGCCGGAGCTAGTGGATTCGTCCTCGCTGGCCGCAATGTTAGGACTCTGAAGGACACTGCTGCCTTATTGAAAACTCCATCCCTGGTCTGAGCTGTTAGCATTACCTCAGCAACTGAATGTGCTGAATTAGTAGAGAAAGCGGTGAAGGAATTTGGACATGTTGACGTTTTGGTGAATGCAGCTGGCACGATGAACCAGGAGGCAATGATTGGTGAGGTGGACTGTGATATATGGTGGAGCGATTTTGTGAGTACTTTTTACCAGCTGCATGGAATGTTGACACTGACGACAACGATTAATGTAGGAGTCAAACGTCCGTGGTGCCTACAACATCACTCATGCATTTATCAAAGCCACCGGAGGGAAAGGCACCGTGATCAATCTTGTCAGTTTGGGTGCCTCCCTCCTCGTGCCCGGTCTATCCTCGTACACAAGCTTGCAGCTATTAAGCTAGCCGAGTATCTCGACCTTGGTACGTATATCGAATTTCAATTTCTCTCAGGCTCTTTTCTCTTTAGTGCTCTGCGCTCCAAAAAAAGCAATTTGGTATGGATTTATAAGGATATTAATGAATGGATTCTTTGACAGAGCTCCCCAATCTCCGGGTATTCTCCATCCACCCAGGTCTTGTCGAAGCCTCCGTATCCCGCAGCATTGTTGTTCCCGCTTTTACCCCCTTTGCCCACGATAAACCCCTTCTCACCGGCGGAGTTACTCTTTACCTCTCTACTCCTCGCGCTGACTTTCTACGCGGCGGCTTTTTAAGCGTGAACTGGGATGTGGAGGAGCTGGAGGCATGCAAAACGCAGATAGCTGAGAAAAAGCCCAACAAGTTAGCTTTCTTAAACGGTCAGCTTCAGCCAGGTGGATATCCTTGGACCGCAAATGAAAAGGCTTGACTCGATAAGCTACTCAACTATACACTTGGGAACGTAGTTATTAGATTGAGTTAGCCCGAATGCATATATCTTTGCGTTTTACTATAACTCATTCTCGAAGAACGAGGCTTAGTCTGAGAAAGGCTATAAGTGGATGGGGCTGATATTTGAGCATTTGAGCCTTGAATCTGGCTAGCACCCTTTGAGTCGAATGAACCTGAATTATCAGGGTATTCTCCTTTTCATGAGTCTTAGACCTTGCTCGAGCTCTCCCCTGACAGCCTCCGGAGCTCGCAAACTCCTAGAGTACCTTCTTCTTACTCGCCCATCTCACCGATCGTACTGATTAGGAGGGGATCCTTTGTAACGGTTCCGTGAGTTAGCTCAGCATGGTTCAGTAAATGTGTTCGATGTTCAATTTCGATGTCACAGATCCGACAATCTATTCGCTTCCCCGGTTGCAACTTCTCTACGTGGAACCTTTCAAAGTCCCTAGTCAGAGAACCAACAGTTGCGTATTTCTTCACCCACACATCGACCGGCAAATTCGAGTTTCCAATATATATGAAGCACATTTTCGACCTCTTGTCGGTCCTCACAGATGCAATTGCCTAGCTCAGGGCGGCGTCCGACGTAGACTGTACCTGCCCTTAGGCTTCAATGATGGCATGACTGCTAGGCTGACCATCAACATATGACATCCGTTCCTCAACGCTGCAGTACGCCGTCACAGTATTGATAGCCGTTTTTCTCCTCTGGAGTTCCTTCTCAGGTGTTGTCTCGGGCAGCGTTATAATCGCATCTATCAGAAAGAGATGTTCCGGTGTCATGTTTTCGGATTGCTCTAGTACGCCTCGCACTTCTTTGTCGACTACCTTCCTGGATAGCTGCATCTCGCTATCATTTATAGGCTGCATTTTCTTGTAATCTTCCCGGATTTGAATCATGAGCAGCCGCTTCTTTAGTTTAACAATGCACGGCAGGTTCTTCATCGACTTGATTCCTCTATAGTCAACCTCCACGGGCGACGGGGACCTATTGACCGGCTCATTGAAGACGCAAACTTCATTAGTTCCTTCTCCTGCTCCATACCGCGATATATTCTACCACCATCCACACTAAGCTGCCGATCAAGGTAATACTTAAGAAGGGTGTCGATGCTAGCATGCTAGAGGATTAGGCATTGGAGGGAATCGCTAACATCCGCTATGCGAATCGTCCCGTTCAGCATAGAGCTCAAGAACGGTGGTTAGGTCAATACTTACGACTTTCGTTCAGGGCCTTGGCTTGCCCATCGCGGAGACAGTAAGGCTTCGTTCCTTGGTCTATGCCTGTGATCATGCCACCCTTCTTCATCCGGTACCGTACCTATTCTATCGTTGCCTGCAGCTCGCGAGCAATGCAACCACCGCCCGCTTCAACAATTTCCCGACAGAAGATGAACTTACCATCGAGCTTCCCCCCCCCGAAGCGGTAATTTCTGCTCATTCAACCCTTTTAAGACATCCAAGCTGTAAACTCTCTCTAGGGAGTTAATACTCGGGGACTCGAAAGCCTGGGCCGTCAATACAATAGCATGCCCAATAGGAAGACATGAGGGCTAAGCACGAGGGGAGGGTCGTAGATAATTTCTAGGATTAGGAAAACATTGCTTCACCAGTAGTTGACACAATTCGTTACGCACAATCTGTAACAAACAGATGTCGTCAGAGGCTAGCAGGAGGGATCACAATATAACAGAATGAGTAATACGTGGTGGATCACAAAAAGGGCTGGTGGGTAATAAAAGTAGATTGCTGAGTAGAAGTATAGATGCCAATATAGAGATAAACTCAAGCTTGCCGGTTTATAGCTGGCTGAACACGAGTATATATCCTTCATCTTGAAACACTAATACAGCCGTACTAGAGCCTCTATTCGGAGCCTCCGTCACTTCGACTTTCGGGGCTTCCGAAGGGAAGCTAGTGCTCGGGTTCTCCGATGGTCTAGATTGCTGATACTTGTTCGGTACCCTCGTACCATAGTCTAGACTGTTGGCAGTTGTAAGTGGCTGTTACACAATCCAAAATATCAGCGAGCCTCACCCAAAAGCCACTACTTTGAAATTGTTGTAACGACGCAATACTCAAGGAGCGTTGCTGGAGGTATATGGGAGTACGTAGACGGTGGCAACTCGAGTATTATAGGTCTACTACGGAGGAAACAAAGAAGATGAAGAGCCCAAAAGAGAGGGGGGTAGGATGCCCTTTATATAGACGAATCTGGTCCGAAACCACACCGGCGGTAGAGCAGGTGTGGGAAGAGATCGCGGGATAAGAGGCTAAGAGTGTGAAAAGAGTGTAAAGCGACCGTGGAGAGCGGAACGGGGGCAGATATAACAACGGACCAGGGTCGAGAGTTGAGGAAGAAGGGAACGAATACTGATTATGCGAAGGATGAATGATGAGCGGCCGAGATGGAGATAGAGAGGGCGAGGGAGGAGGGCGGAGGAGAGCTTTTAAACACATCATCTCCAGGGGATAGTGGGAAAAGGTAGAGTCTATTCTGGCGTCTTCGTTGGGGGCCCGTCTTAAAGTGGATGGCCAGCAGGTTGAAGAGTCGAGGACTGACGAGAGGACATGAAATCTGAGCAGGGATCTGAAGCGGCCAATGGGTGCGCCGGGCCCCGACTGAGGGGTGCGTGGTAGATAAATCAGAGGTGCGGATTTATCGAAAAAGAGGTTAAGACTAGCTGGTGCGTGAAAACAGCATCTGGGTGTTACAGCTTTGGGTGTTAGAAGTAACGTCTTTAGCTCAACGATATCAATGCAAACAAGAATCGTACGCAAAACTCAATTAGGGCAAATCAAGTATATTGTCAACGGTACAGGACAAACTCCAGAGGGCATTCAGGCAACATATATGGACTACAAGTGAGACGAAACAAGTGCCACGCACTCTTAGGCCGTCGGGCACACTTCAACACTGGTGACTGTAACCATGTCTCACGTGACAGGAAGCGAGGTTGGCATAAAACCACCTCTTCTTGCCTCAGCCTGAACATTCTCTCCTTAGCTTTGTATTCTAAGTTATAAATCAACATTATGCTTCTCTCTTGAGGCCTCTGTTCTCGTGCTGTCACTGGGTAACCACTTCACCGTGTATAAAAGTAATTGTTGGTATTATTATAACTTCCTCTGTGACGATTGCACTCTGGACAGGTAATATCAAGACAGTACTCTCATTCTTAGGACAATAGATACAGAGGAAGGACAGCTGTAGCTGACCCCTATATCCTCAAAGCTGAAACACTAGCCCCTAAACACGTGACGTCAGCACCAAGACCGTCACATCCTCGACGTGCTTCGAGTATTAAGGCGAGTCTCGGGGGAAGATTTAATTAATCCCTATTAAATCTGGCCTTTATATAAGTGCCCTATTAGAAATATAATAAAGTACTTTAAAGTTTATTATTAATTTCACTTTGTAGCCTAAGACTTTTTTTATTTATAGTAAGGTTAATAATATAAGCTTGCTACTAATTAGTGTCAGTGTAATACTAGTTTATATATTACGTAATATATTAATATATTAGTATAATAACAGAATAAATAATATATAGTTAAAAAATCTATGTATTTTCTAAGAGAGTGCGAGGAGAGCTAGACTATATATTACGAAACCCCACTGAATGTGCTCCGAAACTATTCCGGCTAGGCTCTGACCCCTGACCTTGCCCGCACCCCTTTTCCAGATTAAAGTATGCTTATGTAGGGACCTGTGGACTAACAATAAGATAGTTAAGATCTTGGAAAATTAAGAGATAAGTATATTATATACGGTCGAAGATAGTTATTAGTATAATTGAGAATATTGTTTAAGTTAAGAACGAAGCTTTTATTTAATAGTAAACGTACTAGTCTTATATAAAACCTTCGTAGACCTAAGGACCGCTAAGACCGCTAGATTATTAGAGGTTTAGTAATCTTAGCGGTCTAGTATTACGTGACTAATAGTCATGCCATCTTATAATTAGAGTATCATCTAGTTATTTACCTACTAAGTCTAACTTAGGAACATATAACTAGTAATAAAATCCCAGTTATTAAATTCTCTTGGAAGAAACGTCTTAGAACTAATATTTCCTTGGAACTATTGTCCTAGGCCTATAACCTCCCTAAGTTTATAGTCCTGTCAACTATACTATACTAGTATACCCGGAGTCCCGTAACCCGGAAGCGCCCGTAACAGAAAATACTTAATTAGTTATAAGAAAACTTGTAGGTCGATATTTGCAGTTATAATAATAAAGGGATAAGAGTAGTAGTAGTAATACCAAGAGGAATCGTGAGAAGAAAAGAAGTTATTATAAAGAACAAGAAGAGGGATGGAGAGAAAGGAGAAGGGAAAGAAGGTTAGAAGATATATTCTATAATATGTTTTTAGCTTTTAGCCCTAGCCCTAGCCTTAGCAGTAGTAGTAGAAGGATTTATCTTAATAAGGAAGTAGATAAGAGAACACGCTCTAGAGATAATCTAGGCCTTTCCTTTCTTAGAGAGGAGGTATAGCTATAATTATAGCTAATATAAAGTTAAAGTAGATAAAGAGGCTAAGGCTGAGGCCGAACGTGATTTCTATACCTTTCTAGCTAGTTTAGAAAAAACGATAAGCGCACGGGTCACTTAGTGCTATAGCCGCGAGCGATAGCTGGCGGGTGCGAACGTGGTTACTGCGTATTAAGGGGAAGACTAGTAGTAGTAGTAGTAGTAGGGTTATTTTGGTGGGTTTCGCTTAAGTGGGCCGGAGTAATGGCCCCAACTCTTAGCTTGTTTTAATCGCCTGATAGAGGTGGAATCCAAGATGGAGACATGGCGAGCGTGCTGATTGTAGATGTCCGGATTTGTAGGCGGGTGGAAATGCTGAGTGCAAAGCACTGTATTTACGCAGACGATGGGAAACAAGACATGTGAATTCTAAAACGGGGAAAATACGAGATCAGCTCACACGATCCCGAGCAGAGATCAACCGGATCTGCTGGCCGTTGGTACCGAATGTACGATTCCTCAGATGATCCGAAGACCCGCAGCGTATTCAGCCAGAGCTACGCATAAGGCTGAGCGGATTTTGGCGATATTTCTTGCAGATGGAAGAATAGGAGCCCGCCCACGCGCCGGTACTTCCCACAACGGCCGCTCTACGAGCCAAAAATGGAAATCAAGTGGCTTTTCAATGGCGGAGGAAATGTGATATGCTCGCCCTCGCGATGTAGCACAAAGGTCGCTGCCACAGCTCCAGCAATTGCCACTGTGTTATGAGAGCTTAATGCTCATTGGAACTTGTCTCGGTGATCAGGAACCAGAGGTAGGGGAAATTATGCTAAAAAGTACAAACGATGGAGGAGCAGGATATTTTGTTAGTTGATCGAATGAATGATAATAGCTTTGATTTCAAGTATTCTTCCTATTACCGTCTCATGCAATTTGTTTTATACTCTCTCCATAACCTTCCCAATTTGCAACATCAATGCCACCTAACTTCACAATGGAATTGGCGTAGACAAAGTGAATGTGACCGGAGATCCAGACATCGTGACCCAGATCGTGAGCGGGTCGTTGCCAATTTTTTCAGTGGTAAAGCCTTGAGTGCTTGTAACTGTACCAGGCACCGTTACTGGGATTGGATTGTTACATGTATTGGCATTTGTCGTAAGAGTAAGGCCGGTGATGGTCATGACAGTGGGATCCGTGGTGAAGGTCACCATGGGCGCACAAGCATCTCTCGCCATCCGCGTGGCAAAGGCGGTTGCAATCTATCAGCCGTTAATCAGAATTCAGTTGCATGAATTAAATGCTCAGGAATGCTTACATCATCATGCTTGAGCGACAAGATTGGCCATGTCACACTCTATGATCAGTGGTTTTTCATTTGGGACAATGCCGCCTTGGACACTTACAGTCTGGTCATTTCTTGAATGACAATCTCAACCCACGCCTGGAACATCGAGAGCTTCGAGGACACGCCATTAATGGTAGTGGTACCTGCTGTGACGTAGTTCAGGTTTGCCTGGTGAAACATGAATGGGTCGTGATGAAGGCCGAGCAGATGCCGTGTATTGGTCGCCTTTTCAAGTGCTAGCAAATCATACCACGTGTTGGTTGCCGGGACGCCGACGTTAGTGTTGATCCATTCCGCCACTGTGCAATCGGGAAGTTGACACTAACAATGTCAGTCTTGTGGGAAAACAACAACTCAGCGCGAAGATTTACGTTGTAATAGATATTTGTTGCCCAACGAGGGGTAATTTGGACGCCATCATAGCCATTCAAGGCAACTGTGGTCATGAGAGGCCACATTTCGTTCACCTGTAATAGGATGTCAATATCTTCAAGACTGCCAAACTGGAAATGAAATAATTATTCCTGCGTACCGAGTTCATCAACACCGGGCGAGTGTTATCTCCGACAACGTTGACAATTCCAGCAGCAATCCATGCGCGGATAGCGTCGCCGTTATGCAGACCTGTAATAGCAGGAGGCACAAGTCCCTTAGGGCTAAATCTTGTGGCACCTGCAATACCTACCTGTTTAAGCCATGCCTGGTTCCAGGTCAGCTCCTGGTAGACGTCGAAGTATGTTGCATTATTTTGGTCTTCGTGCGTGAAAGTATGCGACACATGTGCAAATGAATTTAGATTACGTAATTCTGCCCACCATTTCTTGAGAGCGTCCAAGTTCGTGCACGTTGTGGTATAGGGATATGTGAGAGGGGTTGACGGCCACAGATTAACGCCGGTGCCGATTGGCTTTGCCCATTCCAGTGGGGTATCGATCTGATCAGGATATTCGATGGGTCCAATTCCACATTTAGTTCCAGTTTGGTCAATATTACTCGCATCCTAGGTATTATCAGCAAATTAGCTGAACAACAAGTATGCAAGAAATATACTTCAATGTTTCCATTACCATTGTGGCAGATTTCCATAAACCAGTTGCTCCCGGCGGGCAGTCGCTTATTAACAGAGGTCATCCAGGTTACATGTTGGTCCAGATCCGTAGTCGTCACCTGATATGTAGTGTTAGTGGGACTGTAGATAGCGGATTCGAGGAACATGTCGTCAACTTTAGCGGAACAGGTTAGCACTGCAGTTCAACCAGGATTTGTTTAGAGGGGCGCGTACTTTGAGTATTGAGATAGGCACGGCGGTAACCAGTATCTGAAAGCATTCAGTACATGAGAAATCTTTCATTGAGAGCGGTGCATGCATACAGAGACCTCTTGTTGCCCAGTGAATCCAAGCATGTTGGAGGTAGTTAGACGTTAGGGACCAGTCAGTGGCAAAACTAGTAAAGAAGACCATCTAAAAGGTGTAAGTATTATACATCTTTAGGCTTGTATACGGACTTGTTGTCTGCCTCCAATATTATTAAGTACACCTGCCGTCGACGTGGTGGGAAATCCTGTGCTTGGTGTAAATTGAGCGAATTCAGTCGCAATGCTGGAGTTCGTGATTGTAGCTGGGTAATGCCACAGTCCAAGGGTGCTCAGGGCGGCTCCCCTATTGAATCAATGTCAGCGTTAAGAATCTAAATGATAGTAAATGAGACATAGAGAACTGACGTAATTAAACCCGCAGTAGGAAAACCTGTAGCATTAGAAATAGATATGGTTTGCTCCTCCCCAGTAGCACAACAGCCACCAATTGTGGATGTACCCGAGTCCGCAGATGGGAAGACGTCAAGTCGGACCATTCGCACCCCAAAGCTGACTTGATACTGATACAGTATTGCCCATTGAGCGGCAGTGATTGCACTCTGAAATCCCGTTGTACCTCCGTAATCGTAGCTAACCTCGGACAGTATGACAATGGCTCCGTAGTTCCCAACCGTTGCAGAGCTGTTTAGGCCTGGAAGTATGATCCCCGCCTGCGGCACGACAACTAGCTGGTACGGAATGGCATAGCCATTAAGGCCAGAGAATGCCGAGTATCCAGAAGCCGAATCTCTAGCAAAAACTAAGACTGTGCTCGAGACAGTTGTTACAATGACAGCGTTTGAAGCGGGCGCAGCAGCTGCGGCTACCACCGAAGTGTTGGATGTGACAGTGAGTCCATTGATCTGTGTAACAACAGGGGCGACAGGCGAGGCTGCTTGTCGGATGGCGATCTGAGGATTGGTTCTAACAGACTCATGAGCTACTTTGCGCGGAGAAATAGCCGTCGGCGTTTTCGAGGACGCCGAGGACACCGCGGCTCCGTTGGCTGCGGAGAGGATTGCTGCCAAAACAGCAGCCTTGAAGATGAAGCTCGACAACATTAGAACGATTTTAATGTGAAGTTTTCAATGCTAACAGGAGCGATGATGGATGAAAGTTCAGGTGGATCAGAGTGAAATATTATGTGCATTCGAGATGGCGGCGGGGTTCTGTTGAGCTTAGTGCTCCCAACGGGTAGGTAGGCTGCTTGTTCGAGCCGTACCCGGCCTACCCAATAAAATACCCGTACCGGGCCTACCCAGCCTGGTCAGATTTCACACTTGTTGAGCAGAGCAAGTCGGTTCTGATGAGAAGCACGCTCTGACGCGAAGAAAACATGTCCAGCCATGTCTAGAAGAATGGCCTCATACATTGACACCTGTCTATTCTGGGACCATGCCGCAGAGTGAGCCGACGAAGAACATTGCGGGATGCTAAAAGAAACTGCAGCTTCTCGAACTATCGAAAGTTTGCAGAAAGCCTCAAATCGTGGAATATGACCAGACTCTCAGTCAACGTGTAGGTATTGACCTCGTCGTCGTCGTCGTCGTCGTCGTTGTTGTTGTTGTTGTTGAATCGGCGGCAGGCTCATTTAGTGAATCTTTACACTGCGTAGTCTATTTTAGCGCCAAATAATAAACTATGTGGGTACTCGTCTACAGCGGTGCGCTTAACTAGCTTCAATCGTACGGGGCAAAATCTCACCCAGCCTCGCGAATTCTTAAGCCCTTACCAAAAGCCTGAAAACGCCCCGAGATATTACACCTTAACAACGATTCTAAATTAAAAGCTGTAGACGTAAAATTAATTGCGATATATTTAAATATCTTATTCTTAAAGAGCTTTAAGTGCATCGCCTTAATTATGATGTTGTAAGAGGTGCTTGAAATCGTTAGTTTGCGGCTCTTACGAGTGTGGGCAGAAGGTATTCCTTAGCAAAAATCGCGAGGTCTAGGAAATCAATTATTACTTACTAATTAACACGTCGCAAATATTAAAAAGTAAATGTAAATACTAAGAAAGTATTGAATTACACGAATATTAACTTTTTATTTACTAATATATTACGTAGAGAATAGAGTCGGAGGGTCGTCAATTTGAGCTTTTGAGCTTTTAGTGAGGCTCGGTAAAATAAAATAAAAACCGAAAAATTATTGAAGCTACAATTCTTTTCCTACAGCCGCACAACTAACTAGTCGGAATCCTGATTTTGGCTTTTTGGCCCCGCCACACCTTTGGAGCGATTTACCCCTCGGATTTCCCAAAACCAACTTTACGAATACAACGTTTAATTAAATAAAAAGTTGATCGCTATAAAATCGGCACTTAGCGCATCATTTTCATGCTTACAAAATTTAATCTAGATGCGTGGTTATAAAGTTATTTAAGAAATGAAAACGTCGCAAAATTAAGAGGCGGGCAAGACGCGAGCCACCAAAAATACCCGTTACAAGGGATTCATTTATTACTCCACGAATATCGCGCTGCACAAAAATCTGCTTTAATCAAAGTACTTACTTTACGGAAAATTTCATCGCGATCAACTTTTTTTTTTAATAGCAAGTGCTGTTGTGTAGTTGTCGGTGGGCCTCAAATTGATTTCGGAGGGGTAAATCGCTCCAAAGGTGCGGCTCGCTTGAAATCCGGATTCCGACTAGTTAGTTGTGCAGCTGTACGTGTGTCAGCGTCACCGATGCCCCGCCCCTCACTTTTTCAGGCCCTTACCAAAATCCTGGAAATGCCCCTAAATATTACTTTACAATTAGGTCTTTAAGTAAGCTAGTAATTACATGCAATTAATTATTACATGTTTAACTTTAATTGTCTTAATTTTTAAAAGGTCTTAATAACGTTTCGTAGTATTAGAAGAGGGGGCAAAATCGAGGGTTTGCGGCTCAAATTTGCGATTAGGAGCCAGCTAGCAAGGCTAAAAAAAGCTATTTTTGCCCTTTTGTAATTCACGCTTTTAAGTTACTCTTATAACACTTAAAAAACATAATGCAAATACTAAAGTTATATTAAATTTTCATTATATCAACTTCTTTTAAAGCTTTAATACTTGTTTAAGGGGCGGGGTAAGGTGCCTACTTCGGATTTGGGGGGTTTAGTGAGGCTCGCTTACATCGACGCTGACACATGTTAGGAAAAGAATTGTAGTTAAGCATATTGCTGTAACCTTACCTGAGCCATCTCAACTCACGCATTTCAACATCCACGACCTCAACAATCCAACCGCCAGTTCTCCCGCTTTACCTCGCATACAGCTGCAAAATGAACGTCAAAATGAACGTTAAGTTGTCAAGACTCTACGCCTGGCGCAGGCCCGCTTCCCACCGGCCCTGCAATCAGCTGCAGATCGAAACTCAGCATCTGAAGCGGATCAGATAGTATTCAGATCTGAGCCTTTTCAGCCTCATGCCATCGACTTAGAATTCCTATCACAGCTTCGTGCATATGGATCCCTAGCTTACATTGTGTCTCAGTATATCCTCAATGCTCTTCTGTAGGCGGCAAGAAAATACACCATGCACAAAATGCTACGCTGTCGTCCTCTTGTAGCGGCTGGAGCTCTGAAATATTCAGCTCATTTTCTCTAACTCTCCGAGGAATAATGGGCAGACTAGCTAGACTTCCTGAGTTTCTCAGTTGGATGATGGTCATGCGAGTCAATGGTAATTCTAACTTTATCGTTCGTGGCAACTCGGATCATTCACCGCCGAGTGACAAGCTAAGCCAGGCTCCCATCCAACTGGCCCGGGATCTCTCCCAGATGTCAAGAGTCATGAGATCAACTGAAATTTATTGACTGGTTCTGCGAGCGTGTTTTCTTTGGCATCAATTGCTCAACGTCGTTGTCCTCCCGGCCGAGTCCCATGCTCGACGCTGCTCCCACATACTCGAGTCACGATATCATCAGTCTTAGGGCTGAAGTAGCGCATAGGGCCTTGAAGCAGGTGCAGGCTGGTTCTTTTTGTCTCAAGTCAGAGCCATCTCGTGTTCACGCAACAGCTTGTGCAAGTTCTCCCTACGTGAGACCCCTTTTGCAGAGCTGTCACAAGAAATAGACAATAACTGCATTTTATTATTCGCAGACCGTTATTCACTAATTGCAACCTGTCCCCATACAACGTCCCGTGCTCTGAAATTTCCTTGAGGTAAGCAAAAAACAATATCACTCCAGTCGTCTTATCCCAGGTGGATCGTTTCCAACTTGGCTACCTTCAAAGCATTGCAAATGTCCAGACAACTACTCTCGATTGACTTCTCGGTCTTCCAATCCAACTCTCTCTCAGCTTTTGTTGGAACTGCGACGCAGATGCCGACGTCGCCTTCACGACGCTTTACGGTGTGAATAGGGATCTTGGTTCCAGAAGCAGACTCCATAGTGGCTACCACTTCGAGTACCGAATTCCCTTTGCCACTCCCAAGGTTGTAGGTCCTGAATCCTCTCTTGATTCTGTTGTCAGAAGCTGCAACAAGAGCCGCAACATGACCTCGAGCAAGGTCGGTGACATGGATGAAATCACGAATGGCTGTCCCGTCTGGGGTAGAATAGTCTGTACCGAAGACGTGCAACACTGGAGATAATCCAGTAAGCACTCTAACGACTATGGGCATTAGATTGGTCGGTGTGCCCCGTGGATCCTCCCCTAGAATCCCAGACTCGTCGCAGCCGACCGGGTTGAAGTATCGTAGGGCAACAATTGTCCACTCCAGGTCCGAAAGTGCTAGGTCAGCCAAAATGGCTTCACACATCCACTTAGTTCTTCCGTAAGGGTTGGTCAAGCCAGTGCAGCCTGGCAGCACCGTCTTGGCATTGCCATCGCAGTCAACGAATGATGTGGGCTGGTGGACACAATACTCCTCCCGCAATGGAACACCGGAATTGGCGATCGACCCATAGACGGTCGCAGAAGAGGAGAAGATAAGTGTCTTGATGTCATAGCAACTCAGAACAGAGCAGAGCTCGACCAAACCAGCGACGTTGTTGGCGTAATACTTGAGTGGTTGCTGAATACTCTCTTGTATCGACTTATACGCTGCAAAGTGTATCACCCCATCTATCCTAGATGCTCGATGACCGTCATCCAGCTCTCTGGAATGTTCGTTCGGTAACTCGACATATTCATCCAGGATGCTTTTCATAACAGCTTTATCTCGGTAGTCAGCTTCGTGGAACTTCATTAGTGGTAATCGTTGGCACCGCAACTGATAATATTGACCCGCCAAGGTTTCGAGTCGTTCGAAGACACTCCGATATGAGTTGCTGAGATTGTCGACGATAACGATATTGTACCCTGCCTTCAACAATTCCAAGCTGGTATGTGATCCTATATATCCAAGGCCGCCAACAACTAAAATGAAATGGCCATCCAGAGGTGGCAAGTCAAATAGATGATCACCATCATCAATGAATGACGAAAGTGCTGTCGATGGTGTATCTAGCTCGGATGGAGGGCTTGATGCCAAGTAGTCCTGGCTAGGGGACCCTGAGTTTGAATAGGGCTCCATTGTTGTAGGTCGAAAGTGCTTTGAAATTGCTCAGGTTCTCAATAGTTTTCAGGGTCTGGAGGCCTGTGTAAGGACTATTCAAAAATCAGCCAACTCCCCTCAATTTATATTAATGTCGGCTCTTGCGGTCCTGATCAGTCCAGAAACTGACATTTGTGCAGCCCGCATCTTTGGTTCAAAGGACATGCACACTGTCTTGGCACTGTCATAGTTGAAAAAGATCTCAAAATATTCCAAACTGCTCCCAGCTAGAAATTCTCATCACGCCATTTTAATTCATAGGCCATCTCCTCCTCCACCACCATCCCACTCCAGCCCCTCTTCGTCAGCTCCGTAAGATCCAGGTAATGTTGATGAGCATAGCCAGGATTTAACTACACACGATATATAGCAAAAATACCATGGAATCTGAATAAGCGATTGGTAAGAGAACCCTTGGATACACGGCCACAATCACGTTAAATTTAACATATATTTCGCCCCAAGGGTATAATATAACTCGGTAAATATATTGATCTCGGGTATTTGAAATCCTAATAGGACTTCTTTGTTAATATTCTTCCTCGTCTAATTTTCAAGTTATTTGTGCACCACCAAACCTTCGATCACGTAAACAATCAGTGTGAGAAATAATTAGATTGGATTAGATTAATGGCCACTAATCTAAATCTAGTCAAGTCAAATTTTCATTAATCAAATTCTAATCAAATCGAATCAAATCTAATTAAATTAATTAATTATTAATCAATTAACGTGATTAATTTATTCACACTGTAAACAATAAAGTTCCAGTTCCATAGACTGACGGAGAATAGGCGATCATCAACCCGAGAACCATTCCCGATAGCCGCCACTTGGTAGGGCCGACGTAATAGTTGCGTTCGATGGTGATCCACTACTTGGCCAACGTGATTATGTCACTCGAGTGTTTGCACTTAGTATCACATATCGTAAAAAAATTGCCTGCATCATGCACTGCGTCCCGGAGGCTATGGCGAATACGAGACACTATCAAAGGGGTGAGGAAGATGGCTGGCAGTGCGTTGTCACGGAACTCCCCGTTGATCACTAGTCGCCAACGGGAAGATATTTGTGGATCAGATAATGATGGAAGGGTAATTTGGTGGTGGTGAGGCCGCTGGGCTTGAGAAATATTGACGACATGCCAAGTATGGCTTCTTGAGGCGGAGAAGTACTAGGGAAAGAGTGTGGAAGATCGAAGCCTTGCGTTGCTATTCGCAAGACTGCTAATCACATGTTATTGCTGGTGTACGTCTCTGGTGGCATCGAGCGGGGTACAGATGTGCCAAGAAGTTAGTGAAGCGCACAAATATCTGCGTAGCATGAAAAGGTAAATATGTTGTCAGGTCCACAAACGAGATACATCTTAATCCGTAAATATGCGGGCTGGGTCCATCTTAGCATCGATTGGCGAGTGCCGTGGGACCGAGGAGATACTTTCAGCTAGATTGAGCCATTCCATCTCACATCTATATTACATTAAGCGATATTCCGTAGAATCCTTAAAAAAAACCCGGGTCACCTGGTGGTCTGTGCGAGAACGTTAAAAATCTCAATTGAAGCTTAAATCTACGAGTTACCACGCAAAATAACTGACGATCGACGCTATACGCTTTACTAACGTATACGACCAGCTACTGAATTCGATGGTAATTCTTATATCTCCTGCCATGTTTACTACCTTACGTATAAGTAGTATCGATCTGTAAACGACTTTTCCGGCCGAAAGACTTGTACTTCTTGCCGCTCTCGACTTTGTGACGTGTATCGAGTAAAGAAAAGTAAACCTCTTGAAGATCTTAAGCGACGACTAATTCAAATACGAAAGGTTATCGAGGAAGCTTTACGAAACCGACTACAATTAGAAAAGGATAAGTACGTTGGTATAAAGGTCGAAAGCGGTGGCTACAGGGGGACAGGTGGGCCTCAAGCTACACAGCTATAAAGCCAGTAAGTAAGCTTTCCAAGGGGCCGGTATACCTTTACGAACTGTATCGACAGTGGAAAGGGTATACAGAGCCTCGAGAGAAGCCTACGATGGCTTACGGACGCTAGGAGAATCCAGAGGGTAGTTAGGCGGGTTAGAAACCGTAATAGCGAGATCCGCAAGAGACCAATAGTCCATAAGAGGTCGAGGATAATCTACAAAGGACCAAAAGTCCGTAAGAAGTCGAGGATGATCCATAAGAAGAGGTCGCGAGAGGGATAACTCCTCCGAAAGAGGAGTGGGAGGATCCGGATGGAGTAAGTATAACTTAACGAGTATTGAAAAGATCGCTTTTACCAGTACCGAATAAAGAAAAGCGACGAAGGGACAGGGAAGCTTTATAAGCTGTGGCTATGTAGGAGACGACTGAAGATAGTTGAGAAGAAGACGAAGATAAAGACGAAGAAGATTTAAATAGAGAACCGATATATAAAAGATATAAAAGGTTCTAATATAAGGTCCGGAAAATCTACCCTGTAGCTTACGGAGGGCCGTGGATTTTAGCGCTAGTGACAGGCCGTTTTAGAAAAGAAAATTATATAGTAAACATAGTACAAATTTTCTTTTTAAGACCGTGGCGCGCGAAGCGAGGTCCCGAAGGCCCCAGAGCTTGCGGAGGGTCGCCGTAGGATAAGACCTCGTGCCATCAAATGATCGTTTGGCATTCACATCCACACTACCAATAGGTCTTCCAGAATTTGCTAGGAGTTTCGGAACACCGCAGACTGTGGGGTCGTGGCTCCGTTGTAAGCTAAAAGTGAAGCCATCTTTAGAAGGGTGTGCTTAATCATACTCTTAGAGTTAAGTGGTGGTACAGGCTTTAGTACATTAAGGGACAAGATGTCTCGCCAAGTCCTGGCCACTTTTCTCAACATCTGCCAACAGTGAAGTACCGTGCATGGAATGAGAATTAGAACGCGTACTCTAGTAGCTAGCCGCATGTGGTCTTCTCCGCATTTGATTAAGCCAGCATATGGGGTGATCCGACGAGCAAGTGCGGTAAGGGAGCGGGTGGCGGGCCGTAACCGGGGTTTATTTCATTTTCTCTGTACCTTGCATTGCGTGATATGCATGGTAGAGATGGCATTCGGAACCGAACTTTGCAGATTGAAAGTCGATTCAAGTCATGCTTAGCATGCCTCTATCTAAGCACTGAAGTCCGTCCCCTTCAATACAGTCGAAAATTCGGCTCGTCACTATCCCCGTAAATTCTCGAGCTGATCAAATCACTGCTCCCCGATGTAGACTTAAGATGCTCAACGTGAAAGACAGGTTTGCCCGCATTAATAAATGGACGAAAAAAATATATATACACTCCTTGCACTGCAAGCCCTGCACGCTAACTCCCCATTGTCATCATTCCAAAGGCCTGTTGGACAACTGATCCCGCGTTCTTCAGCCCAATTGGCATGTGCTAGCTGTGTGCATCGTTAGCTAAGCATGTGAGATTGTCAACCGCATTAGGTGGGGGTAAGACCCTTCGGGTATAATGCTACGGACGTCCGATGACCTGATATTATACATCTCGTATTGATAGTAAGTTTGAGTGCCTGAGTTCGGGATGGTGCATTTGGCTGTGAGGTTGTGTGTTGTGCCTGCATTTGAACAATCTCAACCTAAGGCGGGATTGGCTTGCGGTGCAGGGGGAAGCGCTGGGGCACGGCATGCTTTAGCTGTTTCCCATCAATCAGGCCAGAATATTCCACGTCACCGTCAGCCGCTGGGTGCAGCATGTGACAATGGACTAAGAATAAAAAACACCGTTTGAATTGCCGTGGTAGCGGGCAAAACGTCGATTTTGGTGGGGAAGCTACTAGATTAAGATCAGAATACGCCGCGGAGAACCACTCCTTGCTTCGTCAATGGAACAAGTGGGAAAATCTACGCAGCAGTTTCACTCCGCGCGCCAAGTGACGTGGTTTAGGCATGTGAGCAGGAAGATTCCGATGTAAGGTTCCTATTATCCCCTTCCATGAGTATTAACTGAAATAACCCCAGAGCTGTTGCAACTGGAGTTTATAAGTGTGTGTGGAGGATTGTTCCTTCCCAAATTCATGCTTTGTGACGTCACCCTGCTAAAAGGTCAAGGCTTGCGGCAAAGAGTGAACGATTTCATGGACGGACTGTCCAACAACCGGGAGCTTCGTTAAACTAGTACATCTCGGGTTGAGATATTAATCGCTTCCTCCGCGTATTCTGCATCTCCCAACAACGACCCTACGATAAGTGCTGCTTATCACCCCAATTTAGAAAAGTGATGCGCTATGCGGCTCATGGTGCGGCTTGCAGCGCCTGAGTTTTTGCCGCCACCCTAAGCCGTACTTGAACCAAGTGGCGTAGTCATGCAAATGCAATATTACGTACACTTACCCTTGCACGCACATGCCACCACACGCGTCCGAGCCTCCCACTTTGTCTCTATTATTCTTACGATGACTCGATTATTTAGTGGGTTAATAGATAGCCAGATTGCTGACCTGATAGCCAATAAGCTTCAAAAAGATAAGCATGTAGAAGCTCTTATTCGGTTTCGAGATATTTCTCAGCGAGATCTGGACTGCTATTTTCGGGGGTTAACGATTTACTCCCTTTCGTAGGTACTACTTGCTTCTACTGCCACTAATGATCGCAGTCCGACCTATCACTGATCGAGAATTACTCCCCAAAGCTGAGTAATGTAAGCCTTCTGGCCAATGTCAATAGGCCTGTTGAACTTACAGCCTGGGCAGACGCCTGAATAGTAACGTAAACATGCGCTTGTCAGGCATGTATTTTGAGGTCATACTCCAGGCGAAGGCTTGGAAAGGTGGCATGAGGACTATTGCTTTCACATGTTGGTGCAGGTCAATATCCTCTAAGGCACCGAAGAACCTCAAATTCGTATTGCTCGGGACGGTTTCTGGATTGCGCACCTGTAAGCTTGTAATGTTTCCGCTTCCCAATGTCATGCACAGGTCGGGTCTCTGCGTGACCCATTGGGGGTTCTTAAATGCATCCCGATCTATTTGATGTTATCCGGTTCCACCATCGCCATATTATTTTCTTGCATCATTTTCTATGCTATTGGAGAAATTTGTTGATCTATTCTCTCAACCAAGCTATATCTTTTTTACTTCTATTCCATGGCATCCTTCGTTCAGCCTGACCATTCGAGTAACTTAACCATGGAGACATGCAGAGAATCAAGGTTTGCAGTCTACTGTAACAGCGCCTTGCCTGCCACCGAACGCCTAAAACACTGGTACCAATACCTCAATTTGTGCCTGGCAGTGGTGGCCATAGCAGTACCCTTGATCTTTTGTATTATGCGATTTCTTCAACCGCTGTGGCAACAATTGAAAGAGCGCAGCAGGGGGTTTGCAGCGGGCTGGGCGGGCGTTATTGCAAAAGGCATTAAAATCACACGAGGGGAGTTTTGGGCAACGTTTAGATGGAGCAGAGCGTTTTATGGTGGAGGCTCGAAAATCTGTCCTTGCAGACTGCCTGCTGTGTGTCCAGGCGAAGCTCTCACGGCAATGTCTTCTTTTAGCACAACAAAACCTGACAGTGCTCACAGTTTACAAGGCAGGGGAATATCAGGAAGCGATCGTGGCTGGTGGTTCTGGATTCGCTCCTTGGCTAACTTGGGAATGAGCCGATCATCTATCCCTGATATACATGTCACTCCTGCACCCGCCGTTTTCCTTCGACCCGAGTTTCTCAGATCTATAAAATCCTTTACCTTCTACAACGAGAAAGGTCTCCCCTTTCACTCCAGTCCATTACAGGACTATCATCTTCACATAACGCCCTTGGCTACTCCAAGAAAGGGAAATTGCTCGCTATTAAGATCGCCAAGCCAACCTTCATTGTCACACGCCTCATCTTCCAAGTCCGTCATTGGCTTCGTTGACTTGCAAAACTTGGACCCTCATGATCTTTCAGAAGCCGCTATTATCAACACGGCCCGACACTTAGACAAGCTCCGGATTGAGAATGGCAGCCCAGCTCTGGTCTTGCGCATATCTGACAGCAAATGCTTCCTACAGGTCACCAATCTCTTGAGTATATTTAACCAACAGTGTGTTAGTATCATTCTGATGTGCGACCCCGATGCAACAATCCTCAACTCCATAGATTTTGGCCTCCTTGTCGGCACCATATTTGAGAACGCTTGCATTCTCGTCAACGGCCATCGCCGGGATTTCTTCCGAGCCGTTCGCCTACGGGAGATGATGGGACGATGTGCCGACGAAAGAGTTGTGCGGCCGGCATTTTTCGTGGGCTTCCTTGATCTTTGGCAGAGTCGCCCTACGGCTGCCGTTGTCAGGAGAGCATTTAAACAGGCCGAATACTACGAAGCAACCCTCGAGCATGGTCCAATGACAGGTTGTTCCCTGGAGGATAGTCCACGGGGTAAGCTCCCAATGAGTTTAAGCGGCTTCGACTTCTTGAAGCGCACAGAAATCATAGAGGTATGGGGTATTCAATCGACCCAAATTATAAGCAAAGGTTAACTCTGAATTGTATCTAGTTGCAAAGATCCTGGCTCAAAGAAACCAGAAAGGTGTACGTGAACACCGACTTGGAATCACCGCCTGTCGCCCCCCTCCCACTGAGTCAATTGCAGACCATACTGCCAATGATAGAAGATCTCTTGACCCCTTGTCATCTTTCAGAGGATCTTGAAAACATACGTGCAGAGATGGTACAACAAATTCGACCACCGGGGTGCATGGTGCATGCCCCGATACGGTCCGACTTCTGGGAGTTCTCAAGCGATGGAGAACAATTCTCACGTTTGGGATGCTTCCCATTGACCAGAGGCGTGTCACAAAGGCAATACGAGGCAGTGCTCGAAACGCAGAAACACCTGAAGGCATTACATATGCTCCGCGCTCTGGACAATATGGAGATTGTGAGATTATTAGGCCAACTTCAAGCTTTGCGCAGGGCCAGTCGACATCGGGATCTATTGGATTCATTGACAAACGATATATCTTCGCACAAGGTCCAGATCTTCAAGGGTCTTGACACCGGTTTCACACTGCCAGGAGACATTGTCCATCTCTGGGGCCTGTCCTGCTCATCTGATAGATCTCCCACTGGATGCATCGACATATTTGTATCTCAAAAAGCTCCTAGCGATGTTGCAACAGTGTTGCATACATACCTTGCACACCATGGAGTCGCGCGAGTTCATAGATATGAGGAGGAGCTCAGACTCGAACAAGAAACTGAGGCAGACAGCAGATATGAGCTTCCGGCTAATCTTCGGAGCGAGCTGGCCGAAGCAACAAATGCAGAACTACTATTCCTCCTAGAGCAACTCAGAATCTCGCAACTTGATCACCCGTTTAGAGATGCAATGGAAAATATTTGCTCGTCGATACTGATCGATGAGTCTTCCAGAGCAGCTTGGACTAATGCCCATTCAAAGGGTTTCTTGGAGGGCTCCATTTCGATGCAAGATCTTATACAGCGACGATTGGAAGAATTAGCACGGAGAGGTGCCAACAAATTGCCTCTAATCAACAAGCTAACGGAGCTTTATCACTCTGTCGACCAACTTATAGCCGATGCACTTTTCCGTGCCGATCGCGACACATTGAATACCATCTCAGCTGCCCTCCTCGTGGCCTACGATCCTTGGAAAAGTTGGTCGCAATCGCAGTTCGTCGATATCAACGCCGATCTATTCGCTCTCATATTCTTCTGTTCACTCAGGAAAGCCGCCTTCGAAGAAGTCTATCTTGAAGCAACTGACAGATGCCCGTTCTTCCTAACACAGCCTGACCAGGCTGCTGTGTTCTCGGAGTTGTGGGTTTTGGGTTCTCAATGTGAGATCTACTTCGGCTTTCAACCCCTCGCCATGGGGGAGATTATTTTCAACCAACATCGTAGATTTCTGAAGCGCAACCCCCCACCCAGAGATACATGGAATGGGACAGATGTCCTCACTGCCTACTCCTTTACGAATACCAGAAATGCCCTCAAGCCGATTCAGGTATATGACCAAGACCTTGGAAGGAGATGTTGGATGTATCAAACGTATTGGAAACTGAAAGGAAGGTTGATGGAATTTGGATCACTCTCTATATTTTGCGTACCAGCCATTTTGGACGTCTGCCTGCTTACCATCCTTGGAAGGGGTTTGTTTCTGACTGCTTTTATGGGTAATGAGGAACGCCAAGCAGCGTGTTATGCTTTGCTAGCATCCCTCCTAATTACAGCCGGCGTTACTGGATGGGTAGGAAGCGTCGGCGGCTTTTATCTCTACAGTGTAAGTGTGCTTGCCCCAATCTTAAGACATATCATCTGTACTCTCCCGCGGCTATATATATCAAGCTGATTGCCCTTCACATAGTATGCTTTCGACAACATGAATTACTTCCTCGTGCAAAGGCTTTCCGGAGGCTTCGTCCTTGCCTTATTAGTGAGCGTATGCGGCTTTATCGCATTTGCATTGCAATATTCGCTGTTTGTCGGCTTCGTTTTCGTCGCCTACCTCATTATCTTGTCCACGTACCTGAACTTGCTGGGTAAATAGCTGATCTCCGGAGAAGAAATCAAGTTTTTCACTGCTGATTAATTATCTAGGAATCATGGCAACTATGCACCGAAAAGGCAGTCCGTTAAAATCTGGTCGCATCGTTTTGTGGAGAACATTTCCATTACTTTTCATTTCACCTATCCTTTCAAGTTTTCTGAACGGTCATGACTTGCTGATCTACCTCGTTGTGTTGTATGTTTTTCTGTTCTTTCTTATGTTTCAATATAGGAAGCTATGCCATGAGTGGTCCACCTGGACCTCCAAAGTCCCAGTCGTAAGAGAGGATGACATAATCGCCTGGTATCTAGAACGGCTTTTAACGCAATATGAAGGAGAAAGGTCTGCCGCAACCGAGACTGACACTACCGCTATCGCTAAATTGGCTCGATACACCTTCCTGATGGAAGTAAAGGCATTCAGTCGCAGAACCTTCAGAGTACCCAATAGTTGCGAGTCTGATGACTCCCTAGTTGCCAAAGTTGCGGCAGGGCTTCCACTCGCATTGTGGCTGCTTGAGAAAGAAAGCGCAGGCGCACAACTTCCCGAGCTATTTACGAACACATGGTTTATGAAATTGAATTTGGCGTTGAAAAACCAGCACCTCTTAGTTCAGGGCTTGAAGGAACACAATGTTTTCATCCTTTTCCGTTATGCACAATACGATGTAAGCCTCACTTCTCTGGCAAACCTATGCCTAGAGCTTGCTCGAATCTTGGGAAGTTTTCGCACTACTGATGTCTTATAGTTGGGTCAGAACATCGGGCTATTCCTCATCTCTCTAATGGATCATTTGGTTGGCGTTGTAATGAGTGCACAACAGCCTCGCGCCGGCCTATATTCCGAAGAGAGGTCCCGCTATGGAATAAGCCTCTGCCTCCTGTACCTTCTCATGTCTGCCATTGCTGTAGACGCGACGCTTCAAAATTATTGGGAGGGAAGTTCTAAGTTATCGAATGAGAAGTTAATTGATTTCGACCACGCGCAGAGAGTATCTCAGATGTGGAAAGCGTATGTTACCCTGAAACTCTTCCTTGGTTAGCCCTAACTGGCTTCGGTACAGAGAGCGGAGACATCGATGGGTTGACGGTATTCTTGAGCTCTCCAGCAAGCTTTTATTCATTTTCGGTTTTACGACTCTTTTACTCTGGCTTCTCGTGGATGATTATCAGCAAATTATCATTTATTACGCCTACATCATTGGCTACACTGGCGTTATGGTATTTCAAGTAAGCATCAACAATACTCATCCTCTGCCACCCGGAGGAAGACCCAATAATATTGACATTTGTCCGTTGGATTCACAGTTCAATCGCTGCTTTACAACAAGTGTCCCGGCCCATGTTTTATCTATTTTAGTCTCAGCAATGCTTGGTTTCGTTGTAGGCTGCCTTTTCCATGGCCTGCTCGCAACGACGGCAGTTCGATACGTCAACGCTTTGTCCTTGGATATAGCTTCATTGATGGGAGCAGTTTTGTCGTGCATTTGGGTCTGGAAAGACCCTGATTCTCGATCGGTGCCTTTCGCCAGTGTAACTCCTGAAAAGGACAACTCGAAAATTTGGTCGCAGAGGAGGCTTGGGGTTGGGGATACACCGCAGGTTTCGTACAATCACTCCACATTGGCAAATATTGTGGGGATCCAGATTATGTCTTCCGATAATTCAGCTGTTGCTCAAAGGGTCACCGAGCTATTGTGGCTTGCTATCCAAGAGCCAAATGTTTTCTCTGCAGAAACTGCCTGGTCCAGGAAACTCATAGAAAAAACCATTGAAAGATGGGTTAGTGGCAGTATTGTTATCACTCTTGTAAGTCGACAATCATTCATGGAAGCCAGACTCCAGGACAGCTGGGCTATCAGTGAGTATGAGAACGGACTACTGCGAGTTACGGCAGGCTTCCTCGACGAGACAGAAGTCGAGCTTTTTCATGGAAGATGGAATCAGGCACTTGCTTATATGTAAGTTTGTTCCCCGCGATATTGGGGATTAACTTGCTCTAACGCAATGCTAGGCTAACAGAGGTTATTTTACATCATACTTCCAAGGCGTTTCTCCACCTCAGCCATCGCCATGCCATTCTGGCAGAACATTTCCTGCATGAGACCAATACAATTTCGAAACGCATTGAGTTCCAGCTGGCTACAGAGAATAACGATTCACTCACGAGCATAATCCGGAAGACGAACGCCCTGTTGATGAAGCACTTATGTCTACAGATAGATGTGGAGTCTCAATGGGATGACGTTCCAGAAGTTGTTCGTCGTGCAGTTGTTGCTCGTGTCGTTGGCAAGCAGGCTGCAATCACTCCAGAAATGACACAGTGGATGGCTACAACTTCCAAGAATATAGAGCTCGACGACTTCGGCCTTGCACTATGTCTGAGAATCTTTCACTTTGGCATACAAAGACAGAGGAGTATGCAAATTGGACCACAGTTCAACTGTGTCGGCTTCTCCGAAGTCCCAACCCAGGTACAGTGCGAGCCGCTGAACGGGGCAATCACGAAACCTTCGGTGCTGTTACGCTGCCTACGGGTGATCATTCGATACATTGTTTCCATTGTGGAATGGGTCGCGATACTCTCTTGCGCCGGGTCGGATATCGAACGGGAGCTGTGGTACTCTCTACGAGGGGTATATTTCCACGATACTATACTCAGGATGCTTCTACTATTCTGGAAGATATGCTGGTCAATCAGGAATATATGGATAGTCACCATTCTAATCTATAACCGACCCACACTTGCCAATATGACAAGGCTAGCCCTGCGTGGTGCCAGACGAGAACTCCTTAGAAATTCCATCACGGTGGAACTACCTAGGAAAGTCGTCACGGGATTTGCGTCAAAAAGCGGTCATGGCAATATCACCTTGGAGATCTTTGAAGGTTCTCTTAGGGAACGGCCAGCTGACAAGAAGCCTATTGCCACAGCCATTTATGACGAGGATTTTCGACTGAGCAGTCTCCAAGATCACGTCCCAAATGGCAAAGTCCAATCAACCTATCACTATGCCAATGCGGTACGAAGCCGTTGGCCAGTCTCTAAAACAGTCGTCGAACCGACGCGTAAACTGCGATGCCGGTACGACAAATTTGGGCGCGTCGTCAGTGGGACTCTTACTCTTGGGGTGGAGGAGTTTGAATTCGACTATCATTACAGAATGTGTCCAAATCGTAACGACGACATTTTGAGTGCAGATTATCGCCTAGCCAAATCAGAGACTCAGGAGACCCTGTCTGTGTATTGGAGCGTACCTGCTAAGCGCCATTCTACTGGCAGCTATGACTGGGTCCCTTCAGAAAGAATCGCCCAGATAGTGAGGAAGATTGGTGATAAGAAATACATCACATCTTGGGATTACCAGCACAAGCGAGATCCGAGAATTTCGACCGTTCTAGAGGAAGGAGGCCGCCGAAATCATGTTACCAATCCTCCCAAAGTATTTGACGAAGAAGAGCAACTTATAGACAGACCCACAAATCTATTTTTTGACGCCGATGATCTGTTTATATATCACCGAAGTGCCCAATTGGAAAGAATCCTTTCCGGCACGTTGCGAAGGCAAAATCCTTTCACCAACATGCTGCCCAGAGTTGCTGGGGTTGCGTGGCCGTATTGGAGTCGGACCGTGGTATATCAAAAGATACCCACCTGGAGACTCCGGACAGAGTTGTGGAAGCTATGGGTTGCCACAGGTACTCTGGATGCTGCTACCGCGTGCTGGATGGACGAGCTCATTTTACGGCAGGAGCCGTTACTTCAAAGGTACTGGCGGATGCGCGACACCGGACGCCTACGCCAGGCTAAAAGTGCACTGGACGAAGGCATTGATCAAATCGTTCTGGCCATGGATATAACTACCGAAATCTCGCAGACTTGTTCGCTGCCAATTAAGCCTGCAGATCTTTACACCATGGGTCTGGGTAAAGATGCTAGCCAGGTCACAAGCCGACCGGATGATTGCTACCGGGACACAGACGATCGTATATCTATTATCTTTAATGATATTGGCTGCTGGCCGGATGCCCCTGGAGGCGTGTCCAACTGTCGTAGAGACTTGGTCAATGGCCACAGTACTATTCGAAATCATGTTCTTGCTGAATCAGCCAACGATTATGGTATCCCACGCTACCAGATCGAGAGGAATGTGCAGTCGATCAAGTTACTCCCCCTCTGGGGCTTGGACTGCAAAACCGCTCAGCACGGCATCATTGATAATCTGCTTCAGTCGCAAGTGGATGAGAAGATTAATAACACAGATGTCCAGCAAGATATTGTTGGCGTCTTTATCCCCCTTCTCACACACTTTGTGAAAGGCGCCCGTACAAAGCGGCATACAAGAGCGGGATTGATATCGTATAGCAATATTCTGCTCGACATGTCGAAATACTTCGAGCAGAAAGATTACAACAAGACGTGGCAATCAAAAGAGGTGGAAAGAGCCTGGATGGAGGCGTGGTTGCGCCAGTACAACGACCCAACCATTGTTGATCCGTCAGAGTACTTCGATATCGAACGGCCGACTATGTCAGAATTCAGGGAAGCCCTCAACCTCTACATTTCCTATTTCTTCATCTACTCTGTTCAGATTCCTGGGGCGTGCCCCCGCGTTTTTCAGAGCACTCATCACGGAATTAGCAGTCTCTTTGGCATGGTTCTAAAGTATCGAAGGGGAGCCACATTCGGTATTTGGGACCATGCAATTCTCTGGAGAGAGTCTTGCTTAAATATCAGCCCTGCTCAGAGTCTGCTTCCGATATCTGTGCAAGCTATGCTGCTCGCTGGAATAGGCTTAGCGGCTCGCCTTGCCTACCTGCACGTGGATGTAATTCTGCCTTGCACATCTGTGTTCAATCCGTATGTCTTACCCATTTGCTCTACATTTACGTGACAGAAATTAACGACTTCAGGGTGTGGGAAGCTGAAATTGGCACAGATCAAGGCCGTCTGGGAAGCAAGAAGCTATTCTCCCGTAAGATCGATCCTATTGTTAATGGCATCAACAACATGGAATCTTTCACGCCAGTTGAAACGATCCGGAGCGACAAACCTACCGTCGTCATGTTGTCAAACGTCCAATTCATCAAAGATATCAAAACAGCCGTCCTTGCTGGGGATCTAATTATTAACTCCTTTGGCTTCGAGGACTACCGCTTGCTCGTTTACGGTGCACAAGACCGGCAGCCCTCTTATGCAGTGGAAGTAGCAAAACTCATTTCGGACCGTAACTTGACCGGTAAAGTCATCTTGGCCGGTTTCGGCTCGCCCAAGGAAGTCCTAAAAGATGCATGGGTATTTATGAACTCATCTCTTTCGGAAGGGCTTCCACTAGCTATCGGCGAGGCTGCTCTAGCAGGCGTCCCGATCGTTGCTACGGAGGTTGGCGCAACGGCCCTCGTATTGACTGATCCTGATAACTCCTGTAGATACGGAGAGGTCGTCCCGCCAAACGACCCCATGTCGCTCGCCCGAGCCCAGCTGAGTCTGCTGGCTATGCTAGGACCTTGGGCGAAGTACACCACGGATGAAGCACCAACACTTGCCCTGCCCGATGTTATTGGCCCGAACGACGTGAAATGGATAACGAAACGCATGTATGACAAGACTGGGGATCGACGTAAGCTAGGTCTCATGTCGCGCCAGGTCGTGCTACGTTGCTTCCACGGAGACCGCTATTTGCGGGAGCACGAGCAGATGTACTGGATCCAGTGGCACCTGGCACAGATCCGGGCTAATAAAGATCTAAGCGCACAGGCAATGTCATTGTTCCGCTATGGGATTCCGTCAGCACTGAGCTATAATGAAGAAGACGGGAGACAAAGTTCGATTGCTGTTACAGGATCCGGGAGCTATTTGACCGAGAGAGGGAAAGACATAGATGAAGGGATAATGGCGAGCAGCACATATTTTCGTTGGCAAGATTTTTCTGAAATATCTAGGCGATCAAAGAACACGCATACAAGGGGTAGGGAGCGCACTAAGGGTTTTCAGAAGCTGGCTCGAAATTTGATGCTAAAGAAGAGGAATTCAAGAAGCCAGCTCACTAGCCCCTAATAATTTAATTACCTTAGTTTTTTTTTTTGGAAGGGCGGGGAAGGGGGGCGGGGGGGGCGGGGGGGTTGTTGTTTACAAAGTCTAATAGTCGGTTAATAGTCGGCAGCCCGCCTACTTCGCTTCGCTTATGGTTAGCGAAAGCAAGTGTTCCGTTCATTTAGCGAAATAAACAATATTTAATTCTACGATACAAAATTGATACGGGGAGGTCCCGATGTGTATGAATATATTGTGAAGAAGGTTATTGTTTAAGGTATTGGAAAGTGCTGCTTAACGGGGTAGGAGCACGTGAGTGGTCACGTTGCTAGCAAATTCCTAGTAACCTCCCGTAACAATTGCCCGCTTCAAAAGAAAAGCACAGCGCCCACGCTGTAATCGAATAAACTAATAAGGATACAAGAGAGGCGCATAAAATGAGCGTAATAGGTCTGAAAGACGCGTTAAATGCTGACTTGAATACTAAAGGGGTATAAAGGGAGTGTCAAACTTGCATAGAAAGAAACAAAAGGCACAATGCCGAGGCTACGGCTATAGCGCAGGAACTACGGAGGTGTGTACGTTGGCTTCGTATTCGGCAATCAGCTCGTTACAATTACCAAGGTCTTTAATACTTATCCATTGATCGTCCACCGGCTCCCAGCTCAGCTACCTGAGTAGATGCTGAGTACTAGATCTACGACCTCGTTTGATCACGCGTTGTCAAGGAAACGTTTGACTTCCTACTCAGGCTCGCTATGGACGACTATGGCCTCTTGTTGCTGAGCCCGAGGCTGATCGTACGGGTAGAGCTTTTGTATTACCGCTCACTTGAAAGGTTAACCCTTAATATATTTATGGCTACGTCTACGGTAGATATTGATGTAGTAGTGCCTGGACCCTGACTCAGTGCTAATTACATCTCTATTTTACAGCTACCTCTTGTAAGTATTAGCAACGTCCTGATCCCAGGACCACCCCAGACTAGCTTCTGCAGAGTAATTTGGTGACTGCCGAATAGAGTGATGTCCAGCTGGAGCAACTCCGGGCTTTCCCATCCTCCGCCCCGAAGAACCAAGTATTCAAAGCACCACCCAACCAGAGACCCACCCATAATGTTTAGGCTGCTATTCGAGAACCAGATAACCTAGATGTTCTTGGCGCGAAAAGACTCGACGTTGCTGGGTGGTAGGCATGACTTCAGTCCCGCCTTGGTTTGGGGCACCCTCCCCTTGCTGACTATGTGACCGGCTTTAGGATTAGGCTCTTATAAATAACACAGCATTCGATGGAGATTTACTAATATTGCTAGGCTATTTGTCGGTACCTTGAGGAAGTATTAGAGTTATAATAAGATTGATTTGCTTATTATATTAAAGTTTATAAAGGTATATATAATCTTTATAGTTATAGTTATATATTAAGTGAATCCTTTAGTGAAGAGTTTTTTATAATTTAAAAGATTACGTATATCTTAACCCTAAGGCTCGGCAACTTTGTTATATAAAAAAGTTAAGACAAGGACAAAATCATAAGACTAAGGTTACGTAATATATTAAGTAGCTAAATAAGCTTACGAGCTTACGCGCTTTATGAGACATTTAGTAAAGTTTATACTAAAAATCCAAGCTTGATATAAATAAAGTAGTTTCTTAGGTAATAAATCTTCGTACTTAAATTTATATAATAATTTAATTATTACTCTAAGTATTGTGGAAGGGAAAAAGCCTAATAAACCACACAACAAGAGATGTAGCATGTAGTGAGGTACGGGAGAGACTCTAAGTATAAGAAATCGCGGATTAATTAAATCTAAAGATAATACATATCTAAAGAGTATAAAAAGTCGAGGGAGGGGAGGAGAAAAAAGTGTATTAAATAATATCTATAAAAAGTTCTTAGTTATTAAGTTGCTTTTAAGTGTTAAAGCCTTTTGTATAAAAAGAGCCTATTCGGTTAAGTAATAAAGAAGCTACTAAGAGCCTTCCCCACTATATTCGTCCCCCTCTTCAAAAATTATACTCGCCCCTCGAGCGACTTAATATAAAAGAAACACTTTACTAATTAAAAGCTCTATAAATTAACGTTATTAATAAGAAGCCTAGTAAAAAAGAAGTCCCGTAATAGTTGACCTGTCACTTTTAGAAGCAAACAATCGCCTCGTTTAGCGCCGTTAGCCTACTTTTATAAAGTTGACTTTCCCTTACTAACTTTCTAACTTTAATTCTCTAAATATAATAACTTCTCCTTAATATTATTCCTTTTATAGAATACCTTAATATACTTTAACTTCTTTACTTCTCCTCTTACTAATTAAATAACATCTCTTATACCTTCTTTTACTTTAATTCTCTTAAGAAAGTAAACTTCCTCGTTAAGCTTATATTAAAATCGACTTTACTATTACTTTTCTTATACTACTAAGGCAAGATCCCCTTCTATTTAATAATAACTTTAGCTACTATGACTTTAAGTATCCTTAAAGGTCTCTTTGTCACTAACTCTTTACTATTTAGTACCTTTAAGGCAATAACCTTAGTCTTTACTATCAACTTTAGCGCGCTATTAGAGTTTAACACCTTTAACTTCGCTATTACCTAGTCGTAAAAGTAACATAGTAAAGAGTTTCCCTTACTTACTTGCTTTTTTCTTACTAGACAGTAACTTCTTCCGTAATACTTACGTTAACCTATATATAATCTCTACTTAGCTTTTCTATACCTCGATTTCTAAATAATAACTTTAATATAAAGTCAAGTCACTTTAACGCTATAAGTTAACCTGTTATAACACTATTTAAGCTCTACTAACTCGTCGAAAATCTTTAAGAAGAGTCCTTTATTATTAGCCACCTTAGAAGTACTATTAAGATCAGTTCACTCTATTTTAGCCTAAGCGCTCTTAACTTTAATACTAAGGGTTAATATTATAAAGGTCTTAACACGTCTTAACTTCGTAAGTTATACTCTTATTTCTTCTTTTTATATTTAATTAGCTATTTATAGATTATACTAATACCTTTCCTACGGCGATTTAAAGTACTACCACGGTTATTAATCCTTAACTCGTGTTTTAAAAAGTGATTAAAGTAAATTCTAAGACTTTACCTTAACGTTATTTAAACTAAGTATTAAATTGTTTAACCTTTTTATAACGCTAGCACTTATATTCTCTTTATAAGTCAAGGAAATAATGTTATTTGTCTTTTTTAGGCTCGTAAACTTAATAGAAATTAAGGCTACCTCGTACGACTACTTATATTAAACTCTACCCTTTAAGCTAAGAACGTACGTGTTACGCCGTATTAATCTTCCCTTAATAATAAGTTACTAAGTAACTTTTAGGTCCCTTTATAAATACGCTCTTATTATACTTACGTAAGTTATACTACTAAAAATAAGTAATATTATTTTATTAGTCTCTTATTAATTAGTTAATTAAATAAAGTAGAGGCTAAATTCGTTAACTTAAAGGTTTATAATAAATAGTCGGGAGGAGTAAGTAAACTAACGGTCGTAATACGTCGAGTAAGGTTAAGAGGCTATAATAAGTTCTTAGTTCTTAGTATAATAGAAATAGCCCCTTCTCTCCTTAATAAGTAAGTCACTTCTTATTATTAAAGTTAATAAATGGTCTTTAAAACAACTGAGCTTTCTGGGGGCAAAAGAGTTTAGTTAACTCAAGTATTATTAAGTTAGTAGTAATTAAGTATAAAATGGCATACTATAAGGTCCTGTCGGCTAGAGATTTTCTCGAAATAGTAGTTCGGTTATAGTTAAGGTCTCTTAATTACTTTAGTTCTTTAATAAGAGTTAAAGAACTTATTATTAATCTTAAGGTTAAAACTAGACTTAACTCTTAACTAATTACTTTATAAGTTATTAGCTTTATCCCTGTTTGTTTTACTTAATAACACTTTTTAGAATAATATAATAGGCAGTGACGAAACATTTATAAGAATACTTAAGGTTGCTCCTTTAGCCTTAATTAGTTACTAGTACTTATTATTAAACTTAACTAGAGGTCGAGGGTATAAAGTCTTTATTACTTTAGCGATGTTAATACGAGCTTAAAATAGCGGCACTCTTACTTATAAGTCTATTATAATTATTGTTGATTGCACTATGTTACTTAGAGCTCCCGCAATAAGTAACAACTTAGTTAATCGTTTGAGGCTTCAATACACGGTGTAAAAGTCTGTGGTTGTATGTATGTATTTAGTGAAGTCTAAGGAGCTACTCTAAGGTGTCGAAGAGAGCTCTATATAAGAGGCTCTCATCGTGGGCTAGTCCCGAATTAGCTAGTGTCAAGTGCTCCTATTTATGTCCTGCAACCCCTGTTTTTGCCCGTCCTCTGTATTCACGTAATACGCCGATTACGTGAATATTATTATTTACACACTAGTAACTCTTCTTTTAAGAGCTTGCCTTTCTCTCCACTTATTTAGTCAACTTGACGTCGAACTTATTAGTCTCAATTAGCTCACGTAGTGTTAAGTAAGCCTTTGACTTAGTCATAGCGTCGGCAGGGTTACTAGTTCCGTCAATCTAATCGACTCTATCGATTTCCCTACGTTCGTAGCTTTGGCGAAGGTATATAAGGTCGACTATTAGTCTCTTCTCTTGTGTTGTACCTAGCTTAACGATACAGTCGTAGATTGATTTGGAGTCCGTGTAAATGCGTAGCGGAATAGTTATGTTAAGTACTGCTTTAAATGTCGACTTAATAGCTAATGCTGTGTCGAAGCCGTTGCTCATAGCGAAGAGCTCTGAGGCTAGTACGGATCGAGTGATTCTCTTGTATTTTGTGCTTGACTAATGGAGTATATTTGCTTTTCTGTTTTTATCGGTAGTAATAATGACGAAACCGATTTGTGAGCTATAGTCGGCGTTATTGGCGAAGCTTCCGTCCGTAAAGACAGCTATTTGCACACTAGCAGTCTTTAATTTGACGAATCGTAAGCCTCTGCCGCTGTTGTCTTTCTGCTATTAGAGTCTCTTATTTAGCTCTTTAATATAGTGATACTAAATATCAGTTACTTGTGCTGCCCGTGATAAGTCAAACGCGGCTTTAAGTTACGAAATAGTACTAAGGTAAGCTCCGCGGGCTCGTTGTGCGACGTATTACTCTCGTGGAGTAGCGTTCTTAGTGACTTTGCCTCTAGTACCGGTTATATCTGTTGCTTTTTCTTGAACGAGTTATAGAGACTTAGTCTATCGTACTTGGTTTAAATATATGTTGCCGTTGGAGCTAAGAGTAATTATGCCTCTATTGAACTTGAGGGCATAGTCTACTATAAGCTCCTCACGTAGTTTTGCCTTCTTTCTTAACTTTAGTAGCTCCTTTTCTTCTTTTGCTACAAATTCGTTATTAACTAAGAAGAGTGTGTCGTCGGTTTGTAAGCCTACGATACTAAAGCTGTTCTCGTTATTAATATATATAAGGCAAGGGTCGAATGTTAAGTCCTTGGTGTTGAGTCTGACCTTATAGTACTTATACTAAGTGTTAAACTAATAGTTTCCTGACTCTAGTACTCCGTATAGTAGCTTTCTGACGCGGAAGAAGTAGCCTTCCCATTAAGGTACGCCTTTTGGTGCTCGGACGTAGATTTCTCGGACGAGCTCTGTATCTGACTGTGTGTAGGCTTGGGTTATATCCCGTAGGTAAAGCTTATACTCCGGGAACATCGCTACTAGGCAAAGTTGTGACGATTCTGGCGCTTCAGGTGCTGACGTCACGTGTTTAGGGGCTAGTGTTTCAGCTCTGAGGATATAGGGGTCAGCTCTTACAGCTGACCTTCTTCTGTATCTATTGTTCTAAGTACGAAGTGTGTTGTCTTGAATCTGTCTGTCTTGAGTGCCTCCGTAACAAAAGTAGGATTCTCTGGCTTATACGTTAAATTATTAGTGATTGAGTTAGCACAGTCGTCTGTCTTTTATTATTATATACTTAGACAATAAGTCTTGACTTTTTATAAGTATTTAGTGTGCCTACGTCTTTAACTTCTGTTACGACCTACGATGCGCCTCGCATTCTAACCGACACGGGCTCGTAGCATCGCTGGCTATGCGACGGCGCTAAGCCTAATAGGGAAGACTTAGTGGCGAGCCTGCGACATGTGGATGAATGGCCCCCGACTACGTTAGGCCCCATTAGGAGGCTCCTTTATGTATTTATACTCGAGCTCCCCCTTACGGAGAGCTCTCCTTTCCTCCTTGTCTTTTCTTTTCGATTCTGAGCGTAGCCTTAGGTCCAAATATAAAGCTTGAGTCAACTCGCCGTATTAACCTTTGGCTAGCCGTAACATAAGAAAAGACTAATACCCCTTCGTTATAAAGCGTTATATTTCACCCGGTCTTGCGCCTTGTCGACTTGCCCTTATAATAAGTTAATAACGAGCCTTAACACCTTAGCCTATTCGACAGATAGGCACCTCTCTGCCCTCGTAATAGACTGTCCTAGAGAAAGCTAGATATTCTCTCGTGTTTAACTTACTTTGCCGTAACTTGACGCGCGCCGTTGTTTCGAACGTATGTCTAATTAACAAATCGATCAACAACCTTAAACACCCCTTAACCCCACCTTACTACCTTTACCGGTCTCTCCCCCTCGTCGGCGAAGCTCTAGAGAAAGGAGCGCCCCTGTACGGCTAGGCTTTACCGATACCCCCATCCCTTCGGTCGAGACTCTCTCGGACGAGCCGGAAAGCTTTAACGGATTCGACTCAGACTCAGAGGACAAGCCCCAGCGTTTCTTCGACGTATCGCTAGAGCCTACTAATATGGAGGGCCTTACCCCCGCTCAATAAGCTAGAGTGGATTAGCTAATTAAGGACTCTGTCAGCTCTGCTGTCGCCGCCGCCGTTATATAAGCTCTCACTTAATATGCTATCGATAACCCTCGCTAAGAGACTGGCACTCCCTCTCCTTCTGACCAATTAGTGCGAGCCCTTACGGCGGACTTCTAGTTTACTGCCGACTATTACTTCCTTAAGCTAAACCCCGGCATCCCCGCCGTCGAGCCTAATAAGGTCAAGTACTCTCGTACTCCCTTTAGCGATTATAAGGGCGAAATTAAATACAACGCCTAAAAGATAGATATAAAGCTCTTTATTTAGAAATACTTAAGTAACTTCCTCACCGGCGAATCGTAGGTCTACGCCTACTTTGAGTATATAAAGGGAGAGGCCAAGACTATTATTTTTTAATAAATAGACCCCGACTTCGCTAGAGACTTTAACGGAGCCGCCGACGTCTTAAAGGCTTTAGACTAGCGTTTCTTTAACTATAACTGAGTATAGGCCGCTAAGCTTAAGTATAATTAACTATAGATAAGTAGTATAACTTATAACGAGTTCTATATAAAGTTCACGACTTACGCGGCTACTAGAAAAATCTCACTTGACCGCTAGTTCGACGACGTATGCGAGAAAGTCTCGGATAAGCTCAAGTATAATATCTGAACTAAGAAGTATAAATTCGCCGGAGATTATACGGCTCTTGACGAGTTCTTAGTCGTCTCAGATCGCGAGTTATAGAATATCGCTACTGGACGAGTTAATAGACGTGTTATTATTATTGTCCGCGAAGCCCCTCGAGTCTCCTTTAATAATACTAATACTAGCGACTCGCGCGGCATCTTAAAGAAGGACAGCTAGCGTTCGACTTCACTTACCCCTACTGCTCACGCATGGAGACTACTGACTCCAAGACAGTCGTCAGATGTCCGCTAGCGTACGCCCTCCCCTTCGCCTGTCTTGCGCCGACCTGAGTCCCTCGTACCTCCTCTTACGCCTAAGGACGTCTCTTCCGACACCTGTCTCTACTGCAGCAAGACTGGCTATTAGGCCAGCGGCTGTCTTAAGTGCCGTAAAGACTAGGCTCTCGATAAGTCGATTTTATAACTAGTCGTCGGCGAGGATCTGGAGACTAACGAGCTATTAAAAAACTCTTAAGCCGTGGCAAAGACTCACACCTCGGCATAAGCCACAATTTGTGGAAGGACTTAGTATTTGATTTCCGTGCTCTTATTAGAGGACGACAATTTTTAATTAGTATTAAACTAGGAAGAAATAGATTCTTTATTAAGACTTTTATATATATTAATAGTAGAACTAATATTTTCGATACTATTAAAACCTCTTTCGTATACTAACTCGTTAAGTAATTTAATATCTCTTTTATATCCCTCCCTTAGTTAATTATCTTAATTAGTTATAATAGTAAGAAAGGCAAGCTAATTAATACAGCCGTCTTACTTACTCTAACAATCGACCGCCGGCGAATTAACTTCCCCTTTCTAGTGACTGACTTAGGAAACACTGACGTCTTAATTAGTCGGAAGTTCCTCGAGTATTACGACTTAAAGTAGTCGTATACGAAGAACTATAATCGGCTAGAATGGCTATTAGACATGCCCGTCCAGCCGTACTTTAACTAGCGAGTCTTCGTCGATATTAACTATTCCGACAAGTTAATTATTAAGTCTCACTAACTTGACGCGGAACGAAGGGATGCCCTTATAGACATAAATAACTACTGCCGGAGACAAGCTAGGCTTACGGCGCTTGACGATTCCCTTAAGACAAAGGCCCCTGTTTAACTTACCGCTAGCGTCTCGCTAACTCGACCCTCGAGCTTTACTAGAGAAGTCAAAGAGCGCCTGCGGGTTATAGAAGAGTAATTGAACCCTTCGATATCCTGTGATCCAGGATTATTACTTAAGGACAAGAGAACTCGTAGAGCCTCTCTAGTGAATTACTAAATAAAAGTACTTACTATAAAAATCTTTTTTATATTAATAGTAGCGATATCTACGACGTACCTCTAACTTAAGAGGGCTAAGAAGAATAAGGTGTAAACCTTTGTGATATTAGTACTTGAGATCGACTAAGAACTGACTCGTCGCCGGCGAGAGGCCTTAAACTAACTAAGCGTCGAACTCGTATTAATAAATAGAGACTTGACCTTAGAGGAGGCCTTAGAGGCTAAGTACGCGCAAAATAATGAGCTAGTAAGTAAGAAGCTCCCGGTAGAGTACTAAGAGTATACTCTTCTCTTCTCCCAGCGAGCCTCTGACGAGTTATTAGCACATCGCTAAGGTGTGGACTACTAAATCGAGCTTACTAAGGAGAACGACTTGTCCTTTGAACTTCTCTAGCGTATAATTAAAGAATAATTATTAGAGACTAAGTAGTATATTATTAATAATCTATATAAGGGATTTATTAAGCCCTTTAGTATATTATATGCGGCCCTTATTCTCTTCGCTAAGAAAGCCGACGGCAGTCTCCGACTATGCGTCGACTACCGGAAGCTAAATGCCTTATTAAAGAAGGACCCGTACTTAATCCCTCTAATCGACGAGATAATAGCACGTATCTATAAGGCAAAGGTCTTTATAAAGCTTGATATTTAATAGGCTTTCCACCGCATTTACATGTCCCCTAAGAGCGAAGACTATACGACCTTCTACACTTAATATAACACGTATAAGTATAAGGTCCTTCCCTTTAGCCTTATTAATAGTCCGGCGACTTTCTAGCGATTTGTTAACGATATCTTTATAGAATACCTCGACGACTTCTGCGTGGCTTATATAGACGATATCCTTATATATTCGTCCACTCTAGAGGAACATAAGGTCTACGTTAAGAAGGTTATAGTAATATTATAGGCACACGGACTTTAGACTAATATTAAGAAATCTGAGTTTAGCGTATAAAAGACTAAGTTCTTAGGATTCGTTATTAGAGTCGATAACGTGGAAGTAGACTTAGAGAAGATTAGTGTAATTAAGGACTAATAATACGCCGACAATATATAGGGTATATAGAATTACCTTAGCTTTTGTAACTTTTACTGCCAGTTTATTAAAGACTATAGTTATATTACACGTCCTCTTATAATACTCACCGGAAAGGACGTTCCCTTCGTCTTCGACAACGCCTGTAAAAACGTATAAGAGACTCTTCGGGAAGCCCTCTAATTTACGCCGGTTCTTTACTACTACGACCTTACTAAGTAGACACGGCTAGAGACTGATTCCTTAGATGGAGTCGTCGCTGGGATTCTATTTTAATTATAAGAAGATAATATTTTTTACCTTGTAAGATACTTCTTTAAGACTATAATAGACTTTAAGCTTAATTACTTGATTTACGACAAAGAGATACTAGCGATTTTCCGGTCGTTTAAGTAATATCGCCTAGAGCTCTTAGGTGCCTAGAAGAACGTCCTTGTCTATATAGACTACTAGGCCCTAGAGTACTTTATAATTACTAAGGACCTTACGGCTAAGTAAGCTCAATAGGCTAAGTTCTTTGCGGATTTCTATTTTACGATTATATATTATATTGGGACAACTAATACGTTAGCTAATACTCTGTCTTAACGGGATCAAGACCTCACGGCGACAGAGGCACGTAAGCGGGCTATCTGTAGTTAATAGTTAATTCCGACTAATAAAATTAACTCGCGAGTCGCCAGCGACCTTTAGCTCTCTGCCGTCGACCTTATAGACGCTTATATTAATGTCGTAGAGACGGTACTCCTAGTACTTGTAGAGGCTATGATCCCGGACCACGAGGTTGAGACACGTGACGAGCTAGAGCTAGAGCCGGAACCTGAGCCTAATACAGAAGTGTTAGTCGACCCGGAGACCCTTATGCCGGAAGAGCTGGACCTTAACTCTATAATAGCCTATGACGTCGCGGAATACGATATTATTAATTAAGTGCTCGTAGTTAATAAGTCTTCGCCTTCGCTAGAGCCTCTCTGACAAAAAGCTAGGGAATAATTATTAGATTACGAGCTAGTAAACGACAAGTTACTTTTCTAAGGACGCCTAGAAGTGCCCTTAGAGCCGCTAGAGCTTCGCACGACACTTATCTGTTATGTGTACTCCTAGTTATTAATAGTACACGCAGGGATCGGGAAGATAAAGGCATTACTAAGCCGTAAATACTATTAAAATAGCCTCTCTATAGACGTAGCTCGATACGTAGCGAATTATAGTTACTCCCGGCAAAAGGCTAAAAGAGATAAGACTCTTGGTTTCTTACACCCCCTACTAATCCTCGTTCGGCCGTATTAATACCTCACGATAGATTTCACGAAGTTACTATTAGACAAGTACAGTTATAACTTCGCTATAGTTATTATTAACTGCTTGTTTAAGAAACCGGTCTTAATACCTTATAATAATATAATTACGGCGAAAGGCATGGCTACTCTCTTTCTTGTTTATTAAACTCGACACTTCGGTATGCTAGACTCTATTGTCTCGGACCGCGGACCTTAGTTCGTCTCCTCCTTTTGGAAAGAGTACTGTCGTATCCTCGGGACTAAGGTAAAGTTAACGACGGCGTATAACCCGAACGTCGACGGCTAAATAAAAGTAACAAATTAATATATTAAATAGCGGCTTTGTCCCTTTTGCTATTATTACTAAGACAATTAGAGCGACCTCTTACTGATTATAGACATTGCTTAATTAATGTTACTACACGAGTCCTTAGGCCGCCTGTCTCTTTTCTAGTTACTTAACGGCGCTAAGTTAAGGACTTCCTAGGACTTAGTTAACTTAGAGCCGCCGGCTATAGTAATAGAGAGACTTAACCGCGAGGAGGCTCTACAGGTAGCCTTACGAATGAAGGAGGTTACAGAAGTCACATAGTTGTCCCTAAAGGACTAGTAAGAGAAAATGGAATGACTAGCGAATCGTAGACGACGCGCTGTCGATTAGGACGTTAGCGACTTAGTACTAGTCGACACTTAGAACTAGAACGTTGACCGACTTTTAAGGAAGTTGTCTAATAAGTAGTACGGCCCTATTAAGGTAATCGCTAGGGAAGGAGAGAGCTAAAGAGTTGAGTTACTAGAGGACTAGTTAATTTACTCCGTTTTCCACTTACACTCGCTTTATAAGTATGTTAATAACCCCCTGCCGGGACAAGCTAGAGTTACGCCGGCACTTATCCGGCTATTGCCTGAGTAGGATGAGTGGGAAATTAAAGGCATCCTTGGCTCTAAGGTTATACGAAATAAGCTATTCTATTATATTAAGTGGCTAGGCGCTGACGAAGACCTAAAATAGTACTTATACTTGGATACTATGACGGCTCCGTATATAGTTAAACAGTTCTACCTCGAGTATCCTAACGCCAAGGGCCCCCCGAGAGCTCTCCCTAAGTGGCTAGAGGCTTATAACGCAGGTATCGACGACTATAACGACCTCGAGGACGACACGGTTATAGCTACAACTGCGCGGACGCAGTTTTTTAGGGGGGGGGGTAATGTTACGACTTACGATGCGCCTCGCATTCTAACTGACACGGGCTCGTAGTATCGCTGGCTATGCGACGGCGCTAAGCCTAATAGGGAAGACTTAGTGGCGAGCCTGCGACATGTGGATGAATAGCCCCCGACTACGCTAGGCCCTATTAGGAGGCTCCTTTATGTATTTATACTCGAGCTCCCCCTTACGGAGAGCTCTCCTTTCCTCCTTGTCTTTTCTTCTCGATTCTGAGCGTAGCCTTAGGTCCAAATACAAAGCTTGAGTCAACTCGCCGTATCAACCTTTGGCCAGCCGTAACAACTTCGTCGACAAAGCGTGAGTTAAATATTCTTGTACTGACGGGGATATCGCAGTAGTTTACGAACTCAAAGGTCTAGTTGTCGATTAGTCCGTCGATCTCCTTTTGTCGCGAATGCTCGTAACTTGGCTCTCCGTTAACGTGTATAGTGGTATCGTGTCGTACGGCACGTGGTCTACCCCTACGTCGTCGAACAGGTGCAGTAGTCACGTCTAGTGGTGTAATATCGTTAGCTAGCTTTGGCTGTGGTTCCTGGCGATTCTCTTGTGTTAGTTCTTGGTGGTCTTTATACTCTAGTTCGGTGGCGCTTTGTTATGTATCTTGTAAAAATAGTCGTATAAACGTTGAGCGTAGAGTTACGGCCTTATCGTTGACTTGTACGATATAGTCCTCTCCTTAAGTCGCTAATAATGTGTATAGTCCTGTCCACTCGCCGCTCTTCTTTCTGGGTCTCTCTCTGTACGTTATAACTAGAGACTAAAGCGGTAAGTCCTTGACAGTCACTGTACTTGGTCCGTTACGAGTATATAATGCTTTGTCGACTTGTGATTGCGTATGGAGCTTACGAACCTCTGTTATAGCCTTCTTGTATACGGCGGCTTTCTCTGATACGGTCTTTGATAGAGTATCGTTTGTTGTTATACGAGGGAAGGCGCCGAATACGAGTAATGTCAGTACTAGGCCGTCTAGTCCTGTTGTGTCGTTAATTGCCTTGAGGGCTGTTTGTAGTGCGCTCTCTTTTAATAAACCTAGTGATTCCGATTTGACTATGTCGTAGATACGCTTTAGGATGGCATAGTAGCGCTCTACTTGACCGATAGAATAATAGGCTTCCGTAGGTACAGGTTTTGTCGTAATTCCTAGGGAAGTGGCGTATTAGTTAAATTCGCTACTAATAAATTAAAGTCCTTAGTTGTGTAAAAGTATATCTAGTGGTCCTAAGTACGTGTTAATCTAGCATTCCTTAATCTTCTCCTATACGTGCTCTGCTGTCGTATTCTTGAGCTATCGTCTGGCCTAGAAGCGTGTCGATTAGTCTACTATATACACTATATTAGTGCCGTCGATTGTAGCGATATTAATAGAAACGCAGTAGTTAAAGTCGGCATTGTCTCTCAAGGTAAAGCGGAATCGATTAGGTGATTTGCCGTGCTTTTAGTATTCTTCACAGTACTTGGTTATATACTTTAACGCATTTATATTAATATTATGGCCTGCTCTGTTAAGGAGCTTCTAAAGGCGCTCTATTAACGGGTGGCCGAAGCGCCTATAAAGGCGGCCTATCTCTGGCTTTATAAGGTAACATTCGTTCTATTTAATTGATTCTGTAAGAAAAGTGTAAAGTGATTCGTCTTAGAGGAGCCAGGGGTGTCCGAATCGTCAGATAATTAGTACCTCTCTTTGTTCGTCTTCTTTACAAAGTATATTCGTTAGGTTATTAAAGTAGAGCTTGTTTCTGTCTATGTCGGCAAGGGAAAGTAAGAATAGAGTCCCTGTATAGAAGACGTGAAATCGGAGCTTTCTTACTAGTATATTAATATTAATAAAGCCGATGGAGGTAGCGTCGCCGATGCTGAATTTAACACTGATCGTCATAGATTCGTTGATTTCTATAGGGTATAGCTTATTATAAGCTAAATACTAGTTATAGCCTACTATTAATCTGCGAGCTGCGCCTGTATTAATTAAGATGCCATAGAAATCACGTGAATTATATCGTGTTTATGTCAATTCCGTAGGTAGTTCTGGCGTCTTTTGCTTTCTTAGCCTAGTATATAGTAAGGCCTAGTTTGTAAGCTCTATAGTCATAATCTCGGCCTCTTTTTGTGTGATCTCTCCGTAAAATAGTACTTCCGGTGAGTCTCTACTTAAGTCACATAATATAAATGTGTCGCTGCCGCTAAAAGTAGTATTATCGGCGAAGAATTAATTATAATACTCCTCTTGTGTTCCTTTATAGTCGATAATAAACTGTTGGAATCTCTTGTCAAAACCTTTTCCGAACTTGCTGTTAAATTTAGTACTATTCCGGCGTTTCTATGCCTCTTTTGCGGCGTCCTATTCGTGTTGTGGATGCTCTATTAACTAATAGCCCAGTTTCTTACATATAATACATCGTTTCTCAGGTCTTTATTTGTGTCTACTGTAGCTTGATTTGCCGTAAGTCTTATCCTTTAGTTGGTGATAATACTCGCGGTCTGTAAAGAAGGTTTCGGTTGTACTCGCGGAGCCGTAAACGTGTTCGTATGTCTAAACGGAGCTCTTAAGTGAATTGACTAGCTTTGTAAGTGTCGTAAGTAGTGCGGAACAAGTGTTTTGGTATTCAGGTAAGTCTTGGCATACTTATATAAGCTTACTATATATAAAGTTGTCGCTCTAGAGGTCGTATATAAGGCCATAGCGTATGTGTGTAAGGTCGTTTAGTATTTGCGTAAAGTATTCTATGAGGCTCTTCTCTAGAGTCTTTTGCTTATATGCCTTGAGGTTGACTAAGTTCTATTTAGTCAGGTTCGTACGTTTAAAGCTCGCATCTTTAAAGTGGTAGGAAATAGCCTTTGACATATACGCAAATGTCTCCTTAAGATGTATTAGGGTGTTATAGTAATACGTCTGTGCGTCTCCTCGTAGTATCGTTAGAAAGGCCTTCGCATAGTCGTCTCTGCTTATGTCGGCTCTTATGTAATAATCGTAGAAGATGTTGAGCTTAATGTTAAATATATCCTCGGTGCCGGTATATTTATCTTCTATATAATATATCTTCTCTAGCTATACTAGCTTTTGTCCAAGCCCTCTGTACCCTTGTATAGGTGGCGGTGATAGTAACTTATTATAGTACTTATTAGTTTACTACTATTATTGTATATTAGGGTACTACTAAGTCTTTTATTGACTTAGTTCCCGTTACTCCTTATGTAGTAGTTTTACGTCGCTCTGCCGTTATTGTCAGGGGAACAGCTCCTCTTAGTAAGTACGTGTATTTAAATACTCTAGCTAGTTAATATAAGGTAAAGGGCGTTAATTCCTTGGAGGTGTTGTAATTTGTTGTTCTAGTACTAGATTTAGAAGTCGCGGCTCACGTGTCTCTTAATATAAAAGTCGCGGACTTAGTGTCTCTTAATATCGAGGTCGAGCTTAAGTCGTTGTGTCCTTGTGTACTAGTAATGAGTTATAGTAAACCTTTAGTAGTTACGCCGGCTAACTATTGTCGTTCTCTAGTGACTTTTAAGAGGTTCTTTAGTTAGACGATATGTAATTAGCTTTCTTTATCTTTTTAAGACGAAAATTAAAGTATATTGACTTAAAAGGAAGAAGGTCTTCTTATATAGCCACTATCTCATCGTCTTCCTATACTAGTAGGTCCTCTTTGGTTTGACATTCTTATAAAGCCTGTGCTAGTGGTTATGTTATATTAACGTTAACTCCTCTTGATCTTAGTACTCTGACTATCTTATTGAGTTTGCCCTTGCGTATAACGCTCTATAATTGTAAGCTCTATTCGATGAAGTCGTCCTGGAACTCTATTCACAGGTCTTCGTCATCGTATTGTCTGTCGAGGTATCTCTAGATGCGGTCGTCGAAGTTAGAGTAGTCGCGCTCGGTCGGTATAAGTAGCGAATATCTATCTCCCTTCTTCTTCTTAGGTAGCTCGTAAAAGTCTTTAGCTTAAGAGCCTTCTCTTGATTGTGGTTAGTGGAACATATTATAACTAAGTGATCTGTTGTTCTTTAAAGGTAGTTCGCTAGGGGGTTTATTGTATTCCGATAAAGGTTAGTCGGGTAGTTCGCTAAATAGTAGTACGTCCTCAAAGTTATTTGAATTATGGCGTGATCGGGCTATGTTTAAGTAGTCAAGGTTTGGTGTATTGTAAGTGTATAGGGGTAGAGGTCTTTTAAAGTGTTATAGTAAGGTGGGGGCGGGATGTCGAATGTCGGATGTCGAATTTGATATCGAAAAGTTGGTGTTTTTACGTAATCGTCGCGCGCGTCGGTCTCTTTATACGATTAAAAGTGTAAGGAGTGGTTTAGTAAGTTGTTTTTGCTAGTTTTTGTTGTTTAATTTGATTCTGAAGGTCTTACTAATACAGTACTATCCCGGTGCCCGCGTAAAGTAGTAGGAATCGTTAGCTAAACCTAGGGTCGGTTTGCCTTTACGAATTCAGTTAATATAGTATCTCCCGATTCTTGCGTAAGGCTGTCGTAGTGGTAGGTTCAAAGTATTACCCTCGTAGTGTTCTTAACAACTCTCTCCTTTTGCTGTCTTTGGCTAGACAGCGCGATTCGAGTGCTTTGATTTGCAAGCTAATTAGTGTTAATTGCACTATGTTACCTAGAGCTCCCGTAATAAGTAATAACTTAGTTAATCGTTTGAGGCTTTAATACACGGTACAAAAGTCTGTGGTTGTATGTATGTATTTAGTAAAGTCTAAGGAGCTACTCTAAGGTGTCGAAGAGAGCTCTATATAAGAGGCTCTCATCGTGGGCTAGTCCCGAATTAGCTAGTGTCGAGTGCTCCTATTCATGTCCTACAACCCCTGTTTTTGCCCGTCCTCTGTATTCACGTAATACGCCGATTACGTGAATATCATTATTCACACAATTATAAAACTATTATATTATATTTAAAAGTTATTTATAACTTATAGTCTCTTATTAACACTTTAAGTATAAAGTATATTACCTCTTATTTATTAATATTAATAAACGGCAAGAGAAGTCTTTATTCTTTTAAACTTTTTAATAAGAAGGGACTAAGAGGTATTAACGTATATATAAAAGGGGCCCTAACTTAATAAGTAAGAGACTTTAAATAAAGCTAATTAAGAGTAGTTAATTAATACTCGATCCTCGAAAGGTTCACTAGCTAGGGGTCATTGACTAATAACATACTTAAATCTCAAAGAAACTAAAGATTTGGCTTATTAGAGTACACTTTATTAAAAAGACTAATACTAATACACTTATTATATAACTAAACGGGGCAACTCACGATTATTTTAACGTTATATTAACTAAATAACTTACTTAAATACGACTCTTTAACTTTAAGGTTTAATATATCTAAGGAGTAACATATATAATAACAGACTAGTGTGGAAGGGACGAACCCTAATCTACACAACAAGAGGGTAGTATATAATAAGCCACCAGAGGAGATTCTAGGCTCTATAAATAACAAATTAATTAAATCTAAAGATATTATATATCTAGAGAGTACAAATCAGCAAAGGAGGGGAGGGAAAAGAGTTCTAATAAATAAAATATATTTAGTGTTACGTTCTTGACGTTTTATAGTCAAGTGTTAGCTCTTTATATATACGAAGGACTAGCGTAGTTATGTGACAAAGGAAATCAGGGGCTGTCCCTATTATATGCGTCCCCCCCTTTAAAGACTTTACTCGCCCTCGAGCAATATATACTAAAAAGAAGTAAATAACTAATTAGAGTGTCTTAAATTATTAATAAGATATTATATAACTAGTATATACAAAGTCCCGTGATAGTTGACTTGTTACCTTTAAAGTAAATAATCGTCTCGCTTAGTACCTTCCTGCCCCCTTATATAAGGCTAGCTCCCCCCTACTAACTTTCTAACTTTAACTTCTTTAAATATAATAACCTCTCCTTAATACTACTCCTTTTATAAAGTACCTTAATATACTTTAACTTCTTTACTCCCTCTCTTACTAATTAAATAACACCTCTTATACCTTCTTTTTATTCTAATTCTCTAAAGAAAACAAACTTCTTTATTAAGCTTATATTAAGATTGACTTTATTATTACTTTTCTTTATATTATTAAGGTAAGATCTCCTTTTATTTAATAATAACTCCAGCTACTATAACTCTAAGTATTCTTAAAAGTCTCTCTGCCGCTAACTTCACGCTATTTAGTACTTTTAGGGTAATAACATTGGCCTTTATTATTAACTTTAACGCGCTATTAGAGCTTAACACCTTTAACTTCGCTGTTACTTAGCCGCAGAGGTGACGTAATAGAGAGCTTTTCCTTACTTGCTTTTCTTCTTGCCAGCCGACAACTTCCCTTTATAACACTTACGTTGACTTATACGTAGTCTCTCTTTAGCTTTCCGAACCTCGATTTCTAAATAATAACTTCAGTATAAAGTCAAGTCACTTTAACGTAGTAAGTTAACCTTTTACATTATTATCTAAGCTTTATTAACTTGTTATAGACTTTTAAAAAGAGTCCTTCGTAGTCAGCCACCTTGGCGGTGCTATTAAAATCGGTTCGCTTTATTTCAGCCTAAGTGCTCTTAGCTTTAATACTAAAGGTTAATACTATAGAGGTCTTAACGCGTCTTAACTTCGTGAGTTATACTCTTATTTCTTCTCTTATACTTAATTAGCTATTTATAGATTATATTAACATATTTCTTGCGGCAATTTAAAGTACCGCTATAGTCTTTAATCCTTAACTCGTATTTTAAGAAGTAACTAAAGTGAACTCTAAGACTTTACTTTGACGTTATTTAATCAAGTATTAAACTATTTAACCTCTTTATAACGCCGGTGTTTATATTCTCTTTATAAGTTAAGGAAACAATATTATTTGTCTTTTTTAGGTTCGTAAACTAATAGGAATTAAGGTTACCTCGTACGATTACTTATATTAAACTTTACTCCTTAGGCTAAGAACGTACGTGTCGCGCCGTATTAATCTTCCCTTAGTAATAAGTCACTAAGTAACTTTCGGGTCTCTCTACAAATACGCTCTTATTATACTTACGTAAGTTATATTATTAAAGATAAGTAATATTATTCCGCTAGTCTCTTATTAATTAATTAATTAAATAGAGTAGAAGTTAGATTTATTAACTTTAAAGGTTTATAGTAAAAAGCCAGGAGGAGTAGAAAAACTAACGGTCGTAATATGTCGAGTAAGGTTAAGAGGCTATAATAGGTTCTTAGTTCTTAGTGTAATAGAAATAGCCCTTTCTCCCTTTAATAAGTAAGTCACCTCCTATTATTAAAGCTAATAAAGGGTCTTTAAAATAACTAAGCTTTCTAAGGGTAAAAGAGTTTAGTTAACTCAAGTACTATTAAGTTAATAGTAATTAAGTATAAGATAGTATACTATGGGGTCCTATTAGTTAGAGATCTTCTCGGAATAGTAGTTCAGTTTTAGTTAAGGTCTCTTAATTACTTTAGTTTTTTAATAAAGGTTAAAGAACTTATTGTTAATCTCGAGGTCGAAGTTAGACTTAACTCCTGACTAATTACTTTGTAAGTTATTAACTTTGTCCTTGTCTGTTCTACTTAACGACACCTCTCGGAATAATATAATAGGCAGTAACGAAACATTTATAAGAACACTTAAGGTCGCTCCTTTAGCCTTAATTAATTACTAGTACTTATTACTGAACTTAGCTAAAGGTCGAGGGTATAAAGTTTTTATTACTTTAGTAATATTAATACGAGCTTATAATAGCAGTACTCTTACTTATAAGTCTATTATAGTTATAAAACTATTATATTATATTTAAAAGTTATTTATAACTTATAGTCTCTTATTAATATTTTAAGTACAAAGTATATTACCTCTTGTTTATTAGTACTAGTAAACGGCAAAAGAAGTCCTTATTCTTTTAGACTTTCTAATAAAAAGGGGCTAAGAGGTATTAACGTATATATAAAAGGGGCCTTAACTTAGTAGGCGAGAGACTTTAAATAGAGCTAATTAGGGGTAGTCGACTAACACTTAATCTCTAAAAGGTTCACTAGTTAGGGGTCGTCGGCCGATGACATACTTAGACCTCTAGTACGTGAGGTGGGGTTAACGTTAGTTATATTCTGTCGCCTATAATAAGAGATCTTCTTAAATAAATTACGAACCTCCCTAAGACTTACTTAAGCTTATTAACGAGAGTACTAATTAATAAATTCTTAGATTTAAGGCTATTGTGGACAGTCCTTAAGGTTTTAGAGAGCACGGCTCTAATTCCGAGCGTGTTATTAGCTCTTTACTAGGAGATTTCTTAGACTTTTACTTACTTTATATAAATCGTGTGATTTACTTATTAGTTTAAGACTAGTTTGTCGATAGTGCTCTTAGTGTCGTCCTTTATAAATCGCTATATACTATATCGGGGTTAATAACTTTATAAGTGTTAACTTTGTCCTTAAGAATAATAGACTTATTTTGTTATTTCTTTTCTTTTTATTAATTACTAAGAGTTAACGCCTAAGTATATTACGTTTATATTCTTTAGGGTGTTTAACACGTTAGACTCGAATTTCTGGCCTAAGTCATAAGTTTAACCTGCCGTTTTAGAATCTAGTTTTATTAATCGAGCCTGACAACTGGCCTATTTAAACGAAGTTACTTTCTACCGCCTAAAATATCGCTGGCTTAATAATAGTAGTCTCGTTCTAAACTTATTATATATTCGTATGCGGCAAGTAGTTTATAAGGGCGTTAGTTTCTTATTGAGTTTTACTCCGAGAGATAAGTATTCTTATAATATAAGGCTAATGTTCTCTCTGACTTATTTAGGGCTATATAGGCTCTTCTTTATGTTTATTATAGTACTAAGGTGTCCTAAATCGTAGTTCTTAGTAGTACGAAGTCGGTTTAGCGATTATTTTGATGATTTTAATATACGGCAGTATGTCGTCCCCCTCTTTAAAGACTAGGGGTACGTCCTCGTACTAGCTCTTTAATATTAAAGCCTTAATACTAAAGTGTTAGCTTTAAGTTTCGTGTCGCGACGGTTACTTGTGGAAGTAAGTGATAGTTATTAAGGCTAAGTTTATTTAGCTAAAGAAATATTATCGGCGACGTTAGTGTGTAAAGTATATATGTTTATTTTAAGTTAAATACTACTTAATATTTACTACGCTATTGTGTTAACAATTCAGGGACTCTAATTATTATCTTATTGTCCTTAATACGTTATATTATCGGAATCGTAGGGTTCTCTAAGAATTTGGGGTTATTAAGGTATTATAAATTAATATCTAGTTTAAGATTTAAAGGGGTTAAGTTGTCGTCTTCGTTAGAGGCCTCTTTTATTTTATTACTATTATTATAAATAAAGTTATTCCTCTTATGAAAGAGCTTAAGTTTATTGCCGGCGAAAGTTTATTATAACTAGGGGCTATTATTACCGAGTTCCTTAAGTCTATAATAACCTTTATTAGTGTAGGCTTTAGCGATCTCGTAAGGACCTAGCCACTTGAAGTCGAGTGCTTAGTTTAAAGACATGTTATTCTCTTATATTAAGTCTTAGTAAAGGACTAAGTCTTTCTTTTTAAATAGTCTCTTTTATATATTGTGTTTAAAATTAAAGGCTTCCTTGCCTTTTTGACGACACCGAGTCTTCTTAAAGATAGCCTTATTAATGTGTTCTTGTCTTATTTAAAACTATGTAGCCTTAAGTTATAGTAACTTCGATTAATCACGAACTTCCTTAGTAAATAACGTTCTTTATATTAAGTTTTTTGTCTTAATAAGTAAGATCGCCTCCTTGCCGTATATTATATAAAATAGTATATAACTAATTAGACTATATATAGTAATTTTATTAGTAAATAATATTACGGAAAGGTTATTAATTTAACGTCCTTTTATTTTTAATAAGGCATTCTTAATAAGTTTATAGCCTCGTTCGATTATTCTATTAGCTCTAGCGTTATATACAGATATCTTGATTCGCTCGACCTCTATTTTATTAAGTAGTTCTAGTACTTCCCTTATATTCTTAGTTCTTTTATTTATAATAAGTCTCTAAAATAACTCATAATAATAAATGATATCTTCTTATATAAAAGTAGTAATGTGTTTGGCCTCTTTAGTAAAGAGAGTTCTAGCTTCAGCCTATCCACTTATGTCGTCTCTTATAATAATAAAGTAGCCTTTTCCCTTGTGTAGTAGTATATAAGTAATATTTAATGCCTACTTCTCTATAAGTTTATTTAATATTATAAAGTAAAGAGGCTCCTCAAGACGCTTCACTAATTAGAGTTAACAATTCTTGTATATCTAGACGTATTTTATATAATTAGTAAATAGTCCCTTTTAAAAGTATTACGTGGCGATGTAGTAGTAAGTGCTTTTTTTCCCTTTGTGACTAAAATTATTATAATAGCTTTAAAGTATAATTTCCTTTTCTTTATTAATGTCAATAATAAACTTAATAGTAAAACCTTTAATAGAGAGCCTCTAAATCCGGCGACTGTGTATACTATAGTTTAAGGCTTCTTGTTTAAAAATATAGAACTACTTTCTAGTTATATCTTTAAGAGTCTTAAGTGTCATTAAGTATCGGGCAATTTATTAGTATCCTTCGTTATATTTATTAATTAAGACAAGTAGCCCTTCTTTATTAGAGCTTAAATTATTAGAGGAGCTAAGTTCCTCTTTGTCTCTTAAGTATTATACTTTTACTTTTATATTTAGTAAGATGTCGTTTTGTTTACGTAATTTAAGGTCTATTATTACTTCTTTAGGTTCTAAATTAGTAAGTTCTTCGGCGTTAAATACTTTTATAAAGTAGATCTTATAGGCTCTTAACTTAGAAAGTATTTAATCCTCGTCTATATTACTCTCTTCCGGTGTGTTATTAGTATGCCTTGGCCTCTTAGAGAGCTGATCGGCAACGACGTGTGTTAAGCTTTTAATATGTTAAACTTCGAAATTAAATAGGCGTATCTAAGTAAGCTATTTAGTAAGTAAGGCGCTAAGATAATCGTGGGCGGCTCTATTTAGTTAAGTAACTAAGGTATTAGCGTTTGTTTTAATAATAAAGTGTACACTAACGAGCTAAATCTTAAGCTTCTTTAAAATATAAAGTATGCCTTTATACTCTCGTTTAGTAGTATTATACTTAGCTTTAGTCTTACTCTAAAAACCACTCTCGTACCTCGTAAGTCGTATCTTATTCGTTAGAGAGTCTCTTTAGCTAAAGAAACCGCCTTAACTTGTGCTACTTAAGTCGACACTAACAACTATCTCTTTAGTACCCTCGCTGTAATTAATCCGACATTGTTGGTTTAATAATCGTCACGTTCTACTCACATGCTCGCTTATCGAGCATTTAAGGAGAGCTCTCGTACAGAGCTCTCCTTTCCTTAAATACACATTTTGCCACATAGGATTTTACCCCTTAAATGTGTCGATTCTGAACCGGAATCAGTGGTACCACCCGAGTATAACGACATTAATTAATCTAGTCAATTGCTCGGCTATTAATTAACAAGTTTATTAGCTAAACTCGATGATTCTAAGTCCTTACACAGCGAAAGCTCGAGTACAAAGAATGTTTCGAAGCCGGCGAGTAAATAAACTCGAATAGAAGGCAGGAACAAATAACACCATAACCCGTTAAAACTCGAATCATTTATAAGCCCAGAGCAAGGGATGAGAACTGCTTGATTCGACTAAGACACTCCGAACCCCCTCCTCCTTATATCGCAGTCGACCTCCTGCGGCACGCCTACCTTCGACCTCTTCGCTGAGCTAGTCGAAGCTCCCTCTTTCGAAGCACCTATTCGAAGAACCTCTACTTCCTCCTCAAATATATACCTTTTCTCCGCTGCAACGACCCCCGCAGCGATGAGTTCGAAGCCGGCGAGATTCTTTCTCGAGTGGAAGGCAGGACGGTTACCTCTTTTTCGAAACACCCTTTTCCTCTCTGCCGTAGACGACCTCCTGCGGCAATGCGTCTACCTTCGACCTCTTCGCTGAGCCAGCCGAAGCTCCTTCCTTCGAAGCATCTATTTAAAGGACCTCTTCTTCCTCGAATTACCCTTTTTCTCCGCTGTAACGACCCCCGCAGTAATGAGTTCGAAGCCGGCGAGATTCTCTCGAGTGGAAGGCAGGACGATTACTTCCTTTCGAATACACCCCTTTTCCTTTACCGCAGACGACCTCCTACGGCAATACGTTCAACTTCGACCTCTTTATTGAGCCAGCTCGAAACCCCTCGATCTCACCGCAGCCGACCTCCTGTGTGCCTCTTCTGCATGCCTCAGAATCAAACGTTGACCTCTTACTGAGCCAGCTCAACGACAACCCTTGATCTTACCGCAGCCGACCTCCTGCGTACCTCTTCTGCACGCCTCAGAACGCGTCAATTGTTGACCTCTTATTAAGCTAGCTCAACGAACCTCATATCGCAGCCGACCTCTTGCGTACGCCAAGTGTTAACCTCTTTATTGAGCCAGCTTAACGACACCCCTTTCACCTTTTGATTCTCCCTCCTTCTCTTGAGGCCACGTCACTTTGTCTTTCGGTAATTAGGCCTTAGCAAGCTCCACACGCATTGACAGCAATTTCGGCTTTCGACACGGACCCGTTTCGGACAGTAATTTCGGCAATTTCCGCATACGAGCTCTTGCCAAACCTTATTCGATACCGACAAGAGTCGTCTTTCCTTTTGGAGTCTTTGTATAGCGTGAGAGCGTTGCTTTTTTTGTCCTTTGTATTTAGTCACTCGTTTGTTTACTTCTTTGACTTGTCGATTATTATTCGAACTGGTTCGAGGGAGACGTCTCTCGAAAAGGAAATTTTGCTAGTGTTGGTTTAATAATCGTCACGTTCTACTCACATGCTCGCTTATCGAGCATTTAAGGAGAGCTCTCGTATAGAGCTCTCCTTTCCTTGAACACATATTTTGCCACACAGGATTTTACCCCTTAAATGTGTCGATTCTGAACCGGAATCAGTGGTACCACCCGAGTATAACGACAGACATAGAACTAGAAACGAGTATAATATATCTTTAAGAGTTTATATTACTTTGTCGTGAATCTCTAAGTCCTAGAAGAACTTAACTCCTTTTCTAGACAGTGTGTATAATAGCTTAGCGATTAGTTAAAAGTTTTTGATTTAAATTTAGAAGTAAACAATAAGGCCTAAGAATGCCTTAACTTTTATTAGGTTACTTAGTAAGTTCTAGTTCTTAATCTTAACTAAGTGTCTCGCCGAAGGTTCTCTCCCCTTAGAGTTACAGGCGTATCTTATAATATTTATACTGTTTAAATAAAACTAAGACTTTAGTCTAATAATAGCGCTTATTCTCTTTAAACGTTTTAGCGTCTTGTCGAGGTTCTAAATATATTCTAAGATAAATCTTCGGATTCCGGGACGAACTTCTTTTTAATTATAGTCTATATATAGTCCCTTAACTCTTATATTATCTAAGAATAATATAAACACGTTAAGAATTAGTGGCTTTAATATACAAGTAATCGTTTTAATAAACTAAGTAATAGAGTTTATAATACCTTAGGAGAGAGTTATATTCTTGACTAAGCTTACGTTTAAAACATAAAGGGTAGTTATATTTCGGCTAGACTTATAGAGAGTTTATTAATTATAGCCGGAGTATAAGTTAATGAGGCTAGCGACGTGGCAATTAACGAATTCTTTAAAGAACTTATTTATTAAAAGTAGAAGATTAATATCCCTTTATATAACGGCATTTAATATAGTGACTAAGTTAATAAGTCTGTATTTTTTAGATTCTTTTTTTTTACTAAAAACTAAGTATTTTAGTATAGGCCTTTAAAAAGCTTAAGAACACCTTTATTAAGACGCTCTTATATTATTTTCGTGACTTCTGGGACTAAAGCTCGTAATAATAAAAAGCTAGGGGCTTATTAAGCTTTGTACTTAATAGTCTTAATAACGACTAAGGGAGAGACATTTTCGTGGAATCTATTATATTCGGGCTAGTCGAACGCTATAGCTCCTTCTCTATTAATTATTATTTTATCAAAGAGAGCTCTCTCTTTAGGTTATAACAACTTCCTGACGTCAAGTTTAACTAGTCTCTCCGGCGTAAGTCAGGAGTTACGGGGTATATTAGTAAAGTATAATAGTAATAAATCTTAATATTTCCTTAACTATTCTTACTTAGTCCCTTTGTCTTTTAATCTCTTATACTAATTATCTCTCTCTCTTAAGGGGTCGCTTATAGAGTCGGCTTTATTAATTAGCTAGACTTTCTTGGCTTTCGATTTATATATAGTATTAATCTAAGTAGTAGTGTTTTAAGTACTCTAAAAGGGGTTCTTAATTAGGAGATTATTATAATTCTTTGTCTATTCGAAAGTAAGCGTGGCTTTAGTTAAAGAACTAGCTTTAAAAGCTTTAAGAAAGAATAGTTCCGTAATTAACTTCTCCTCTAAGAATATATCTAAAATTACCTCTTATTAAAAATTATTAAGTACTAATTTCGGGACGTAAAACTCTCTTTTTAAGTACTTGATAAGAATAATATCGCCTTTATTATTATCACTTAATACCACTTTATCCCCCCCTTTATAAAGCTTACTCTTAAGCTTTAGTAGTTAAAGGTTATATTATAAGGGGTTAATCGAGTATTCTAAGGCACTAATAGTAGCACTTAATATATAATTAGTTATTCTTTTTTTAAGAAGTCTTCTTCTTTATAGTTATCTTTAGAATCCGTTTATTTTAAAAAGATTATACTTATCTTGTTTTCTTCTTAAAGAGCTTTAGCGTCTTTAGTATCCTCTGTAATATTATTAGTTTTGACTGTAATAATGTCTCTTAATCGCTAATCTTAAAACTGAGTTAGTATAATACCTTTATTATAGTCTTTAAGATAGTAAAATAATACTCTAGTTTTATAGAAGAATAAAAAGCCTAAAATGACTTTTATATTAGGGGCGTTTATAATATAAAATCTATTGTTAATAACGTAGTTGCTTATAATAACCGTAATATTATTAGTAAAACTAATAAATCGGGACTTAATTCCAGTGATTGTCTTTAGAGTTATAGTCTAGCTTTTAGTAATAGGGAGCTCTAAGAGAGTAGCTACTTTAAGTGTTATATAACTAACTTTAGTTCTTATATTAAGGGTAACTCTGACATTAGTGACCTTAATTCGGCTAGGTATAGTAATAACAACCTTTAGTACTAGCGAGAAGTATAAGTTTCTTGTCTTAGCTATTGTCCCTAGTAAGGCTACTTTAGTATATAGTAGTTCTTGAGCGCGAGTACGTTTCGTCAGAAGGTTCCTAAAGATGCACTTACTAAGTAATATTATAGTTCTAAGTAACACTATAAAGATTAGACTAAAGACCGGAATAGCGCTAATTATAAGCTATAGTACTAAGTTATTAATAAGAGCTTCTTATTATGTAAATAGTTAAAGTCGCTAGCGTCTTTATTATGTTCTAAACTTTGCCGCTAGTAGATTTCTTAAGATAAAGTTATGAGTTATAATATACTTTTTTTAATACTTATACTTTAGCTTAAGGCCTTCCTCTTTAATTTCCTTAAGTCGTCGTTTATAGTTTATAATCACAGAAACATTAGTAGTATAAAGGTTTAAAAGAGTATATAAAGTGCCGTAAAGTAGTTTTTAATATATAATAATATCTTCCTTAGTTATTAACTCTAGTTCTTTAAACTTTAAGGTACTAATATTAATAATTAATTCCTTTTATATACGTCGATTAATTGTTTTAATAAAAAGACGAGATACTTTAAGCGGGTCTATAAGGACTATGATTTCTCTTAATATAAGGTTTCCGGGAAGCTCCTTTTATACGAGTAATTTGTTTAAGATATTATTAAGTCTATAATTATTCCGAGTTAACGCCTCTTACACACGAGGACTTCGGGATAATACTATATAAGATATAAGTCTAAGGATAGCTAATAGTATTACTAGTGCCTCAGACTTCAAAGCTCTCTTTCTTATTATATTACTAATAAGTAATATTTTAAAAGATGTTTTTAGTGTTATAATAAATATTGTTTTCGTACTTAAGTCAAAGACTTTAGACTTATTATAGGCTAGAATCTATTGCGGTATTATTTTAGTCTTAGTTAAGCTGTCGACGTCTATAGTATTAACGAACTTGACTAGTTCTTTAATATCGCGGGGTGCCTTTAGTTCACTATAAGTAAATTAAGACTTAATCTTTTCTTAGAGCCTGTCTAAAGTCTTATACGGCTCTTATTTAAGTGCTCCCTTTCGCTGCCTAGTCTTGACTAGAGCTACTATAGCTTTAGAATTAGTATTATTAGTACTATACGCTAGTAAATTTTAGATCTATGTTAATTAGTATTTAGTGTAGTGTTATTAACTAATAATATCCGAGTTAAAGTCCCCTGTAGGTTCTTCGATAAGCTCAATATAACTTATAATAAAAACGGTTAGAGATTATACCCCTTTATCTCCCTTTTCCTTAATAAGTATAACTTCTTTTCTTGCCTTAAGGAGTTCTTTAACTACTTTAGCTTATTTCTTAGGGTTAAAGTCGTACGAGGTGTTTAAGACCCGCGTTAAGATATAATGTCTTTTAGACCTTTTGTCTAAGGGAAACTAAACGGGGTATAACTTCTTCCCCTCTTATTATAAGCTAATATAAATGTAGTTAGTATTATCGGCTTCGTGGATAATACTAAGACTAATCTATTTCTTATAGTTATAGTATTAGTTTATATAATTATAATACTCCTGAGGTCTTATACTTAGTTAGTGTTAATTTATATACTAGCGGCAACTATAATTATCCTTAGCACATTTTTATACCTTAAGGAACTCGAATTTATTATACTGTAGTTGACAGTAGCTTACTCTTAGGCCTCTTTAAATAATATAAATATATTAACTTTAGTAATAAAGTTAGTATTAGAGGCTCTTTAAATTATTGCCCCGAGAATCCTTATGTGTTTTAATCTTTTAGTAATAAAATCTAAATCTCTTGTATTAATCTTACTTACGTTCTTAGTAACTTTCTTTAAAGTAAGGAGGAAATTAAATATAAACAACTTCTTGTCTTATTACTTTAGTACTCTAAAAATCTCGTCCTATATAAAGTTATCCTTATAGTTAGTAAAGTTAGACTAGTGCCGGGGTGTTAGTCTATTATTATAAGGCGGAATAATATAAGTCGTTAGCTGAAGTATAAAGCGCTTAGTAAATAAGTTAGTACTATTAGTATTACCTTATACTCGGTCAGTGATGCCTTACTCTTTAGTAATAGCGCTTAACTCCCTCTCGGAGTTAAGGTGAGCCTTTATAATAAAGTAGACCTTTTTAAATAAGTTTATATTATTAATGTTTAAGGTTTTATTATTCTTAAAAGTAGCTCGTATAGCTTTAGTTTATAGATTCTAAGGAAAAGAGAAAATAAATCTTATAAAGGCTTACTTATTAGTGAGGTTACTATAGTTAATATAGTTAATAATAACCTCTCTAAATACTCAGAGGAAGTCGCGGTATTATTCGGGAGTAGGCTCGCCGTCCTTTATAAGAGTCTTAAAGTCATACTTAAGTCGGTTAAAGTAATTATTAATATATAAGCGGCGCTTTATATTATCACGCTAGTACTCCTGAATTATAATATCCTTAAAGTTAATATAATTACCCTCTTTAAAGCCTAAAAGCTTCTAAATAGTCTATATATAAGCTTAAGTAGCGTACTTAGCCACTTTCTTTTTCTTGACTTAATTATTAGTGACTATATAAGCTGTAAAGTATTAATCGAGAATCCGGAAGTAGTTACTAACATCGATTCCGTTAAAGATAAGGGCATTTAGGGTTCCGGCGATAAATATAAGTTAACTAAGATAGATTTTTAGGTTCTTTAAGTCGTCTATAGTAAAAGTAAAGCCGGAGTATTAGTATAGCCCTATAAAATTAGTAGAATTAGAACTATTAGTCCCTTGCTTTTCTTTCTTTCTCTTATTCCTCTTTTGAGAAGTCTTTAAGGTTTAAGAAGTAGTATCCTTAGAGAGTATAAAGGTATTAAGGCTTAGCTTAGTAGTAATTTTAGGTTTAAACGGAGGAGTTACTCTTATTAAAATAAAGCCAGGGGGCATTATAATATTACTGAACTTACTTATTTTAGGGTTATTATAGCCGTAATTGATATTTCCGTTGTTTGACATTATGCGTTATTATAAGAAGGTTGTAATAAAGTAAGTTAATAGTGTCGTCGATTAAAATATAAGAAAGTAACTAAAAATATAATATATTAATTACTAAAGAAATATAAAGGAAACCCCTTCCCTTAAAACAGAAAGTATATAAGCTCTCGCTTACTTTAAAGCGAGATAAATATTAATAACTCCTAGCGAAGGTTTAAGGCCGTACTCTTTAGTTAGCCCCTAGCGAATATTAATAACTACTAAACTAAAACAAACACGCCTTAAAGCTTAAGGCTTATATATAAAAATTACAAAAATAATAAAAGTAAATATAATAGAAAAATAAAATAAGGAGATTAACACTCGGCGTAAGTTACTTAGGCTTTAGATTAGCCTAGAAGTTCTATGTCTCGCTAAACACTCTAAAATACAGGCTCGCTAGTACTTTACTTAAGCCTTTAATATATTAATTTTAGTTCCGTTATAAAGTCTCGACTTTTCTTAGCGTTTAAAGAATACTAATTACGTCTAGAAATACTAGAACCTTCGCTAAGAATAAAAACTAGTGCGAAGTAACTAAGTATTATGTCTCAGAATAATAAAATTAAAATAGTGGCCTAAGGGAGACAGATTTTCTAGTATTATAAGTGCTCTCACTTTATAGCTTTTCTTAGTTCCTTAGTAGTCTTCGTTCTCCTTAAGTTAAAGGTCTATATTTTCTATATTCGTCGTTTTGCTTTAAAGGTTAAGAGATAACTAATTAAATAGCTCCTTTAGTTTAGACAATTATCGTTTTTCCTGACTCTCTTTATATAAGTTAATATATAAGGGCCTCATTATTATACTTACTTAGTTCCTCCTTTAGTAGTAACTTACTCCCTACGTAAGTCACTAAAAATATATAAAAGGGACGAACCCTAATTTATATAATAAGAGGGTAGTATTGTGGCGGGGACAGCCGCTAATTTCTTTTGTCACATGACTGCGCTAGTCCTTCGCATATATAAGGAGTTAACACTTGATTATAAATCGTCAAGAACGTAATACTAGATATATTCTATTTATTAGAACCTTTTCCCTCCCCTCCTTTATTGATTCGTACTCTTTAAATATATAATATCTTTAGATTTGATTAATCTATTATTTATAAAGCCTAGAATCTCCTCTGGTGGCTCACTATATATTACCCTCTTATTATATAAATTAAGGTTCGTCCCTCCCATATATTTTTAGTAACCGACGTAAGGAGTGAGTTACTACTAAAGGAGGAACTAAGTAAGTATAACAGTAAGGCCCCTGTGTATTAACTTATATAAAGAGAGTCAGGAAAAACGATAATTATCTAAATTAAGGGAGCTATTTAGTTAGTTATCTCTTAGCCCTTAAGGCAAAACGACGAACATAGAGAATACGGACCTTTGACTTAGGGAGAACGAAGACTACTAAGGAATTAGGGAAAGTTACAAAGTAAGAGTACTTATAGTACTAGAAAATCTATCTCCCTTAGGCTACTATTCTAATTTTATTATTCTGAGACACAGTGCCTAGTCACTTCGCACTAGTTTCTATTCTCAGCGAAGGTTCTAGTGTTTCTAGACGTAATTAGTATTCTTTAAACGCTAAGAAAAGTCGAGACTTTATAACGGAACTAAAATTAATATATTAAAGGCTTAAGTAAAGTACTAGCGAGCTTATATTTCGGAGTGTTCGGCGAGACATAGAACTTCTAGGCTAGTCTAAAGCCTAAGTAGTTTACGCCGAGTGTTAATCTTTTTACTTTATTTTCTTATTATATTTACTTTTGTTATTTTTGTAATTTCCGTATACGAGCCTTAAGCTTTAGGGTATATTTGTTTTAATTTAATAGTTATTAGCGTTTACCAGGGGCTAATTAAGAAGTATAGCCTTAAACCTTCGTTAAGAGTTATTAACATTTATTTTACTTTAAGGTAAGTGAGAGCTTATATACTTTCTATTTTAGGGGAGGGGGTTTCCTTTATATTTCTTTAGTAATTAATACACTGTATTCTTAATTACTTTCTTGTATTTTAATCGACGACACTATTAACTTACCTTACTACGACCTTCTTACGATAACGTATAATATCAAATAACAGAAATATTAATTACGGCTACGGTAACCCTAAGATAAGTAGGTTCAGTAACATTATAATGCCCCTTAGCTCTATTTTAATAAAAGTAACTCCTCCGTTTAGACCTAGAATCACTACTAAGCTAAGCTTTAACACTTCTACACTCTCTAAGGACATTACTTCTTAAACCTCAGAGACTTCTTAGAAGAGGAATAAGAGAAAGAAAGAAAAGCAAGGGACTAGTAACTTTAATTCTACTAATCTTATAAGGCTACACTAATACTCTGGCCTTACCTTTACTATAGACAACTTAAAGAACCTAAAAATCCATCTCAGTTAGCTTATACTTATCGCCGGAACCTTAAATACCCTTATCTTTAACGGAATTAATGTCAGCAATTACTTCCGGATTCTCGATCAATACTTTATAGCCTATATAGTCACTAATAATTAAGTTAAGAAAGAATAAGTGGCTAAGTACGCTACTCAAGCTTATACATAGACTATTTAGAAGCTTTTAGGCTTTAAAGAAGGTAATTATACTAGCTTCAAGGATACTATAATTTAGGAGTACTAGCGCGACGATACAGAACGCCGCCTACATACTAATAGTTACCTTAACTAACTTGAGTATGACTTTAAGACTCTTATAGGGGACGGCGAGCTTACTCTTAAATAGTACCGCGACTTCCTCTAAGTATTTAGAGAAGTTACTATCAACTATATTAACCGTAGTAACCTTACTAATAAGTAAGCCTCTATGAGATTTATCTTCTCTCTTTTTTAAAATCTACGAACTAAAGCTATATAGGCTACTTCTAAGAATAGTAGAACCCTAAACATTAATAACATAAACTCATTTAAAAAGGTTTACTCTACTATAGAGGCTTACCTCAACTCTGAGAGGGAATTAAGCGCTATTACTAAAGAGTAAGGCATCACTGACTAAGTATAAGGTAATACTAATAGCACTAACCTATTCGCTAAGTACTTTATACCTTAATTAACGACTTATACTATTCCGCCTCGTAGTAGTAGACTAACACCCTAGTACTAGTCTAACTTTATTAATTACAAGGACAACTCTATACGAGACGAGATTTCTAGAGTATTAAAATAATAAGATAAGGAGTTATTTATACTTAATTTCCTTCTTACTTTAGAGAAAGTTATTAAGAACCTAAGTAAGGTTAATATAAGAGATTTGGACTTTATTACTAAAGGATTAAAACACATAAGGATTCTTGGAGCAGTAGTTTAAAGAGCCTCTAATACCAACTTCACCGCTGAGGTTAATTTATATTCTTTAAAGAGGCCTAAGAGTAAGCTGCCGTCGACTACAGTGTAACAAATTCGAGTTCCTTAGGGTATAATAAGCGTGCTAGGGATAATTATAGTTGCTGTTAGTGTATAAATTAATATTAGCTAGGTATGAGACCCTAGGAGTATTATGGCTATATGAACTAATATTATGACTATAAGAAATAAATCGGTCTTAGTATTATCTATAAAGTCGACGACACTAATTACATTTACATTGGCCTATAGTAAGAGGGAAAGAAGTCATACCCTGTCTAGTTTCCCTTGGACAGAAGGTCTAAAAGACATTATATCTTAACGCGAGTCTTAAACACCTTATACGACTTTAACCTTAAGAGATAAGCCAAAGTAATTAAAGAACTCCTTAAGGTAAGAAAAGAAACTGCGCTTATTAAGGAAAAGGGAGATAAGGGGGCATAATCTTTAACTGTTCTTACTATAAGTTGTATTAAGCTTATCAAAGAACCTACGGGGGACTTTAACTCAGATATTATTAGTTAATAAGACTACACTAAATACTAATTAGCACAGATCCAAAATTTGCTAGTATATAGTACTAATAGTACTGATTCTAAAGTTATAGTAGCTCTAGTCGAGACTAAGTAGCGAACGGGAGCACTTAAATAAAAGCCGTATAAGACTTTAGACAAGTTCTAAGAGAAGATTAAGTCTCAATTTACTTATAGTAAACTAAAGGCACCCCGCGATATTAAAGAATTAGTCAAGTTCGTTAATATTATAAACGTCGACAGCTTAGTAGAAACTAAAATAATATTATAATAAATTCTAGCCCGTAATAAGTCTAAAGTCTCTGACTTGAGTACGAAAACGACATTTACTACGACACTGAAAATATCTTCTAAAATATCACTTATTAGTAGTATAATAAAAAAGAGAGCTTTAAAGTCTGAGGTACTAGTAACACTATCGGCTATCCTTAGACTTATATCTTATATAACGTCATCCTAAAGTCCTTGTATATAAGAGGCGTTGACTTAGAATAGTTATAGGCTTAATAATATCTTAGACAAATTACTTGTATAAAAGGAGCTTCCTGGAAACCTCACGCTAAGAGAAATTATAGTCTTTATAGACCCGCCTAAAGTATCTCGTCTCTCTACTAAAACGATTAACTGACGTATATAAAAGGAATTAATTGCTAATATTAATACCTTAGAGTTTGAAGAACTAGAGTTAATAACTAGGGAAGATATTATTATGTGTTAAAAACCACTTCACGGCACTTTATATACTCTTCCGAACCTTTATGCCACTAATGTTTCTGTGACTATAAACTATAGACGACGACTTAAGGAAATTAAATAAGAAGGCCTTAAGTTAAAGTATAAGTATTAAGAAGAGTGTATTATAACTTATAACTTTATCCTAAGAAATCTACTAACGGCAAAGTTTAGAACATAATAAAGACGCTGGCGACTTTAATTATTTATATAATAAGAAGCTCTCATTAATAACTCCGTACTATAACTTATAATTAGCGCTATCTTAGTCTTTAGTCTAATCCTTATAGTATTACTTAGAACTATAATACTACTTAGTAAGTACATCTTTGGGAACCTTTCGACGAAATGCACTCGCGCTTAAGAACTACTATATACTAAAGTAGCCTTATTAGAGACAATAACTGACACAGGAAACTCATACTTCTCGCTAGTACTAAAGGTTGTTATTACTATACCTGGCTAAACTAAGGTCACTAATATTAAAGTTACCCTTAATATAAGAGCTGAAGTTAGTTATATGACACTTAAAGTAGTTACTCTCTTAGAGCTCCTTATTACTAGAAGTTAAACTATAGCCCTGAAAACAATCACTAGAGTTAAGTCCCGATTTATTAATTTTATTAATAATATTACGGTTACTATAGGTAATTACGTTATTAACAACAGATTTTATATTATAGACGCCCCTAACATAAAGGTCATTTTAGGCTTTCTATTCTTCTATAAAGCCAGAGTATTATTCTGTTATCTTAGAGACTATAATAGAAGTATTATATTGGCTTAGTTTTAGGATTAGCGATTAAGAGACGTCACTACGGTTAAAACTAACAATATTATAGAGGATGCTAAGGACGTTAAAACTCTTTAAGAAGAAAACGGGATAAGTATAATCTTTTTAAAATAAACGGACTCTAAAGATAACTATAAAGAAGAAGACTTCTCGGGAAAAGAGTAATTAACTATATATTAAGCGCTACTGTCGGTGCCTTAAAATACTCAATCGACCCCTTATAATATAACCCTTAACTATTAAAGCTTAAGGGCAAGCTTTATAAAGGGGGGGACGAAGCGGTACTAAGTAATAATAATAAAGGCGATATTATTCTCATTAAGTACTTAGAAAGAGAGTTTTACGTCCTGAAATTAGTACTTAATAATTTTTAGTAAGAGGCAATCTTAGATATATTCCTAGAGGAGAAGTTAACTACGGAACTATTCTTTCTTAAAGCTTTTAGAGTTAGTTCTTTAATTAAAGCCACGCTTACTTTCGAATAAACGAAGAACTATAACGATCTCTTGATCAAGAACCCCTTTCGGAGTACTTAGAATACTACTACTTAAATTAATACTATATATAAATTAAAAGCTAAGAAGGTCTAACTAGTTGACGAAGCCGACCTTATAGGCGACCCCTTAGGAGGGAGAGACGATTAGTATAAGAGATTAAAAGACAGAGAGACTAAGTAAGAACAGTTAAGGAAATATTAAGATTTGTTACTACTACGCTTTATTAATATACCCCGCAACTCTCGACTTACGCCGGAGAGACTAACTAAACTCGATGTCAGAAAGTTATTATAACCTAAAGAAAGAGCTCTCTTTGACGAAATGATGACTAATAGAGAAGGAGTTATAGCATTTGACTAGCCTAAATGTAATAGATTCCACGAAAATGTCTCTCCCCTAGTCGTTATTAAGACTATTAAGTATAAAGCTTAGTAAGCCCCTAACTTTCCGTTGCCACGAGCTTTAGTCCTAGAAGTCACGAAGATAATATAAGAGCGTCTTGATAAAAGTGTTCTTGAGCTTTCTAAAGGCCCGTACCGAAATACTTAGTTTCTAGTAAAAAAGAAAGAACCTAGAAAATACAGACTCATTAACTCAGTTACTATACTAAATGCCGTCACTCGAAGGGATATTAATCTTCCACCTTCAGTAGATGAGTTCTCTAAAGAATTCGCCGGTTACCACGTCGCTAGCCTTATTAACTTATACTCCGGCTATAATTAATAAACTCTCCACAAGTCTAGCCAAGACATAACTACCTTTTATATTTTAAACGTAAGCTTAATTAAGAATATAACTCTTCCTTAAGGTATTACAAACTTTATTACTTAGTTTATTAGAACGATCACTTATATACTAAAGCCACTAATTCCTAGCGTGTCTATACTATTCTTAAATAATATAAGAGTTAAGGGACTATATATAAACTATAACTAAGAAGAAGCTTATCCCAGAATCTAAAGATTTATCTTAAAGTATATTTAGAACCTTAACAAGACGCTAAAACGTTTAAAGAGAGTAGGCGCTATTATTAGACTAAAGTCTTAGTTTTGTTTAAATAGTATAAATATTATAAGATACGCTTATAACTCTAAGGGGAGGGAACCTTCGGCGAGACACTTAGTTAAAATTAAGAACTAAAACTTACTAAGTAACTTAATAGAAGTCAAGGCATTCCTAGGCCTTATTATTTACTTCTGAATTTAGATTAAAAACTTCTGACTAATTATTAAACTATTATACGCACTGTTTAAAAAAGGAGTTAAATTCTTTTAAGACTTAGAGATTTACGATAAAGTAATACAAACTCTTAAAGATACGTTATACTTGTTTCTAGTTCTATATCGGATTAATTATAGCGAAGGTATTAAAGAGATAGTTATCAGTGTCGACTTAAGTGGCACAAGTTAGGGAAGTTTCCTCGGCTAAAGAGACCCTCTAATAAATAAGATATGACTTATAAGGTATAAGAGTAGTTTTTAGAGTAAGACTAAAGTTAAGTATAATGTTACTAAGCGAGAGTACAAAGGTATATTTTATATTTTAAAGAAGCTCAAAATTTAACTTATTAGCGTGCACTTTGTTATTAAAATAGACGCTAATACCTTAGTTACTTAACTAAATGGAGCCGCCCACGATTATCTTAGCGCCTTACTTACTAAATAACTTACTTAAATACGCCTATTTAATTTCGAAGTTCGATATATTAAAGGCTTAATACACGTCATTACCGATTAGCTCTTTAAGAGGCTAAGGTATACTAACGACACGCCGGAAGAGAGTAATATAAACGAAGATTAAATACTTTCTGAGTTAAGAGCTTATAAGATCTGCCCTATAAAAGCATTTAATACTAAAGAACTTACTAATTTAGAATCTAAAGAAGTAATAATAGACTCTAAATTACGTAAACGAAACGACATCTTACTAAATATAAAAGTAAAAGTGTAATACCTAAGAGATAAAGAGGAACTTAGTTCCTCTAATAGTTCAAGCTTTAACAGAGAAAGGCTACTTGTCTTAACTAACAAATATAACAAAGGATACTAACAAATTGCCCGATACTTAATAATACTTAAGACTCCTAAAGATATAACTAGAAAGTAGTTCTGTGTTTTTAAATAAGAAGCCTTAAACTATAGTGTGCATAGTCGCCGGATTTAGAGGCTCCTTATAAAAGGTTCTACTATTAAGCTTATTATTAATACTAATAAGGAGAAAGAAATCATACTTCGGAGCTACTATAATAATTTTAGTTATAAAGGGAGAAAAAGTACCTATTATCGCATCACTATATAGTACTTTTAGAAGGGACTATTTATTAATTATATAAAATACGTCCGAATATATAAGAATTATTAACTCCGATTAACGAAGCGTCTTAAGGAGCCTCTTTACCCTATAGTATTAAATAGACTTATAGAAAAGTAGGCATTAGATATTACTTATATATTACTATATAAGGGAAAAAGCTACTTTATTATTACAAGAGACGACATAAGTAGATGGGCTAAAGCTAGAGCTCTCCTTATTAGAGAGGCTAAATATATCGCTACTTTTATTTAAGAAGATATTATTTGCTGTCATAAGTTGTTTTAGAGACTTATTATAAATAAAGGAACTGAGAATATAGGGGAAGTACTAGAGTTACTTAATAAAATAGAGGTCGAGCGAATTAAGATCTCGGCGTATAACGCTAAAGTTAACGGAATGATCGAACGAGGCTATAGACTTATTAAGAATACTTTGTTAAAAATAAAAGGACGTTAGATTAATAACTTTTCCGTAGTGTTGTTTACTAATAGAACTATTATATATAGTCTAACTAATTACATACTATTCTATATAATATACAGTAAGGAGGCGATCTTACTTATTAAGACAAGAAACTTAATATAAAAAACGTTATTTACTAAGGAAGTTCGTGACTAATCGAAGTTACTACAACTTAAGGCTACACAGTTTTAGATAAGACAAAAACACATTAATAAGGCTATTTTCAGGAAGACTCGACGTCGTCAAGAAGGCAAGGAAGCCTTTAATCTCAAACACAATATACAGAAGAGACTATTTAAAAAGAAAGACTTAGTCCTTTACTAGGACTCAGTACGAGAGAATAATATGTCCTTAAACCGAACACTCGACTTCAAGTAGTTAAGTCCCTACGAGATCGCTAAAACTTACACTGATAAAGGCTATTATAGACTCAAGGAACTCGGTAATAATAGCCCCTGGCTATAATAAACCTTCGCCGGTAATAAGCTCAAGCTCTTCTATAAGAGGAACAACTTCATTTATAACGATAGTAATAAAGTGGGAGAGGCCTCTAGCGAAGACGATAACTTGACCTCTCTAAATCTTAAACTAAACATTGATTTATAACACTTTAACGACCCCGAATTCTTAAAGAACCCTACGATTCCGACAATATAACGTATTAGGGACAATAAGATAGTAATTAAAGTACCTGAATTATTAACATAGTAGCGCAGTAAGTACCGAGTAGTGTTTGACTTGAAATAAATATGTACACTCTATACGTTAGCGTCGCTGATAATATTTCTTTAGTTAAATAAACTTAGCCCTAATAACTGTCACTCACTTCTACGAATAACTGTCGCGACACGAAACTTAAAGCTAACACGTTAATATCGAGGCTTTAGTATTAAGGAGCTAATACTAAGACGCACCCTTAGTCTTTAAAGGGGGGGACGACATACTGCCGCATATTAAAATTATCAAAATAATCGCTAAACCGACTTCGTACTACTAAGAACCACAATTCAGGACACCTTAACACCACAACAAGTACAAAGAAGAGCTTATATAGCCCTAAGTAAGTCAGAGAGAATATTAGCCTCACGTTATAAAAACACTTATCTCTTAGAGTAAAACTCAACAAGAAACTAGCGCCCTTATAAACTACTTACTACATACAAACACACGACAGGTTTAAAACGAGACTACTATTATTAAGCTAATAATATTCTAGGCGGTAAAAAGTAACTTCATTTAAATAGGCTAATTGTCGGGCTCGATCTACAGGACTAAATTCTAAAACGGCAGGTTAAACTTGTGACTTAGGCTAGAAATTCGAGTCTAACGTATTAGACACCCCGAAGAATATAGACGCAATATACTTAGGCGCTAACTCTTAGTAATTAATAAAAAGAGAGGAAATAACGAAGTAAGTCTATTATTCCCAGGGATAAAGTTAACACTCACAGAGTTATTAAACCTTAATATAGCGCATAGCGATTTATAAAGGACAACACTAAGAGTACTATCGATAAACTAGCCTTAAACTAGTAAGTAAATCACACGATTTATGTAAGGCAGGCAGAAGTCTAGGAAATCTCTTAGTAAAGAGCTAATAATACGCTTAGAATTAGAGCCGTACTCTTTAAAACCTTAAGTTAATAACTACAATATAACTAACGCTAACTCTACCCCACGTACTAGAGATCTAAGTATATTATTAGCTAATGACCCTAACTAGTAAACCTTTCAGGGATCGAGTGTTAGTCGATTACCCCTAATTAGCTCTGTCTAAAGTCTCTCGCCTGTTAAGTCAAGGCCTCTTTTATATATACGTTAATACTTTTTAGTCCCTTCTCGTTAGAAAGTCTAAAAGAATAAAGACTTCTCTTGCCGTTCACTAATACTAATAGACAAGAAGTAATATACTTCGTACTCAGAGTACTAATAAGAGACTATAAGTTATAGATAACTTTTAAATATAGTATAATAGTTCTACGACTATAATAGACTTATAAGTAAGAGTACCGCTATTCTAGACTCGTATTAATATCGCTAAAGTAATAAAGACTCTATACCCTCGACCTTTAGCTAAGTTCAGTAATAAGTACTAGTAATTAATTAAGGCTAAGGGAGTGACCTTAAGTGTTCTCATAAATGTTTTGTCACTGCTTACTATATTATTCCGAGAAGTGTCGTTAAGTAAAACGGACAAAGACAAAGCCAACAACTTACAGAGTAACTAGTTAAGAGTCAAGTCTAGTTTCGACCTCGAGATTAACAATAAGTTCTTCAACCCTTATTAAAGAACTAAAGTAATCAAGAGACCTTAACTAAGACTAAACTACTATTCTAAGAAGATCTCTAGCTAGTAAGACCCTATAGTATGCCATCTTATACTTAGTTATTACTAGCTTAATAATACTTGAGTTAACTAAACTCTTTTGCCCTTAAAAAGCTCAACTATTTTAAAGACCCTCTATTAACTTCAATAACAAGAGGTGACTTACTTATTAAAGGGAGAAGGGGCCATTTCCACTATACTAAGAACTAAGAACCTATTATAGCCTCCTAACCCTACTCGGCGCATTACGACTATTAGTTTACTTATTCCTCCCGGCTTTCTACTATAAACCTTCGAAATTAGTAGATCTAGCCTTTACCTTATTTAACTAACTAATTAATAAGAGACTAGCGGAATAATGCCACCTATCTTTAGTAGTATAACTTGCGCAAGTATAATAAGAGTATATCTATAGAGGGACTCGAAAACTACTTAGTGACTTATTACTAAGGGAAGATTAGTACGGCGTGACACGCACGTTTTAAACCTGAAGGGTAAAGTTTGATATGAGTAGTCGCATAAGGTGGCCTTAATTCCTATTAATTTACGAACCTAAAGAAGATAAATAGTATCGTTTCCTTAACTTATTAAGAGAATATAAGTACTAGCGCTACGAAGAGGTTAGGCAGTTTAATACTTAGCTTAGATAACGTTAAGGTAAAGTCCTAGAGTTCACTTTAGGCATTTCTTAAAACACGAGTTAAGGACTAAAGACAGTAGTCGCACTACGATTAGTGTAAGAAAAGTGTTAACATAATCTATAAATAGCTAGTTATGTACAAGAGAAGAGATGAGAGTATAACTCACAAAATTAAGACGCGTTAAGACCTTTATAGTATTAACCTTTAGTATTAAAGTTAAGAGCGCTTAGGCTGAGATACAAACCGATTTTAATAGCACTTCCAAGGTGGCTGACAACGAAGGACTCTTCTCGAAGGTCTACGACGAGTTAATAGAGCTTAAATAATGTTATAAAAGGTCAACTCACTACGTTGAGGCGACTTGACTTCATACTGAAGTTACTATTTAGAGATTAAGGTGCGGAATGTTAAGGAGAGACTGCGTATAAGTTAACGCAAGTGTTGTGTTAAAGTTGTTACTCGACAGGAAGAAAAGTAAGGAAAAGCTCTCTATTACGTTACTTCTACGACTAAGCAATAGCGAAGTTGAAGGTATTAAGCTCTAATAGCGCGCTGAAGTTAATAGTAAAGGCCAAAGTTATTGTTTTAAAGGTACTAAATATAGAGAAGTTAGCGGCAAAGAGACCTCTAAGAGTACTAGAGTTATAATAGCTAAAGTTATCGTTAAACAGAAGGAGATCTTGCCTTAGTAGTATAAAGAAAAGTAATAGTAAAGTCGATCTTAATATAAGCTTGGCGGGGAAGTTTACTTTCTTTAGAGGTATTATAACGAGAGAAGGTGTAAGAGGTGTCGTCTAATTAATAGAAAGAAGGAGGAAAGAGATCGAGACGCGTTAAGGTACTTTATAGAGAGAATAGTGTTAAGGAGAGATTGTTATATTAGAGAGTTGAAGTTAGAAGGTTAGTGGGGGGAGAGCTAGCCTTATATAGGGGGGCAGGAAGGTGCTAAGCGAGACAGTTGTTTACTTTAAAGGTGACAAGTTAACTATTACGGGACTTTGTAGGCACTAGCTATATAACATCCTATTAACGATTTGAGACGCTCTAATTAGTTATTTATTTCTTTTTAGTATATATTGCTCGAGGACGAGTAGAGTCTTTGAAGGGGGGGACGTATGTGGCGGGGACAGCCGCTAATTTCTTTTGTTATATGACTACGCTAGTCCTTCGTATATATAAGGAGTTAACACTTGACTATAGAACGTCAAGAACGTAACACTAGATATATTCTATTTATTAGAACCTTTTCCCTCCCCTCCTTTACCGATTCGTACTCTCTAGATATGTGATATCTTTAGATTTAATTGATCTATTATTTACAGAGCCTAGAATCTCCTCCAGTGGCTCGCTACATGCTACCCTCTTGTTATGTAGATTAGGGTTCGTCCCTCCCACAGTATATAGCGAGCCACTAGAGGAGATTCTAGGCTCTATAAATAATAGATCAATTAAATCTAAAGATATTACATATCTAGAGAGTACGAATCGGCAAAGGAGGGGAGGGAAAAGAGTTCTAATAAATAGAATATATTTAGTGTTACGTTCTTAACGTTCTATAGTCAAGTGTTAGCTCCTTATATGTGCGAAGGACCAGCGCAGTCATGTGACAAAAGAAATCAGGGGCTGTCCCCACCACACTAGTTATCCCGGAGACTTAGGCACCCCGAAGATTCCTTAAAAGAAAGTAATGTCGATAAAGACTAAATTCTCTTTAAGCTTAAAGCTTACGAGATTTGTCTTATTAGTGCCGTAAACAAAGAGGAGACTAATAGTTCGGAATTAAATAGCGTATTAATAGACCCGGAACTTTAGAGATAAAATAAAATCCTTTAAGATATAAAATCTATAGTCTAAAGACTTCGTAATAAAAGGGAACTTACTTTCTTTAGTAGTTCCGAATTTTCTTTTAATAAAGGAGGCCTACTTATTATAATAAGTAAGTACGGAGAACGGTACTAGGAGATAGCCTAGTACCTAACGACGCTTAAGACTCCGAAGTTAATAAATTAAAAACAGTTTTAAGTGTTCAAGCGTAAGGCACTAAATTATAAAGTATATAGTCGTAGAATCTGGAGGTTACTATTAAAAGGAGCTCTAGTTAAGCTTGTTATTGATATAATAAGGGAGAAAGAGGCAATACTTAAGAGTTATTATAATAACTCTAAGTATAAAGGACAGGAAAGCACGTACTACTGAATCTTTACTTGATACTTTTAAAAAGGCCTATATATAAACTATATAAATTATATTCGGACATACTAAGACTGCCAACTCTAATTATTTAAACGCTAGGAGGAACCCCTTTACTTAATAGTATCGAATGACCTAATAGAGAAATAAGCGCTTAATATTATGTTTATGCCGACAGAACGCAGAAAGAAGTACTTAGTAATTGCTCAGGACGATATAAGCGGTTGGGTTAAGGCAAGAGCCCTCGCTAATAAAGAGGCTAAAGAAGTAGCTGACTTTATTTAGTAAGACATTATTTACCGGCATAGACTGTTTTAAAAGCTTATTATTAATAATAAAATTAAGAATATAAGAGAAGTTATAGATTTACTTAATAAAATAAAAGTTAACTAGATCTAAATCTTAATATATAACGCTAGAGCGAATAAGATAATTAAAAGAAAACATGGCCTAATTAAGAATACGCTTTTTAAAATAGGCGGACGCTAACTTAACAACCTTTTAATAGTGTTATTTACGGACTAAACTATAGTATATTACCTAATAGGGTATATTCCTTTTTATATAGTTTATAAGAGAGAAACTATTTTACTTATCGAGATAACAAATCCGACTTAAAGATTATTATTTACTAAAGAGATTAGGGACCGCTCTAAGCTCCTAGAACTCCGCGCTCTCTAGTTTTAAATACAATAAGAATATATAAACGAAGCTATACTTATAAAGACTCGCCGCCGTTAAGAAAGTAAAGAGGTATTTAATTTAAAATATAACATCCGTAAACGGCTATTCGTTAAGGGAGGCTTAGTCTTGCGTTAGGACTTTATTAGAGAGAGAGATTGTTAGTCCACAGGTCCCTACATGAGCATACTTCGGTCTAGAAAAGGGGGCGCGGGTCAAAGTCAGGGGTTAGAGTTTAGCTAGGCTGGTTTCGGTGGAGATTCGGTGGGGTTTCGTAGTATATAGTCTAGCTCTCCTCGCACTCTCTTAAAAAATACATAGATTTTGAACCACACTTTATTACTCTATCGCCATACACGCATTTGGAATATATTCACACTTGCGGCGTGGTACATGAACCGGTACTGCACCGACAGAGATATATCTACTAACTGTGCCCTCGATTTCAAATGGCTTAGACTTTATAAGGTTTATAAAGCCTATATAAAGAAAAGGTATTACAAACTTAAAGAGTTAGGTCTAAATAGCCCCCGACTTCGCCGGACTTTTACTAGAAATAAGCTTAAGCTCTTTTATAAGAGACAACACTTTATTTATAATAATAGCGACAATAATAAAGAGCTTAATAAAGAATTAGATAATAACCTCACGACTAACTAAGAACTTGACATTAATATATACGACCTTAATAACCTTAAGTTCTTAGAGAACCCTGAGATTCTAATAATATAGCGTGTTCGAAATAATAAGATAATAATTAAAGTCCCTAAGCTATCTTAATAATAACGTAGTAAGTACTAAGTAGTGTTTAACTCGAAATAAACATGCCTTAATATTAGGGATTAGTATAAAGTCACACCTTTAATGTTTAAAGAGGGGGACGATGTTACGGCTGGCCAAAGGTTGATACGGCGAGTAGACTCAAGCTTTGTATTTAGGCCTATGGCTACGCTCAGAATCGAGAAGAAAAGACAAGGAGGAAAGGAGAGCTCTCCGTAAGGGGGAGCTCGAGTATAAATACATGAAGGACCCTCCTAATAGGGCCTAGCGCAGTCGAGTGCCATTCACGTCAACATATCGCAGGCTCGCCACCTAGTCGTCCCTATCGGGCTTAGCGCCGTCGCATAGCTAGCGATGCTACGAGCCAGTGTCGGTTAGAATACGAGGGCATCGTAGGTCGTAACAGACGACATATTACTACACACTAAAATAATTACTAAACCAATTTTATACTACTAAGAACTACGATTTAAGACACCTTAGTACTATAACACACACAAAGAAGAGCCTATGTAGCCCTAAGTAATTAAAGAGAACATTAGCCCTGCGTTATAAGAATACTAATTTTTTAAAGTAAAACTTAATAAAAAACTAGCGCCCTTATAAACTACTTACTATATGCGAACATATAATAAGTTTAGAACGAGACTGTTATTATTAAGCCGGCAATATTTTAGGCGGCAAAAAGTAACTTCGTTTAAATAGGCTAATTGTTAGGCTTAATTTATAAGACTAGATTCTAAAACGGCAAGTTAAACTTATAGCCTAGGCTAGAAATTCGAGTCTAACGTACTAGACACCCCGAAAAATATAGACGTAATATACTTAAGCGCTAACTCTCAGTAATTAATAAAAAGAGAGGAAATAATAAAGTAAGTCTATTATTCCTAGAGACAAAGCTAACACTTATAAAGCTATTAACCCTAATATAACGCATAGCGATTTATAAAGGACGACACTAAGAGCACTATTAACAAACTAGCCTTAAATTAGTAAATAAATCACACGATTTATATAAGGTAGGCAAAAGTCTAGGAAATCTCTTAATAAAGAGTTAATAATACACTCGGAATTAGAGCCGTGCTCTCTAAAACCTTAAATTAATGGCCATTAATCTAATCTAATCTAATCATTTCTCACACTGTGTTAAATTGCACCGACGTGTACGCGATATATGCATATGTCATATCGGCTGTTCTTCCATGCTCTAATTCCCACATCGACACGGATTGGATGCGCACGTTTGGTTCGCTATCTTTAGGCTCTTGTAAGAAGCACAAATATGTCACCGACTGCTGGGTCTCGTAGCATTCAATAGGCTGTGGATCTCCACTGTTCGTCAGTTTGGTGATTTTTGATTGTCCACCGTAATTGTACTCGAATGAGTCATAAGTTCCACTGTGACCAATTGTCGGGACTGAGATTAGCTGGGATTTTGCGGTCCGTTCAGGGGTTTGGGAGACTCTTTGTGGGATGGCAATCTATTGAATGTCGACGGGGTTGATGTTGGAGATATCTACTTTTATTATTAGTTACGTTCAGACTCTGCCGATTTACATCAAGTTCTCTCGAAATTAGGTGGTATTTGGAAGCTTAGTTGCTATAAATTTCTATGACAGGGGACTCGTACCTTCTGGTATTAGTGCTGACAGCCTTCGAAGACACGCAGCCACTTTCCTTCCCGTCTCTCCATGGTCTAGGTAAACTTGTGTTGCATCCGCCATAGCTGAGACCTCTTTGAACTCTTCAAGTCCAATGTGCGATAGACCATGAGTGGCGTTGGACCTGGGGAGGAGGTCGTTTTCCACCATACTGCCATGGCCTTGGTAGAAGTCATTTGCCGTGCGTTTAGTCTGTGTGACGATCTCCTTCATACGCTCCACTATAGTCTTCAAACTCCCGCGGAATGGCTTTCCTGGAGCACTGCCAGTCCCAATACTTATTAACAAAGTCTCTCGGCCGGGCCAAATATTACTCCCTTCTCGCTGAACCAGCTGAATAGGATTGTTGTATAAAATCCCCCCATCGACAAATCGCTGTCCATATTTCCCAATAGTTGTTGGTTCGAAGTAGTGGCGACTGATGTCGCCCGACATGCCTGCCAGATCTGGCACTCATCATAGAGAAGCTCGGTCATCATTGGGTTTTGGTAGGATCGTAAGATAGCAGGTTCGGAATTGTTCTCTCGGGCAGAGACGACGAATCTACACACAGGTGGTTAGAGGATGGGTCGCAGGTAAAGGGAACTGATCCCAATGAAGAACTTATACCTTGCACGGCGATGCAGGATCTTTAAGGAGAGCATCCGGGTCAGTAGTCCTGCCGATGCATTCTTTGATCGCAGCCGCCAGTACTTCCCCGTCAAATTTACCATCTGCTTGTAGGAAGTCCTTGCTCTGACCGAAGAAATTGACTTTGTGTTGATTTGGTGTGAATACTTGCTTCGATAGTTCGAGATATGCATCTTCACAGTCCTCGACGCGCATACGGAGACGACCAAGCATTATTGCTATGATACTGCTGTAGCGTGAGCATTGCAGTATTCATTCAATGTAACCAAGACATAGCAAAAAGACTCGTGCTTGCTGGAGCGAAATGCTTCTGTATGGCGCATGATTAGTGTTTCAATCGTGAGGGAAAGAAGAGAAATATAAATGGGACTTTGGAGACTCACCCGCCAGTGCTTGTCCCACCGATCATATCGAAAACTTGGCAGGGCTCAAGCCTCAGATCAAGAGGCCTGGATTTGTTCACGCCTCTCATAATGTGCTTGAGTATCATAATGGACGACAGACCCCTCACCCCTCCGCCATCTACATAAGGCTGTCAACCGAGCTCTTGCCAAAGTTCTGACAATACGAACCGAGAGAGAGGAGACGCAGAGGTCGGTCTTGTGACTCCATCGTAGAAGATCTGCAACTTCGATGGGGTTTTGTAGGCTGCAGTGTTTGTTGATGACTGCATGTAGCTGTCAATCTGCGATCGAATGGCGGAGAGCTGCTTCAGCCTCACCAAGCAACGCTAAGCTGCAAAGAATCGAAGTGAACCCTGTCTGTGCCATCGCCCGAAAATAGATTTCGCTTACAGGGAGGCTAGACTCGGTACCGAGGTATGTTTACTTCGGACAGGAAGCTACAGAAATAATGCTGCGATATTCCGTCTCCTAACACCCCCCTCGCTTTATAAATCGCCTGGAAAATTAGTGGCAAGTGCTTCCACTTAATTGTTCGATCATTCATCGAAGCGATGATTTCATTAAGATCAATATCCCTAGGGCAATCTTTATCAGAAAAGTTGGAGTCAGCTCAGGCATGCTGCGCCACATTTGATTCCAGAGCATCACCAAAGTATGAGGAATCAATCGTAGACACAGCTCCAAATAACAATGCTTCATAGGATTTGGAAGCACGGAGGTTGAAATAGATTTGAGAATCGCGAGCGACATTGGTGCATAAATCGACGACACATTCCACCACAGAGTTCGATAAACTGCATCAATCACCTCCTCCATAGAACCATGGAAAATATCCGCCAAATTTTCAGAAGCTCATCAGCAAATAAAGCCCAAAAGACTATGATCATGACCACCACAGCTCACAACGTCCCTTCCAACACAGCATCAACCGATACCATGCATTCATCCCCAGTCACAGTCCTCGAGCTCTTCCAATCCCAGGGCTGCAACTCCTGCCCACCCGCCAACGACTTCCTTATCTCCAACTTCTCCAATGATCTCACAACCCTGCTCCTAACCTACGAAGTCACATACTGGGACAACCTTGGTTGGGCAGACACGTTTGGCAACAGACGCTGGGATGAGCGACAGCGGGATTACGCGGCCGTGTTGAGGCAGAGGAGTGTGTATACCCCCCAGGTTATTGCTGATGGTGGTGCACGGCCTCTCGCTTCGTGGCGGGACTTGCCTCAGGTGTTGGGTCAGCGGGGGGTGGCGGAGTTGAATGTAAATATTATGACACAGGGGGACGGACGGGTCGTGGAAGTTGGGTCGTGGAAGGGGGAGAATCGGAGTTGGAACGCGGCGCAGGTGGTAGCGGTGTGGTACGAAGAGCAGCCTGTTGATGTGGTGATCTTGAGAGGTGAAAACAGAGGCCTTACCTTGCCACATCGGAATGTGGTGAGGCATTTGGATGTTCTTGGGGATTACCCGGGCGGAAAAGAAGTGTTTGAAGTTCCGGATGATAGAATGGGGATGCGGCTTTGTGTAATCGTTCAAGCGGGCAGAGGAGGAAAGATTCTCGGAGCTGCGTGTTTGAGGGTAACGGACAATGGGGGTTCATCGAGTGGCTTGTCAACGGTAGAATTTGAATTGAGCATCAAGAGTCAAAATTATTAGCACCGAAGATTTCTTGTGAGGGGAACTAAGGCTCGCACTATTTGCAACCCTCTCTCTGGTTTGAATCTGGTGTATTGTTGAACAATTGTTTTGTTCATTAGTAGTGTTCTGGAGGATTTTATCCTCATCGAGTCTTTGGAGAAAGTGTAACGAAGGAATGAAACTCATTTCTCTTGGCACTTCTTATCACGTCGAAATCGAAAGGCTCACGAGAGTGAGTTTCCTCGAATCTCTACTCAAATATATCGCATGGCTTCGCCGTGAATAACTCTTGCGGTTCCCGCGCTTTGGGTAAAGTTCTAAAGCCTCTTTTATTGTCGTTTCCTTCACTATATCGATATCATACTCTTACTTAACAAAGGTTTTGATTATGAAGTTGAATTAAGAGGCCATAGACGATATTAAAGGAGGTGAAAGTTAACGAAGGAACAATTTCAAAGTAAAACACTTCATCTATAGTTTTACTACTACGAAGTGAACTCGATTCTCGTAGATTAGCCATTTAATAAGAACTCACTTTCAGCTCTCTTTAATTATTAAATTAAAGGTAATTAAGGCTCTATCGACTAATATTCGTATGTTAGAGGAGGGGGAGGCGCAATATTAGCCTGTGGAAAGTAAGGGTATATTTAAGGGCTAGGAGCATATGAAGACTATCCCAAAGGTAATAACATTAACTAGTACAAGGCTAGGTAAGGATTTGAAGGCCAAAACACTGTTCTTTTAGTATATTAAGCTATTAACTATAGTTCCGAAAATGACGATTCAATATAGTATATCCTCCTTTGCTTCTTCTTCCTCTTTGCCTTTAGTTTTTGATACTCTCGACGCTCCTTTGATAATCGTACTCCATGAAGTTAACTAAGCTCGTCTAACACAATCAAATCTTCTTGAATATTATATCCCTAACGTCGCAGATCTTCCGCAAAGAGGTAGTAGTGTTTATCATTGTTAACTTAGCAAAATCTTATCGACGAAGAGCAAGAATCAACCTTACAAGCCTAGTATACATAAATTGATGTCAAAATTAACTAAAAGGTCCCCTTTTCAGCTTCGCGGGTCTCTTCAACCTCCTCTAATAGTCGATTAATTGCTGTACGTGGCTTTTTTACTGTATAGCTCTCCTCCTCTTGAAATACACGCTTTGGAATCGCAATAACTAAAGGTTTCGGTGTTAAAGACTCTTTCCAAGGAAGTCGTTGCATATTTAATAGAAACAAAACTATTCCAAAGTAAATTTATAATTTAAGAAGCTTTTCCTTGCCTTTAAGTCCTCAATTCCGAGCTCATGTAAAAACGTGTTTAAATTCAGCGTTATTCTTAATATTAACCTTCGTAAGGTTTCCAATAGGTTTATAAGCATCGTACTAGTAAGTATTATCTCTTCTTAAAGTAGAAACACCTCTTTCTACGATATCACGATCTACTAACTACTCCACATTTTGTTTAATTAACTCATAAGTACTTTCATCAACCTTTAAATCATTTATTACCATCCTAATCGTATTATTAATACACTCGTTATTAAGATAACATCGAATTTCTAGCTTAATAACTTATATATCAAGTTACGAAGGCGAAGGAGACTATATAACAACAGGTTCTAATGGGGAAACAAACTATAGTATCGATAAAGGCTAAGGAAGTACCATAATAGGCAATAATAAGGGTCCTATAAGCTCTATAACTTCTACCTCATTTACCACACCTAAATTAAGTGTGTCAGATAAAGTAAGAGCTATAAAGCTAGCAAAAGCATCACTAACTTTAGTAATATTGATTTTAAGGGTTATTTTAACTAGCCCTAGGGTTGAGGAAATTGGAGGACGTGGAGTCGTCATTTTAATCGCTTTAGGACACTCAATCGCACAATTTCGAGCACGTTTTAGAAGTATACTCGCGAATATGACGTATAAACAGAAAAGGCACGTCAAGAGCTTCAAAATAGTCCAATTTAAAGGCAAATCAGTAAAGAAACAATAGAGTTCTAAAGGTTACAATATTCTAACATTCAAAAATTTGGGTAGGGGCTACAGCAAAAGTCGGTGAATCGGCGTTACTAACCGAAGAATCACTCCGATCCGAAGATTGGTTGTATTGGGGTTCCTGCGTTGAGACATAGCTTGTGAACTGTGGCTCCTTGGCCTGGCGTTCAATAACCGCCGCTTGCATGCCTCATGCTAACGGGAGGTTCGGTATCTAGAGCTGGTGTACTGAACTGGTACCATGATCTGTATGATGATCGGATCATACCAAGTAACATGGGCGACTAGTCTCTGCGGCCAGTCATCGTGAGTGGCCATTCACTACGGCCAAGCAAGGTACATTAGGAGACGGCACAAACAACTCGATGTCAGAGCTTGCGCTCTCTCTCTTCAAATGCCCTAGCTATAATAAACCTCATTATTTCCCAAAGTCGGAGTACTTAATAAAAGAAGATCCTCGGTATGTCCTTTCTTAATTTATAGCATAAATCCCCATCGAATTTCCCTTTGAATCCACAAAACGAGCAACGTATCTTATGTTTAGACTAATGTTAGTTTTTGCCACCTTTTGGTACCTCTATTCTTCTCGATGAGCTCTAGTGACTCCTTAATATCCTTAACCGCGAAAACAGTATAAACATTAACTGTATCTTTATTCTTCTTGTTTTGTAAAGAGATCTTAGTTTCATTCTTAGGAAGAAACATGCGTATAAGGAACCGCTTCTAGTAAAGAAGCATGTCTCCTTAATATCCTCTAGAAGAGAAGGGCTGCCGAATTCCATGCATTTCCAGTCGAATACTACTATGTAAAACTTTCGGGCTCGGACAGGATCGGTAACTGGGATCCAAATGCCAACCTTTGCGTAGGGATCGTTAGAAGACTAGTGGAGATATGGTAAGCCCTGGGCTGGAAAATGGAGGATGTGGAGCAAATCGACCAAAGACTTACATTAGTAGACAGAATGCTAATAGAGAAAAAACAAATGGGTCAATAGTAAAGCAATATTACCCTTTGTAAATAGTACTTAATTGAGCTAGAACAATAGAAAAAGCTGTGGCAGAAGTTTTAATCCTAAGCTGTGAAAATTTTCCTACGAATTTAAACACAAATCAAAGCTTTAAGAAAGTGTAACCTGAAGAAATAGTAACTCGTCTATAATGTACAGATCGACCTACTATTAGGAAATTAGAGTAACCAACCGCCGGGCTTACCTATTAGAGCTGTCAGCATTATCGTATTGACGATGCGGAGATCTTGCGCTACATTTCATACATGATACTGAATTTGGATTTGTCCACCGCTTGTCTCCTAAACGGCGGTCGGAACAACAGAGTTTCAATTGGTCCATGCCCCTCATCCCGTGTCAACGCGTTCACTTCGTGATTCATCATATGCGTGACACGTCACGCATACAGAGACCACGGCTGACTCCTCCGCCCGTGTCGAAGACCGAGAGAAAAGAAAAATCGATATTCACCTGGGTAGGTCAAAGCTAAGTTCTGATTTTACTTTGCAGAGAATACCTAAGTTAGTAGCTTAGTTTGAGAAATGATGGTAGCCATCAAGAAGCAATGCTCCGGAGGATGTTGATGGTTTTCATCTCCCCGAGGCACTTCTCACATACTCTACTAAAATCATGTACGGTACCGTACTTCTCACGGCACCGTGCCCTTGACAGCTGGCATCGAGATATGCAAATGGTGCAAGTGGGACAACATAAATCTTGGTCGCAGACATTGTGGGTGGCAGTCACAATTGAAGTCCCTCAGCCTGATATGGCTGCACCACTCTGTCTGCTAACAAACCTGGAAGAAACTGATGAGGGTGCGGTGCTACGGGAGATGATTGGAAGTTGGTGGATAAATGCATGCGCGCATAGAATTGGCTTGAAGCAGAACGCTGTAATAGGAAACTGGGTGAGGCTGCGATCATCAATACAAAGCCTCATAGCGCACCCTGGTGTCGCTCTGGCCAATACGCAATGTAACTTTGAGCGGACACTGACTTTCCTAATCCGACACAATACCATGCGAAGCTTGCAGACTTAAAAAGCATGGAGGATCATCTACTGCATTGTTATTTCTTTGTTAAGACTGTCATTGTGTGTCTGGAATTGGCACACTGTTGAGCATGAGGTTGATAGATGTTAAATATGTGCGCGGGTGCGGAGTTTTGGGTTTGTTTCGAGAGAAAGTAACAGATGTGTTAGAAATATGGGCTGTGCTGCGTTGATCTCTGTACCTGCGTACTTATGATCACGCTGCCCCTATTTCCCCTATTACTCTGTACGCTCTCTCAGATAGAATTCTATATGCTTTTCTATCAAGATGGACGGAGATGGAGAGCCTCACTGATTCGAGCGAGGTAAGAACTCGAGACGAGTGCAACTGTTCGGTGACAGGTTCGGCCTAGGATAATTCGAGGCGGGCTCGTCTCTGCATAATAAATAATGCATGTTGACAGAAAAGCATGTAGAATTCTATCTGAGAGAGCGTACAGAGTAATAGGGGAAATAGGGGCAGCGTGATCATATGTACGTAGGTACTGAGATCTACGCTACACAGCCCATATTTCTAACACATGTGCATAATTTCTCTCAACCTGTCAACTTCCCTGGTGTTATCTGCCACCTTATCCAATCATGTTTTATCGTGGCCACCGTCCATACAGTACAACGTTGTAAGCATCAGCGCAGAGTCCACAATTTCAGCAACAAGTGTCGGTGTTTCTTTACGCCGCGATTTTGAGCCGCACCGATGTCTTATGTCATACGGAAAACGACATGCTGACAGTTCCTTCCCCGAACACCTACACACCTAACTTCGAGCCCTGTCTAGAAGTATATCGAGAAAAGTCTTGTTTCGTCAAAGCCTCGTCCTCCAAAACTTTCACAGCATTTCCTGTCACGACCCTGGCCGGACCCACGACAATGCTTAGACGTATGGTCCTCAGCCTAATTGCGACAAAAATTCTTCAATAGGGCCACGAGGCATGTGGTCGCGTTGAAACCTAGTATTGTTGCTAGGTCTTTCCACATCAGCCCGTCATATCATAGCAATTGCGACTTCGGCAGGCCTTGTCAATGCACCGAGTGTAGGGAAGACGCACAGAAATCTTTCTGTGAAGTTTGCCAAGTCCGACCGGCTGTGCATTAGTCCTCCGAATGGTCTCGCGACCGCAAGGGTTTCTCATCTTACACTTTTACCTCTTTCTGTCAACGATGCTGGGAGAAGAATATGGGGAAAAGGAGGGAAAAGGAGCAGGAAATAGAGTAAACGCTAGTCTCCCGCAAAATGCGAATGGACGATATGATAGAGTATGTGAGGGGAATCCATCCTGCGGAACAAGTTCCCATCGGCTATACCGTTGAGAAGCTTCTAAACGACACTAGATCCGTGTTGAACTCTTCTAAACGGCGGCACTAGCGGCATTTAATAGAATGCTTATCGCAAGATCTACAAATTGTGAAAGTGCGGAACAGGTATATGTGCGATAAACGGCGAGTTGACGCTATGGATTTCAAATTGTGGTTCTTCTATCGGCGGCCGGACATTAATGTTTGAAACACTCCGAAATGCACAATCTATAGATCATATTTGGAGACCGAGACGATAGTTGCAGGTTTGGGAGGTGTGGAGAGTAAGAAGCTGGAGAGACTGCTGTTCGACGCCTCACCGCGGAGATCGGTATTGCCCGGGCTCGGCGGCGAAATATCGTCTCTGAGGAGTACCAAGCCGACTACTTCCGCCGTCGCCCGATAGAAGATGTCGAGAGATGTAAGAAGATCGCAACGATTTTAAAGACAGTCAAGGCTATTCCTGATTATGTTTCGGTACTCTCAGACTGCACTCATTAGTATCATTATCCAACTCGTCGGCGACACCGGTGCAAAGGAAGGAGATGCCGTTGTTGATGGGTATTGGCTTGTCTACCTAGACTTGCTCATTTACATTGGCTTGGCTGTAGATATTTCCCCTCATCATGCAGAAGTCAAGCTGCTAACTTGAATAGGTATCCAGAGCTATCTACGTCCATCAACTCAATAGGCTTAAGGTCATGATTAGGGGCACATTGGTTGGATTGATCTATCACCGATCCCTGCACGTTCAAGGTGGCAAGCATAATGATGGGAATGCCCTTACCCTCATGAACACTGACGTCGACAGCCTGGATTCGATTGGAGAAACTTTTCATAAGACGTGGGCTCAGTTCGTAGAAGTGGTTGTTGGGATAGCTTTGCTTGTGAGGCAAATTGGATGGCTATGCCCTGTCCCACTGGTAATTATTTGTTGTAGGTTTTTGTCTCCCTCGATGCACGACTACCGTCAACTAATGTGTCAAAGTCTGCTCTCAAGTGAGTCGATATATCGCCAATCATCTTCAGATTAGATAAAAAGCGTGGAACAGTGCGACACAGAAACGTTTGACTGTGATTACATCGATGTTGAATTCTGCCAAAAGCATCAAGATGCTTGGTGTGACCGGAGTAATGAAGTCAAATATCTGTGACCTGCGAGATCAGGAGATTGAGACTTCCAAGGAACTGTGCTGGATTATGGTAGCTTATAATGCGAGCAGTAAGTTGACAGTTCTTCCAGCTTCAGGAACTCAAGTTACTCACTTCAACAGCGAATGCTCTCGGCACCTTTGCCCCAGTGTTAACGCTGGTGCTTTTTGCAATAGTGACCAAGTACAAAGACGGCAAAAGCCTAGACCCCAGCACGGCTTTCACATCGGTTGCGCTCTTCTCCATGGTTACTCATCTTGCCAATATGGTTACGACGATGGTGCCTCGAGCGGTTGCCTCAATGGCCAATTTCGAGCGCATCTAGAATTACCTCCTGCAATCATCGAGAAACGACCAAAGGCTCGATCTTAAGACTCCGCTGGCGTCAAGCCTGTCACTGAATTCCGGAAATTGTGCGATGGTAGTGGTCGAAAATCTAACAATACAACCTAGCTCGGCGACGACACTGATCCTCAGAGATATCAATCTCAATATTGAATCATGTTCGGTGATCATGTGCTCGGAGCGTGTTGGAAGCGGAAAGACGACTCTGGCTAGGGCTATTTTGGGAGAGATAGAACCCACAAACGGATCTGTGAAGCTTGCCACAAAGCGTGTTGGATTTTGCGCTCAAGTACCCTGGCTGCCAAGTGGTGCTATAAAGGAGGCGATTCAAGGAGGTTCTATGCCATCTGGTGGAAACACAATCTGGTACGAATCCTTCGTCGATGCTTGCGATCTTCGGGCAGACTTCTAAGTTTTACCAGAAGGAGACATGACAGAAATTGGTAGTCAGGAACGAGTCTCTCAGGTGGTCAGCGGCAACGTTTAGTGAGTCTGGTGGTCATAATGCGTGGTTTCTGGTATATCTGCTGATCGGAGTTGAAGGCCCTTGCTCGTGCCATCTATGCAAGATGTGATATTCTTGTTCTCGATGATCCATTTAGTGCCCTCGACAACAAGACAGAAAGACATGTTGTTGACAGCTTGCTCGGCAAATCTGGGATCCTCAAGACGCTAAAGACGACTGTTTTTCTGATCACCAACTCAGGTAATTCATCAGTTCCGTTCTTGTAATACTACGGATTGTAAATCTAATAGTTATAAACCTAGTATTTTAATCTTGCGGATGAGGTTATTATCTTGGGAGATTCAACGATCCTCGCGCGAGGCAAATAGGATAAACTAAAGAACTCGCCTCACGGGATTAAAAAGATTCAGATAGGAGGCGATAATGAAAAGGAACATAAGAGAGTGGCTACATGTGAAACTACCATGATATCGAAGAAACGAAACCGGTCCAGGGAAGACGCCGCCACTGACCTGGCGCGGAAGACTGGGGATTTCGCTCTTTATGGTAGACACCCTCGTCCTTCGAAATTCGCACGGAACTTATATATCTGTAGGATATTATATAAAGTCTGTTGGGATCGCTAATGCGATTTATCTTGTCTCCTGCGCTGCTGCGTACTCGGTTTTCTTGGCCTTTACGCAGTATTGGTTGAAGTGGTGGACCGAATCCCCGCCTGGGCACACTTGGTTCTACATGGCAGGATACCTCCTGATAGCTTTCATAGCATGGAGTACTACTAGTGCTATGATGGTGTATGACCCGAGCTAGATGCCTTGGCTTCGAAGACTGATTAGAGAAGGGTTGTGCAAATTGGGATCGCGCCTCAATCGGGACGAGTTCTCCATGAGAGACTCCTAAGTGCTATCTATCATCGGGTAAGTTTAATTTCCTGTGATATAGACACGGCGTTCTATCTAATCTTTGATTAGAGTGCTCCGTTATCATACTATTCTACGACTGATACGGGCGCAATCTTGAATCGGTAAGGATGAGTAATGCAGAGTTGGGTTTCGCTATAGTAACCTACCTCCCTAGGTTCGGCCAGGACATCCAGCTTGTCGATAAACAATTGCCACCTGCACTGAACAACATCATTATTCGTAAGCTACCCTGCTCCCTCCAGCCTTGCATCAAATTCTAATACATAATAGGCGCGGTTTCCAGACTGCGATCGGCGATCGTGCAGACGCCTGTGGAGGATCAGGCTGGGGAGGATCTAGTCCCGCCTGAGAGCTGGCCGGCAAGGGGAGAGAGAGGTGGTGTTGGAAAATGTGGCGCCACCTCACCTCTGTGCTTTCGGTAGCAGGAGCGATAATTATTCTTGTGCTGGTGATTCCGACACCTCTTCCACTGCTGTCGACGAAACATCAGGGTCGGTAATTAATCGACATCCTGAACATGCCGCTGTTGTCGTTCCCAGTCCTATCACCAGGCCAACTCCAGCTCCTGTGGGGGACAAGTTCAAAAACAAAACTTGAGAAGCGAAAACATGTATAGAATCGCCGATTAATAGTAGGTATCCGCTGGTAGTCACCTCACCTACCCATCTGCTAATAATGAGCTACCAATCAGAGGTTTATTTATGGATGGCAGAGCTTATCCTTATCGCACCAGTCAATCCCTCCATGACTCGGATTGGCCCGCTCTACCCCGCACTTCCCATTTGGACCTATCAGTGGACAGATTGGGCAATTCTCATCGCAGCCCAATCCCAAGATGGCACGGACCACTTACCAACTTAGGCTAGTGGTCCTTGGCGTCTGACTCGGGATAGGCTGCCGAAAGCGGCTGAGAAACTCCAGGGCTGAAGGGCTGCGATAACGGGTTGCCCAGCTCTCCTCCTGACTTCTGAGTCTACCTATGGTACATGAGAATCAGTTCGGCAGGGCAGTGATTGGTGTCTAAAGGCAGACTTCGGGCTAGATATCTCTCCGAGATGCGTGTGAGGTGAGGCATTAAATGCACTTTGCCCACAGGACGAGAGCCAACATAATCGGCCTTCCCCTTTCCCCTTCCTGGCGAAATAAATGCTTCTTTCTGTGTGGCAAAAGTCCGACTCTTCAGCTTTCACTTCTTTGTATGCCCAGTGTCCTTTAGCAACCCCAACGACGGCTCTGGTGGTAACTCGACTAATTCCGCTGTTCACTCTCTCCGATAGCTCCAATGAGCCGATATACTTACGCCAGGCTGTTGGATGCAGCCGACATCCGGATCCTTGAGCTGAGCCCTGGGAAAGGCAAGGAAGAGGTAGTTGTTCAACTATCAAGCACCCCACTGAAGACCGCGCCTCACTATGAGGCCCTGTCTTACACTTGGGGGGACCCTACCATAACCCGGTCTATTCTTTGCTCGGATGGCGTTGTTTCCGTAACGACAAACCTCCATGACGCCCTAGCAAACCTAAGATACAAAGACCGGCCGCGGTACTTATGGGTGGATGCGATCTGTATCAACCAAACCGACAGCGAAGAAAAAAGCACACAGATCCCCTTGATGGGTGAAATATACTCCTCTGCGCAACAGGTTGTAGTGTGGCTGGGTCGAATGACTGATGATGTTACCGGCGTGTTTAGCTGCCTTAGGAAGATGGAAAAGTTTGTCCCGATGTACGGGTACGGATCATTCAATATGGATAGATTTATGAGACTGGACTACAGCGCCGTGGTCAACTTGTTCCAACGGCCATACTTCCGGCGCAGATGGATTGTTCAGGAAGTCGTTAAATCAAACCATGCTATTGCCGTGTGCGGGCACGAAACGATCCCATGGCTCACAATCGAGAGTGTGGCCAGTGGTATTTTCGCTCGGGGCTTGTCATCCTTAATGACTCCTGAGGAGGACGAACAAATGGGATTTAGTGCTATGAACAACATTGCGACGATTAGAGCCGGGAAAGTCAAGAGATCACTATTCAACTTACGGAAGGCCACATGGCTTTTTGAATGCACTTCTCCACACGACCGTCTGTACTCCCTTTTAGGAATGGCCTCTGATCTCCATGAGTACGATGACATCAAACCCGATTACACCTTGAGCCACGTGGATGTATTCACGAAGTTTGCAGCTTCATCCATTTTACGCAATATGGATTTGGATATCTTACCACCTTGCTCCATGAGCGAGGCCCCTATGCCATCTTGGGTTCAACAATTCGATAAGTACAGCATGCTGGGCACCATCAAGATACCGGAATCCGGGTGGTCATTCAATGCGACGAAGGACACGCCTGTGCAGTGTAGCTTTTCGGACGACGGACACGTTCTCCGTGTCAGTGGAAAATCCGTTGACATAATCAAGTCGATTGTCCCCACTCCAGCAAACACACCTGTGAGCGAATTCCCAGGAGATCTAGATGAGTTAATGGCAGCCTTGGAGGTAAGTAGCGGGCCACTCAACACCATGGCGCGTCAAGCCATGTATTTGCTCGCGTCTCGGAAATTAGCTGCGGGAGACAACCTGGAGAGTTTCTTGCTAGATTCGAATAAATACGAACAGTTCTGCAGAGTATTACTTTGCGACACGCCCTACAGGGAAAGGGCATCAGGCGTGTTTGTAGAGCCTCTGACAAAGCTTTTCGCTCTACAAGAACTTTTCTGCGGGGGTCCTACCACTGAAATTGTCGATCGACTCCCAGAGTGTATCGACCTCGCGCAGAGTATTGGGCCCCTGCTGTCTCTCATCACCTTCCATCGATCTTTCTGTATTACGGGTGAGGGGCGAATGGGCGAGATGCCACAAAACGCGAAAGTTGGAGACTTGGTGTGTGTCCTGTTTGGCGGGAAAGTACCATATGTCCTCAGGCCTCGTGGTGACGGTCGGTATACGTATGTCGGCGATTGCTTCGTTTATGGGCTCATGGATGGGGAGGCCATGGATATGGAGAATATCCAAGCCCAAGAATTCGCTTTAGTTTAGCCCAGCGTTACGATCACGAGGAGAGCAAGTCCTGATTGAGTCTATAGGAGTTATGGGAGCAAATTCGAGGTATTCTTTCCAGGCACCATAGCCTTTGGATAGATTTGAACATCGGACATGTCGGTTTATATACCGTATAGATCTCAACTTGTGAAGAAGGCTGTGTGTGATGTAGAGAAGCCCCCAAAAAATCAGGCGTATCCACGCGTTGGATATGGCCTGGTTGGCGGCCAGTAATTTTAGGCGGGGTTGTGGTGTTAGACCTGCTGTTTTCGGCGGGTTTGGTCGCTGTTTTACGCGGGCTCGAACCCTCCACAACTCATCACGTGTGGACATGGAGGGACACACGGAATGTTGGAAGATACCTACCTACACCCTTTTTGGAATGGCGTTTTCGATTAATGGTGGGAAAGGGAGGGAAATGAAAAGTAATCGGAATTGGAATCGGCCGCCTTGCTGGAGAGGCTGGGTGCTGTGTGAGTGGCACTTACGAAGCAGCACTTACTGGGAGGTGAGATGGAAGGAGAAAGAAAGAATCGATTGTGAGTTGGAGAAACGGGACATGGAAGATTATTGGGAGGTGGAAAGCAGTTCGGATGAGATAACGAATATTCGCTTCTATTGTTCTTTGTTTGATGGTAATAGAGTTTACTATGAAGACACGGGCGAATAATACAGGACGTAGTGTAGCAGAGGCCGAGAACAATGAGAAATTTTGACATGACACTTTCCGCCTTGCCCCTGCATTGTTTACAGGTTTACTCGAAAAGTAGAAACGCGTCTTTCCCTCTCTTTGACTTTAGAAACTTACTAAGATAACAAGTGCGATAACACAAATTACAAGTGGTAATAATGCGCTTGGAGCAGGGCTGAAGAAAACCAGGCGGAGTCAACGGCGAAATTTGATAGCCAGAGTCCGTAAGAGTTTAGACTGGGCGAGAGGTAAAGAAGCCAGGAAGGCCTGATTCGTAGATATCAAGGCTCCCTTTGTGTAGAAGTTTGATCTCCTGACGTCTGGTCCAAACCACGCAAGTCTTCTTGAGTACTTGTATTCAGCGGCGGGCTGAGCAAGTATATACTTGGCTAATTCTACATATCAGATTTATTTTCTTTAAGTTGACATGAAATATGGGCTCCCTCCACCCGTTCAGCTGGCAGGCTGCAGTATCTACATGTGGGGCTCGACGCCACATCCCTCCGTACTCGAAGATAAGGCAGCATCACAAAAAGTATACGTATGGACTCCATCAAGACTCGTTGTATTAAAGACCATGTATCATATACCATTTGCTTTACTCACGACAGCATGGTTAGGTTCCGATCAACAAGACTCACTGCCAGAGAGATTGCTGTTTCAGTGGTGGGGACGTGATACGGTTCCCAGGTGTCCATATGCACCCTCCCCAGCTTTTTCGTCACTGGACTACCACTCTTCTTGTTCATCACCCGCAGTAGCTTCGATCGAAGGCACGGTCTGCACGGTTTGGATTTGGGAAGCGCTTTCAAGGGTTCACGGATGCCATCGACGTGACGGTGAAGATCCTTCATTCGATCCGAGCCAAGATGGCTAAGTCGTCTGTGCATTAGCTTAAGAGTATTCTTCGGAAGAAAGTTCGTCATTCTTCTGTTCTCTTAGCAGTTTGTGGCGAACAGCGAGTGCTTTTGACTGCGAAACACGCTTTAGCACATAGTCGTTGCCGTTGAGTTCGCCATAGCCGACTTCCCGGCCATCTTTCCGCACAATGGCCTTCCCGTTTCCAAATTCAACCGTTATCCCTCTGCGATCGAGCTGTCTCACTGACAGCAAATTGGCTGCCAGTGATGGAACATAGAGAGCGTCTAGCAGATCCAAATCTTCCCCGTTGCGGAGGGAAACGCGACAGGTTCCAGTTCCTGCTGCTGAAATGAAGGTTCCGTTTGCTAGCTCAACTTCCCTGCGGTCTGTCGTATCAAGGTCAACGAATTGACTTCGATCAGCACTCGACATGGGTGTCGAGCAATCCCAAGCTATCATCGCCGGCTGGTTCCGACGTTGTGAAAGAGCACGCCGGCGTTACGGGGCTAGGTGGGTACAGTAGAGAGAGCGCCTCGTCTGTCACGAAGGACGTGTAGTCTATCTCATTACAGAACTCAAACAAGACTTTCAGCGACCCACCTGCCCGATCGCGGGACTTCATATAGTGCTCGGACAACATCTCGAGTTTGAGTTTCTTGCTTGGCACACGCTGGTCTTCGACGACTTTTACTAGGAACGCCGCCAGGTTCTTAATATCAGACTTTAATGTTAGTTGGGTTTAGTTTAGATATGTTATTAAGGCATCCTCTTGAAGTACGGAAAGGTCGCGGAGGCTATACCTATTAAATCAGTAGTCCAGGGGAGGGTGGGTCTGCAACTTACGTCTCGTTCGATATGTCTCGAGGGAGTCGGAGGAAGATACCGGCACCAAATTCTTTTACTAATTTTGAGCATGTCTGGCTCGGGCTATCTAGTTTTCAAATCTTCCCTTAGCATGTTGCCGTGTCTCCCGTTTTTCTAGCAACTGTGGGAGAAGAAAATTAACAAAGTCATTATTTAGAGATCTTCTGGCTCCCTCGTGGCTATTAGTTGTTTTCTGTCTCTTTCTTTTCCTTTTGCGCGGGCTTTCCTTCCGAGTTTTTGCTTCCTGCTCTTTTAAGTTGTATATGTTTGCGAGATATAGTCGATAATAGAGTTCAGGGAAGTAATTATTATTAGTCGAGAGTGCTTCGTACTGCCGTTAATACCTAGCTAATAGTTTTTTTATCCTGTCTTTAGCTGTCTCTTGCGGCTTTGTGGTCGCAGGTGCCTTGTCTAGACCCTCTAGAAGCGATGCCCTTTATGAGCCCAAGTAGTGCTATAAGTTAGATATTTCGGGGCTCGGAATTATAGACAACATATCTAGAGAGATCGCAGAACCGGTTAGCAAAGCGAGTGGATCTGCGAGACGTGTATGTCGTTCTTCTGTCTGGATTCGAAGCGGATTAATCGAAGGGGAGGCTTCTTTAGACCCAAACAGTTAGCTAGATGTACAAACGGGGATGGTAGGGCTCACTTCTCGGCGCTCTATCGCTTTGACATGTATTTAGGCTGCTGTTGCCCAGTCTAGCAGTAGGGACTGGTATGGTATATATAACAGGAGGGTCGGTGGATGTAGTATTGTGAGACATGGATGATCTCGACGTTGGCAGGCTCTGGCTCTCCCGTCGGTGCGAAGGACTTCGCAGAGGGCTTATCTGCGCAAGAGCGCAGGAGCTCTGGAATGTTGTCTCTTCAGTGGCCAGCGTATCTTCGAACGCCTGAGCCGGACTTCCGCCATAGTATTGCGAAAGACAGGCATTATTAGAGACAAGACAAGGTGGAACTCCGGACGGGTCATTAACATCGGAGTAATTAATTTCGTCTTTAACCCTATTGTCTATTACTGTATCTACTCTATCCTCTACATGTGATCTGCTCATCTATTTGCTATACGCATTAGTAGGCTGGCAGTCATCGCTACTAGCAGCGACATTTCTATGTCTATTATGGCCAAGGCTTAGAGAGCTAGTATCGTCACACGTTTAGTAGTTAATTATTAACGAGAGGATCACGGGAGTACACAGTACTTTAGATCAGTCGGTTTCAGCGATTGACAATATAGTAGAAGTTGCGATACTATTTAGACAGGCTTAATCGACCTGTCCGCTGGCGATACTAGAGAATTCCTTGAGTAAGAACGCAGAGTATCTATTAGTAACAAGAACTTCTATTATATATATCCAGGTTTAAAGAAGGTTTTAGAGTTAATTCTTAGAAGTATAATTTCTGGTGATATTATCTCTTATGGCGATGGACGTGTGTGGAGAGAAGAAGCAAACGGACAACTTTAGAGCTTTAAGGAACAGCAATTTTGGTGGGGCTCCGTTCTATTATGCCAAGGCCAGCCACCGAATCAGAGATAAGCCCGAAAAATGACCGTGCTAATGCAGGGATGCCGAGTTCTGATGTTACGTGATGGATATATAGCTTGCGAAAAGACGAGCTAAGATGTAACTTAGATTTTAGACAACTTCTTTGCGCTTAGCTTAGGGAATTTGAGGCCAAGGGATTTAGGGACAATAGTTTAAGGGACAATGGATTAAGGGAAAAGGATTTAGGGACAATAGATTTAGGGACGATGGATTTAGGGACAATGGATTAAGGGACAATGGTTTGAGGGACGATGGATTTAGGGACAATGGTTTAGGGGATAATGGATTTAGGACCGGGGATTTCTGGAAGACAAGCGCCGAGACTGTCAGCAGGATTCTCTCCTCGGATAGAATGCCAACCCTGGCAGGCTTCCAACTCCTCCGGACCACGAGGAGCCGATGGAGAAAGGAACTATACCTGAGCCCTCTAGAACACACGTACAGGCGTCTTCGTCAGCGTCGCGGAGCGTCGATTAAGGACTAAGAGATTATCCCACTATTTCTTGTACTATTATAGTAGTAAGGACCGATCGTAAGGATAGTATCATACGCTAAAACGACTAGAACCCAACATAAGGAGTTCCTCAAGCACCCCTCAAATAGCCTCTTCGTTTACACTAACGGCAGCGGAATTAACAATTATATAAGAGCTGCAGCAATATCAACCCTAACTAAATATACAAAACTGGCGTATATAGGGGATAGTGAAACCTTAACCGTATATACTACAGAACTATAAAGTATTAAGCTAGCTCTTTAAATTACAGACGAAGACGCAAAGAGAGGAAACAAGAAAGACAAGCTAATCATCTTTATAGATAACTAAGCAACTATCTGGACATTTTAGAAACTAATTAGTAAATCAGGTGTGTATATTGTAGCTAACGCGATACAACTCATAGACAAACTCCAAGGAGATCGTGGGACGCGAGTCGAGTTAAAATGGGTGCCAGCCCACACAGGCATCTTAAGAAACGAAGCCGCAGACAGAGCGGCTAAGAGAGCAGATAAACAAAATGCAGGAGCTAGCCAAGGAAACGAGAACGTCATATAGACAAGGAAATATCATTTACAAGCAACCTTAAAGACTTAGGTCAGGAGGTAAATAAGAGCCGAATGGACAAACAATTAGAAAGTAGAAACGAGAGGAAGAACCACATTTAAGTATACCTCGCAGCCATTACATAAGATCCTACGACTAACACTATAGACTAAAGAAGTGGCAGAGTGCTCTACTTATTCAGATGTACACAGAGAAAATTGGGCTAAGAGACTTCCTGTGGAAGAGAAGAGTGCCGAAAGTCGACGGCCCCGGATGCGACTATAGCGAAGGACGGCAAACTGTGGACTATATCCTGCTGAGGTGTCGGACATACAACGACGTGCGGCGAAGGGTATTTAGGAGGGGAGGACGAATAAACCTGAGGGCAATCTTAAACGAGCCAAAACTAGTTACAAAGGCAATTAGATTTATAGAACAGACGCGTCTCCTTGGGCAGTTTCGGAGTTGCGATGTAGAGCAAAGAGACGAAGTGGAGCGTTAGGGGGAGACTAAAGGTACGGGGACACGAGATGACTAGCAGAAGCGGCAGCCAAAGAGCCTAATACACTATTAGAGGATAAAGCAAAGCACTCTTACTTAACGCCTATGTAAATAGTCGTAGATAAGAGCCAGACCGTCCAGTAGAGGAGGTTGCTAGTCACTATAAAGTAATAAAGTGAAGTGCGAATTACCGAATGCGGTAACGTCACTTCGGCAACTGGCGCCGAAGCTGGACCATGCCGGCATAGCAGTCCTACGGTGGACAGCTGGAACCGAGGTGAATAAATGAATGAATGAATGAACGGTGCTGGATTCATGTTTATTCGAGATCTGCGGGCCGCATGAGCCTCACTTTCCTACTCACCACCCCGTTACTCGTTTGACAGCATCCACTTCAGTTCCGGCAGCGGCGTAGTTTCAAATTTTATTGAAGTATAAAGAACCTAGCTAACTCTTCTCAATTCTTTAAACATCCTGGCAACTCCCATTTTCTCCGAGCAGGTCCGTCTATCCTCCATCTATCCTCCATCTATCCGCTCACCAAGCTCATATGGACTTTTGAGACAAGACACTCAACTGTGAGACGTAGGCACCTCGATTCTACCTTCGCCACACAAGGATTCACGCGACTGGCTTCAGAAGCGCTTCTGGGTCTAAAGGCGCAAACGATATTCCTGTGGCTCCAGTAACACCACATTCTCAGAAGCCTTCCATTGCAGCAGGCTGCGCGGACGCAATTCTTCTGGTATCGACGATACTTCTACCCGCCATAGATGTGCCACCGAACCAAGCTGATCTCCGCAATCCTGTGTCATGTTGTTTATGCGGAGCGGATTGTCAAGCGCCAGGCTGTTCTCTCATTGAGAAGGGCAACAAAATATTTAGACACGGTGGCGGAAGATATATTTCATCTGAGTCCAGGGACTGTCGCTCCGAGCCTGGGTCTAGGTCTTCGATCGATCCTGTTGTGCAGCCAAGAACAAAGTCACAGCCGATATGTGTCCAGCCTTCTAGAGAAGATGAAGCCCCATCAGTAAGACCACTCTTCAGACTCCGCCTGCGTCGCAGTCACTAATGAAGCGTTAATCATAGGTTCACTATACAACCCTACTCCCGCGACCATCAACATTTCCGATCAGCGCTTCGGACGTTTGCAATTCATTTTCCACCACGGCATTGCCCCTACTTGCCCAGCCAGACACCACTGCACAAGAACAGGGGATCACAGCACTAGGCATCTCAAATCTCGCAAACCACAATGCCGACCCTGATACCATGGGCGTATCTGCTAACAGGTCATCACATATCGGGGGCAAAAGTTATGAAGAACTTCGAGATGATGTCGAGAGTCAGTCGTGCAACGAGGTCGACCGCTATAAAGGGCACTCAGGAGAAAGTCTCAAAGGAGATCGAGAGCCTTCTGTCAACCTATTCTGCCTACTAGACGAGACTTCTCAACCTACGCGACAACAAAGCACACCACCTGGAAGTTCCTCGCGAGGATTGGCGTGGAAACCTGATCTCTGGACTCCTGGAGCATGTTTGAAGATCGTGTTCCTTAATGGGTCTTCTGAAGATCAAAGAGAGGTGAAAGCGGCCCTGGATGACTTTCTCACTGGTTCCCCGAAAATGAATCTCCGCGTCCAATTTGTGGATCTCGGCATTGCAAGGATTCGGACGTACGAATTTCCTTCAATTGCAAAGTCAACGAATCAATTGTTGGAAGGCATGCTGCTGATCACAATCAAGACCAGCCCAAAATCCAGTTCTGTCTGCCTCTTGCCACTGCGGCCCTCGACTATCGAAAGTTTCTCATTTATCATGAAATATATCATATGCTGGCCTGTCGACACATGCATCAAGCGTCAGATTGCCCAATCAAATGGAAATCCACGACCGAGATATACCAATACTACGATGTCCAGTACCAATGGGACACAAAAACTACGGACTAGGAGGTCCTTGGTCGTATCCCGGAGAGCGAATAACTTCTCGTATCCGGATATGATCCTTTATCCGTTTCTCATTATCCGATTCCTGCTCATTTGATGGCCAATCCGACCGAGCCTCGTTATAACACTACACCTTCGCGACTCGACAGGGAATCCCTTGTAAAATGGTATCATTTCTTCCCCGCAATCGGATCAGAAATCAGCAAAAGCGAGGGAGGCGGTAGCCTGGGGTTGAAATCGTTAAGCGGTTTCCCGCTGAAGAGCAGGTGGGCGTTTTCGAGGCGACAGAGGCGACAGATCCTCATGTTGGTAATGGTCATTTACGTGATTGTATTGGGAGGCTATGGGCGGCGCTAAACTTGCTGGTAATGTGGGATGGTTTTAGATGTAGATTCCGAATGTTAAAGGAATACATCAGGCATTCTGGTTTTCTGGTTTTTGATTGCTCTAAAAAGCGCGGAAGGCAAATGTCCATTCACCGTTCATAGTTCATAGGAGGCTAAATTGTATGTCACAGAAGGTTTGCGGACTTGGTTGCAGCTTTTTGTTTGGGCGGTATAGCTCTGTGTTACTCTATAGATGTCGTAGATTTCCTGGGAATGGAGAGCCATAGCTCAATCAGATTACTTAGATATTTGCTACCTAATTTAACTTGATAATGCGCTAAATCAACTTGCCCTCGTAGCTACCTAGGCTCGTGTCCTACTCCCAAAACTTATATCGCATAACGATGTTCTTTTACTTCTGCATAGGAAATATTCTGAGCGTTACCACCGACACCTGATACTCGAAATTGAAGCTTTTCACAAATTTTATATATACCCCGCTCTGGTTCCTTGCCTCGTCCTGCCCAACTTACCGTCGCTAATGGCAGTGGCGCTCCTCTCTGATCTCCTTAGGCGCATGGTTGATGAGCTTGTAGTTCCACTTAATCTAGGTACGTGACTTATCGAATTGTTGCCTATGATAGCAATCTCTGGATCCGTGACGAGAAATTGCTTCATTCCTTGTTCTTGCTTATTGCAACTTAATTTTCTGAATACGCTTCTCTTTAAGATCCCTCCAATATGTCCAAAAACTCGCATAAAAATATCCTATTGCAATTCTTTCCGCCGCCCCACTTGGTTGCCACCGAATTAACATGAAATTTACAAATTTATTAGAGCCAATTGGTCCATCAATATCCCAAGGAGGGGGGCTGGCCGAAAACTGCTGATACCCTTCTTCCTGATCGTTTCTAACGTCAGACAATATAAGCACACTAACATTGCCTGGCAATACGCCACTAACGGCTTTATTATTTTCACAATATTGAAGGTTTCCGAAAAAGACATTGCCTTGGCCGATGGACCAAGAGGTTTGTAGGCTGGGGAGTGTGTCCAAATGCTGTGTAAATTGTGATGCAGTCGCCACAGCTCCCTCAATGTACAGAGCCGATGAGGTTGCCCGACCCTGCTCCTCACTGAATGTTGACCTAGGCTAATGTTAATAGTGTTATCTCAATAAAGTTTTTGGAGAGTCAAGGGGCGGTGAAAGGGAGTTGGGGCTGTTGACTCTAATGGAAATAGCTTAAAGAGTCGTCTGATATTTTGTTCGTCCAACGACCTTTTGTCATAATAGCAACCCCCAGTCCATCCGGCCCAGCACCAGCTCGGAAACGATTGATTGCGGGTCAATTCAACAGAAGGTTTGACTTTCCAGAGGAGTGCTTGATCAAATATTGCCATTGGTAATCCAAGCATCGATCCTTGGCCATATTTTTTCTCCCATAAGCTAAGGATTCCTCTGAATGCGTTGAGGCGATCTGTGGGATAGGAAATAGAAATAATTCGTTCAGTATATAGCGCAACGAGTTGGAAATATATATCAGACCGGCTTTGCTTTTCCGTTTCCGAAATATTTAGTGGCCTGATACGGGAAGAGACGCTAATGTGTTCTGACTGAGGTAGTGTGTCGACAGGTTTGCGGCAGGAATAAGTACAGGAATAATCGTCAAGGTATAAGCAGCGTCTCGAGAGTAACATCTCCTGAAACGTCCATCCACGAGACTCGTACATAAGCTCTACCTGTTCGATGCCAGGCTCAAAGTACAAAAAGCTTCTCCCCATTATAGAAGCGGTTAGACGATTATGTGTAACATCTGTGGGGAAAACGCAAGGAGCGCGAATGCCGGCTAGGCATGATGTTTCAGCACATTTTCCATTGGCTGCGCACAAGGTCAGAAGAGATGCGCCATATATAGAGTGCATGTTCTGAATTTGGTGATGTTTTTGGCTCTCGCCGTCTTGCACAATGCAGAGGCAGTCAACCCATAAATATCTTTGGTGTAGAGCGCGAACGATATGCATCGCATCTCTAATGACGTGAGGGAGCCTCCTCTTGTTCATAGACAATGCACCTTTCTCCATAAGCAACGATACGTTAGCTTTCCTAGTTTGCAGCATCTCAACGGCTCCCCAGACGTAGCTAAGGGCCAAAAAGCTGTACTCTGAAGTAGCGCTAACAAGTCGCTCGTCAACCACGTCAAGTAAAAGGAGCTTCAAATCGACATTACTCTCCCGACGGCATTCTCGATGGTCTTCCTCACAACCTCGAATTATATGAAGGAGGGGAGATAGGTCCGACTGATCAATGGCCGATGCGCAGCTCGTGACGGTTGTAAGTGAAGCATTCACGGGGGCGGTTAAGATTCTTTGCCCCCTTAGAGCCCCCAGATATTTCGATCGTAGAACGTCAATATGACCAACTTGATGGACAAACGGGCTTTCACTTGGCAGGACAGTAAAAATGATTCCAATTTTTGAGAAAGCCTCTCGATGATCCTTGTCTCCACCAAGGAATAGAAACAATATGTGGATGTTCCGATCGTGTATCCAAATGTCGGCAAGAACTCGAAACTAGGAATATTTCTTCACATATGCAGAATCCCATAGCATTAGGTGTCTGGATGGTAATGCATAGAAAAGAAGACGACAAATACGACAACTTTGCCAGTTCCGCAGAATGTTGTTCACGAAACCGAAATCGTACCCAAAACTCCCATCCCGAAACGAATCATGCACATAGGATTTTGAAAGATAGTCAGCGAATATTTGGCAATTGCGGCAGAGAATTTCCTGTAAAGGGCGATCCGTGATAGTCTGGTTGTGTAGGTGGCCTGTTTCTGAAAGGCCTCGAAAGTCGCGAGTATATGAGCTGAAACGTTGCTGACTTTCATCACCATAATCTCCGCGCTCTAACTCCTTGTAATGCAAAATCTCGTGATCCGAGCCTGGATTGCTCTGTGTCGCACCTGTCTGTAGTGCTCGCCGAGCCACCGTGTCTGTGCTATTCATATCATTCGCTTTGCCTGGTGAATTCTCTCTATATGGTGGCGTCATTCTTATATCGGGTTGTACTATATCAAAATCTCGAGAAGTTGGGAATCTAAGAGATGAGGCAAAGAAGATATTGAGGCTCACACTCTACTCACAGATGATGATGATGATGATGACGATGAATTCCAGTTGGCTGTTCAGGGCCGCTGGCCCTATGATGATGATGACTGGCCTTATGATGATGATGATGAAGGTCTATTTCGCCCGGCTAAGCCTAAAGGGCACTAGTACTATTTACATGGGTTCGATTCCTTCAATTGGTCTCGTGACAGCCCTTTCGTTCGCTTTGAACAGTTTTTTGTTCTTACTTTGGATTCTATAATTCGACGTGGTCTCGTGGGTTTGTTAGTAGCAAGTGTACTTAGAGATAAAACTCCTCCAAGTGTTCAACGTCCTATCTTCAGCGGTTGAAGCAAGACCTGCTAAGCCACGAGGGTGCGTGGTGGGTTAGTTAGGTAAGGGGGGAAGGGGAAAACAAAGGGAAGGGGGGGGGGGTGAGACGTTAGATGGTGCTTTCCCTCCTAGGTAGTAGGAGAGGCTACCCCTCCTAGTCTCCGTTTGCTCTAGTAAGTATTCTCGGTGCGCGTCCCACAATGAGCAGTTAAAGAGGAAGTGTTTAACTGTTTCTCTTGCCTGTCCGCAAGCACACTGATTCGATTCTGCTGCCCTGATACGATGTAGATACCCGTTAAGCCGTGCTATGCTTATTCGTAGTTGTGCTAGCACGTTTGCTTCTCTTCTTCTTAAGGCGTTATAGAGCGTGCGGGTATGGCGCCCTAGTAGCGCTGTGTTTATTTTCTTTAAGTGTTTTCCTACCCTATTAGGAAGTGTGTTGCCGATTTGCCTCTTTGCTTTTGCTATATTAATAATTGTGGATTTGGCGTTAGAGAATGGTTTTTGTAGTAATCTACCTGTCTCGGTGGCCCTTCGTGCTGCCTTCTTGGCTTCTTTCCCTAAATGAAACTCTTGTTGTGCTAGGGCCTACATAAGGAGGACGCGATTGTGTCCTTCCCTTAGTTCTCTGACTGTATCGTAGATTCGCATCACGCTGGCCTGACCCGACTGTTGTTTTGGTTGGCTTACCACTTGTAGCGCCGCCTGGTTGCTGGTGACGATTGTGATCTCTCTCCTTAAGACGTATAAGGGAACTCCCTGAATCGCCATTGCTATCGCCTCGAGCTCGGCAACGTATAGGTTTTGTTCTAATCTCGGTCCAAGGGTGATCGCGAATGTAATGGGCTGCCTATTTAGCATCCTACCGTAGCAGGCACAGAATTGCATTGCAAATCTACGAATAAACTACAATACAAGTAGGGCCAGCAGCCTCCCTACCACGCTTTCCCGCAGGCCCGGTAAGACTATTGCCCCGAAAGGCTCACTCCTGGCCACCTGCTTCGCGAGGAAGGTCTAGGACTAAAACCTTCCTCTACGCCCTCTGCCCTATTTGCTCCTTAAACCTATATTAACGCGCAGCCCACTGCCCCGTTCTGCCTACAGACCGACACGCGCATCCGTCCTCTCAGGCCATATAGACAGTGTCTCTATCGCTGCCATTATATGCCACGCCCCACGACTGTGAACCGCTTCGCGTTACCTTGCCAGGTCTCCCTTCACAGCAAGGCCGACCGTGTCTCGCAAAGGTTGCCCTATTGTCCCTATACCCCTAGCCAGGTAACATAGTATAGTGTTTCCCCTCTACTAACTAAAGTGTTACTTCCTCTTCCCCGCCTGCTTTGCCAGTTCTTCCTCTCCCGCTAGCCTGTACTCCCATATCCATAGTCTAAACCGCCAGCGCTCGCCAGAGCTGTAATTATAGAGCCGGGCCTGCCTCTGTAGTAGAGTTCCTCCGTACAGTGCTATTAGGGACTCTGCTATTCGAGAGAGAGTATAGCGGCTGTGTATCGTCCCCCTAAAATCCCCCCTTATAGCTACGCCTCTACCTCCCGCCGCTCAATATCCAGACTATAATACGTTCGTTTAACAAGAGCTCGTTAGATCCTTCGATTAATTAGAGCTTCGACGGGTCCTTCAGGTGACGTTCGACGCGCGCGCGCCGCCCATGCCCTCCAGCGAAAATTCTACAATACACCCCAGAGGTGTCCTGTCGTACGACTAAGCATCGGTTCCACGTCGATATAATCGAGGGCCTGTACCCTAAGTCAGGTAATCGTACGTCGGATGGTTTTTATACCCATTTTGATAGTAGTCCTCTGTTCTGATGTGGCCACGTCGCCGTCGCCAATAAAGGGGGACAAGGCCTCCACCGATAACCACAACACCACAACAGCTCCATCGAATGCGCTTGTCTCCCGTTGGCTCTACGATAATATTACAATTATAGGTTCCTAGCCAGCACCACGGACATGTGGGAGTTCGACTTTGCTGGCCTAAGTTTGTTGCATTGAACCAACAGACCCCTGCCATAAAATGGGTCACGTGATGGGAACTTTTGGCGCTTGCACTGATAATTACGTAACATTTATGTAAGCTCCGACCGGACTGATTTCAACCCTGGTTTTGGGCTCGAAATTTCCGGTAAACTATTCGAAGCCCTTTCTCCTCTTAGCAAGCTAAGAAGTACGAAGGCATTCCCCTCACTCACCATGGCAAGCGCTCTACTTCTAGATTTAAGATTAAGGACCCGTGCATTTGAAAGAGACCGAAAGCTCGAAACAGGCGAAACCGACAGCAATGGCGACAAAGATGAGAACCTTGCTAGCACAGCAAGCGATGATAGTGATGTACGATCAGTTTACTGCTGTTGAACTTCTAGCCCCCAAATATGCCTGTTTCAAAGATGCAGTCACACCGCTGCGTCTGCAGCCTAAGCGATCCCCGCAAATCATAGGCAGCAGTGCGGCGCGGGGTTTCGAGCTGAAATCTCACATCTACTACCTTCGGAATGTTTCTTCGCTCACTTCAATGTGGATAACCATCCTTCATCTATATTCAACTATTGAAAGAGTTAACTAGTGGTCACAATGATGGATAACGACGACTTCGTACTTGTCGAAAGACACGGTCAGCTTCCTTCTCCTCAGCCCGTTATCTCACCTACCTCATCAACTGACCACCTCAAAGATAGCGAGCAAGGCGACGAGAACGATGCTCCTAAAGTGACACCCGAAGATCTTGAGAACATCAGATTGTGGTTGTCTCCTACGGAATTCGAGTCTGAAGGCAGCGAATATCGCAAACATCTCAATGCGCACGTGCCGGGCACAGGGAATTGGTTGTTCCAGACTGAGCAGTACATGAACTGGCATAATGGCGAGGATAATGTTGGTGCTCTGTGGATTCAGGGAATCCCTGGGAGCGGGAAATCAGTCGTCGCCGCCAACTTAGTCCAGACACTAAAGAGCGAGGAAGTGCTTGTCTTATTCTTCTTTTCTCGCCGGATCATAAAGTCTAACAGCGAACCTCGATTTCTCGTTCGAGACTGCTTGCATCAGCTTTTGGACCATAGTATTGCGCTGCAACGGAGACTGAAGAGTGTATTTGAGCAACATCCTGTTGTAGGGAACGTTCCCTTCCATGAACTGTGGAGAATCTTGATTGTTGGACTGTCGACAATTCCAAAGGTCTACCTTGTGTTCGATGCTTTAGACGAGCTTGCTACCGAGGAGGATGGATTCCTCCAATGCCTACTTAACCTCGCACAAACAAAACCGGACTCAATCAAGCTGATAATGACCAGTCGCCCGCTTCCCCATCTTCAAACTGTCTTGAAAAGCCCCTTCATAGCCAATATTCGGCTTTCAGGGCATAGGGTGAAGATGGATATCACTACATATGTCACTCATCGCCTATCCACCCAGCAAGAGAGAAGCCTATCCGTGGAGGATCAGTGTGTAGTCAAGGATGTCATTTGCCAAAAAGCCGATAACCTATTTCTCTACGCTCGACTTATGCTCGATGAGCTTTTTCAACAATCAACACCGGTGTTAGCACATCTACAGCGTCTTCCGAGCTCTCTGGAAGACATGTACGTGAATCTCCTCCATGAGCATTCTTCCCGATCGGGAGCAAGCCTACACTTTCAATCCTTGCTGCTTTCTTGGGTCGCTCATGCATCGCGTCCGCTTCGAGTCACGGAACTTGCGGCTTTGATCAATTCCCACGGTGATCGCGTGGGTCTTAATGCCTCCCAAGAAGCAAAGCTTATGGTTCGCACTTCATGCGGTCCTCTACTCGAGATCTTAAACGATGAGACCGTACAAGTGATCCATCACTCTTTCACTGAGTTCCTTCTCGATAACAGCCGGAGCAGTGCTAAAGAGACCACTGAATCTGACAAATGGTTTCCAGCATTCACGCCTGCTCTAGCCCATCGATCTCTAATGTTCTCTTGTATTGATTATCTCAAGTCTGGGTGTTTTGACTCGTGGTCTGTTGGAGAACGTCTAACGACGGCTGATTATGAGAAATGTCCCTCGTTTGAGAGTCAGCGCCAGTTGATGGTTCAATTTCAGTTCCTTCAGTACGCTTCACAGAACTTGCTCTATCATGCAGTAAAATGTGATGCTCATGATATTCAACTAGCTCACAAGCTGGATGAACTCTTGCAATATGGGAGTCACGATTTTGAAAGTTGGAAAGATTTTTTTTTCGCGAAGGAGGGTAAGACTCCACCCGATGACTTCCATTCACTTCACGTGACTTCTCAAGCTGGATTGACAGCCTATACTGTGTGGCTTCTGGGGAAAGGAGCAGATCCGAATCTTGTCGATTCTCAAATGCGGACGGCAGCTGCCTACGCTGCTATGTATGGTCATTCTGAGACACTGGCTGTTCTTCTGAATCAGAATGCCTCATTTACGATTAAGGACTGGGATGGCTTACAGCCAATCCACCATTCATCCAAGGGCAATCATGTTGACGCACTACGTTGCTTACTCGATGCTGGTGCAAATCCGATGTCGCCGAAAGATGACGAAGATCACAATTGGTGCTCATACCTTCCTTCCACGATCGGAATCACACCTATACAGCTAGCATGCGAGATTGGAAACGCAGATGTTGTCACTGAGTTGCTGGAACACCTGGAACCTTCTCTGAGAAGTGACATTCTTCCACACTGGGCGTCTGCGACAGGTCAGGCCAAGCCTCTCTCAGTTCTATTTCAATATCCTCAAATTTTAGCCAATATCAATCGGAAAGATATATGTGGAAATACTGCTATCTATTTAGCTGCATGTATTGGAGATTCCGCGACCGTGCGTATATTACTCGATAATGGTGCTGATATGCACGGAAGGTCAGATGACTTGGTCCTATCTACGGATGACGAACCTATGGAGGAGACAACTGGATTTGGACGAACTCCACTCCAAGGATGGTCAAACTGCAGACGCAGAAGAGATGGCAACTTGCCTTATGGTAGCGTTGAGGAATGGGAGAGGACCGGTACATTATTGATTGAAGCTGGAAGTGATATCGAGGCCAGAGATGAGAAGGGACAAACAGTATTGTTCGCCTGGAAAGAACAGCTTCGTTACGGCCGCGGAGACTCAGATCGAACGGCACGATTTGTGTCCCTCCTACTTAAAAATGGCGCCAATCTCCGGGCGACTGATAACGAAGGAAACACTCCACTTCATTTATATCAGAAATGGCACCAGAATCCCAAAATCGTCGGATTGTTCATAAAAGGAGGAGCGGATATCAATACAACTCGACAAGGCGATCTCGCGACTTCTCTCATTGCCCGTGCAAAAGCACAGTGCACTGACGTTGAGGCATACATTGATAACGGCGCAGATTTCAACATGCAAGATTCAGAAGGAAACACCGCCCTCCATTATATCTGCAGATCGTGGCTGTTTGAACTCTCGCATGTCAAGGAATGGCTACTTGCCGCGGACCCCACGATTAAGAATCGCAAAGGCGAAACCTGCGTATATAATCTCCGCTATGGAAACGGAGGTAATGGGAGAGTAGAAGCCATTCCGCTGTTAGTGGAGAAAGGGTTGGACCTCGAGTCTAGAAATCGGCTTGGACGAACAGCCCTGCTTGCTGCATGTGCGAGTGCAGAGCGACACTTTATACTGGGCTTGATTAGATACGGAGCTAACGCGAAGTCTAGAGACTTCCAAAATAAGTCGTGTAAGTAAACCTTGGCGATTTGTTTCCAGTATTTTAATCATTGGACAGGTCTTCATCTGATCGCTCAAGTTGAGTTGGCGAATTATGACCACGGATCGAAGGATATTCAGACAACCTCAGAGGTCATAAAATCCCTCATCAAGGCGGGCGGAGACATTAATGGTGTCGACTTTGACGGCAATACTCCTTTCATGGATGCAGTTGAATCGAACGGCTACTTTAGCGCCCTTAAGATTAGACTAGAGTCGATTCTCAAGTTTGGGGGAATGGCGAACACTTCCAATCATCGCGGGCAAACGGCTTTGCACAAGGTCGCAGCTTTAACCGATTTTGACTCTAGGCACCATGCACATGGAGATGTTCCTAAACGGATTGATTTTCTATTACAGCAGAGTCTAGAACTCGACCTGCATGCACGGGATAACGAAGGCATTATGGCCATCCATATCGCAGCTTCGACATCGGAGATCAACACGTGGAAATTCGTACAAGCTGGAGCAGACATACAAGCCCAGGCTGATGATTATCGTACTCCTCTACATTTCGCGGCTGGCGCCGCACAAAGTAATTCTGTTGGTCTCCTCTGCAAATTATACGGAGAGAAATCTGGGACTGTAGATCAAAGGGATGAAAATGGCCGTACCGCTTTGCACTATGCAGCACTTTCAGGCAACTCCGAATGTGTCTATTACCTCCTGCAATCGGGTGCAAGTCCCAATGCCAAGGATAATCAAGGTCTAACACCACTGCACTTGGCTGCACAACATCAAATCGATACAGCCAACATCAGAAATCAGCGCAAATTTGCAAAGATCTCATACCATAATGAAGTGTCATCCGGAATGCTAAACCTATCTCCATACATGGACATGAGAAAGGAAAGTCCCTTCCATAAGACTAACTCGAATTTGAGTCTGGCAATTTGCCAGGATACGGAGTCACGTATTATCCAAGATGTTGCTCGTTTACTTCTGTCAGCTGGTGCAGACCCAACTGCATGCGATAAGTCGGGACAAACTCCATATGATGTGGCTATTTTTCTGAACAATGAAGACATGGTGAATGTACTTTCGCCCGTCAGGCAAAAGAATGACACGGAAATATCCCTAGCAGATCAATGGTATTCCGTCAGAAGCGCCAGCGCTGAAGAAATTGTTCGGACCATCAACGTCGAAGGTGCCGACGCCTATACACTTTTACAAACTGCTATTGTCTTGAGGAACGAATCTGTTCTTGATGCTCTCTTGAAGGCTGGAGTAGACCCAGCAACTCCTGGTCCTGCCGCATTAACACCCGTGCACATTATTGCACATTTCGGTCTCATTTCAATGATGAAGATCGTCGTATCTCACGTTGACTTGAACACCTTCTCACCCTCTTTAATTCACGTCGCAGCGAGCAGAGAGCAATCCAATATCCAGATGATCGACCTTCTGATCGAGCTAGGCGTGGATGTGAGCTCTCCTTATCAGGAAGTTGATGATGAGCGGCGTAGATCCACAGGAGACCCAATACCATCATACGCAGCAGCCCATATTCTAGCGATGGGCGAGCGATGGTGGAATATCTCAGCACTCGAGTCCTTATGCAAAGCAGGCGCGGATCTCGAAATGACAGATGGAGACGGAAATACTGTCCTACAATGCGCACTAAATGGGAAGAAGAGCGGGTCTTGGGGGCCTGGCTTCTGGCGAAATGAAACGTTGGAGGTATTGCTCAGACATGACGCAAATGTCAACGCCGTATCTCCAGACAGTGGATCGACACCACTCACCGCATGTTTGGAATCTAGGCGGGGTCGGAAACTGGTACAGAAGCTTCTTGATGCCGGTGCTGATATCAATCTTGGCAGAGTTCCTGCAATATTTGAAGCCATCGAGAGTGAAGATCCTGAAGCCACCGCAGCAATACTTGATGCTGGCGGAGATGTCAACGCTATCTACAGTCCGGAAAAGCCTAAAATGTATGGCCAGGGCCCAAAAGTAGAAACCCCACTTCTGTCTGCCGCCCTGAAGGATGGCTTTTCATTTCGCAATACTGACGCAGAGAGACGGTGCGCCCGAGAAGAAATTATAGCCGTCCTTCTTGAGCGTGGAGGAAATCCACTTCTAGAACTCCAGGATGGCAAAACCACTGTTCTCCATGAAATCGCATACTGCCACGGTCTCATCGCACCTATCTTGAAGACGGAGATCGATCTTGAAGTCAAAGATTCTCAACATCGCACGCCTTTACTTGCAGCATGCGGTCCCGTCGAAGGCTCCTGGCGCCGCACCGAAGACGAGTCCACACCCCGCGAATTGATTCTCGCAGGCGCAAACATCCATATAACAGATGCCACCGGCTCGACTCCCCTTCACCTGGCCGTTCAGGCTGGTCTATTCGACACCACCTCTCTGCTGTTGGAAAAGGGCGCTTTCCCTTCTGCCAAGAACAATGCAGAGCTCTCCCCACTGAGCTACGCTCTCAAATCTCATTACCAGAGTCAGCTGAAATTCGCCAAAGTTTTATTATCTGCTGGAGCGGAACATCTCATCACCGGTCCAAACGGGGAATCACCACTTCATCTTCTCGCCCCTTCGCTAATGTATCTCTCTCCGGCCAACGGCGCCGAGTTCCGGGAGCGTGTCTATCAGTCAAATGATAAGACAGATTATCTCGCCGAGATTAACGATCTGTATCAGCAATTCGTTGACCATAGTTGCGACCGCAATGCTCGAGACCATCTGGGAAATACACCGCTGTTCCCATATGTCAAGGAAATTAAACATCGCAACGACTATTGGTTGGTTGAACCACCAGCGGAGGAGGACGTCAGGAAGATGTTTGAGAGTCATGACGTACTGGCGGTTAATGATGAGGGCGATACGTTGTTGCATGCTGTTGCTTCTAGGCAGGAGGGAGATCAAAGTGAGGGTGATGGAGTGTGGTTGTTTAAGGAGCTGATGGTGTGGGGGGTAGATCCGAAGAAAGAGAATAAAAAGGGTGCTTCTGCACTTGATATTGCGGCTGCTTGTGGAAAGCAAGCAATTTTGGAGATTTTCGCGCGGGAAGAACAGTAGGAGAGGTACCTGGTTCTGCATACATACTTACTGGGAGACATAAGAAAGTAATCTAACGGCGGATTCTAACGTCTCGAAAGGCAAAATTCTCAGAAAAAAATTGAATGATAGTCTATACTAAGATATACGCTTTATTCAGCTTATAAAATGAAATGACGAGACTTAATCAATCTTAAGGCATATAAAAGAAGCCAAGTATTTATATATCATTAGTTAAAATAATATTCTACAGTATATTTATTATGTACACGGTATGGGAATGTTGACAGGGTGTATCTGATTATCCCAGGCTCCAGTACCGTCTAATACTGAGTGATAGCAAGAAATGTCGCTATGGTGACAGTAGCTGCTTCAGTCACGAGCAAATCCTGCTTCCGAAAAGTACCGTATCCCCTAAGCTGCCGTACAAAACACCCTTTTTATAGGGGGGTGGACAGCCTGTGGGGCGCCCTGTAATTTAGCGAGGAACACCAAAAATTACACTTTGTACCAAAAGTATCGTTTTTCCTACCTATATTCAAGCTATTCTATAATATAATATAAAGCAATCTGTTTTCTTATAAAGTACAACCTCACATTGCTTACACTTATATATTGTAGCCTTTCTTTTGGTGGTTCGACCAAGATTAACTACTATATTTCCCAAAGCAACTCTTTTTAATAGAGGACTATTACTAAACCTCACCCCTTTACAAGTAACGTAGTCTACTCTCTTTTGTGCTATTATTATTTTGATTAACTCATAGGAATAAACCGGGACCTCCACAATAACTCCAGATAGCTATGAAATACGCCTCTTTCGTGAGTCCGGTATATTACGTCCTATAACAATTAGTGCGTCTACCACTTATAACCGGAAATCGTCTTGCGAACGGAGGGAAACGTTTTTTAGCTGTGCATTGGTCAATTAGTTTCCAGAAATAACCCACCGTGGCTCGACTAACCTTAGATCTTAGAAATCAACGATGGCCAATTTGCGGGCTATAGCAACTGTGTTATGGATCTGTTTCCTCGGTCAGTAATGTCCCTCGAGGTCTGCCAATCATTCCTGTTTAGACGAATCTATTTGACCTCTGAACTATGTACATTTTATCCTGCGCGCAGAGTTTTTGTATCCTTTTTACCCCAGGGCACGCAGACCAGTCTTGCAATCTCAAGTCTCTTTGTCTTCCTCTAAATTGAAAAGAAAAGGAAACAAACTGGCGTTATTGAAACACTTAGGCCTGCTCCATGCCTTAATATGCTATCTATGTTTCCATCCCAGTCAAGCAGCGCATTGCTTCTTCGGGTCTCGGATGGCTGGAAATCTGCACCTCAGAGTGCATCACCAGCCAAGAAAACAGAAAGTGGTCTTTGAAGTGGTTTTAACTCCCAATCAGCAGTTTTCAAATTTTTAAGCTTCCGCATCTGTTTAACGTCAAAAGTAAGAGTCTCGTGTATCCCCAGCTCTGTTTCACATTTCGAGGCGAAGACTCCAAAAGCCTGTCAAGCGCTCGTAAAACCTTCACGCTATCGATCAAGGTCTTTGTGGGTTATCAAAGCTTGGTGATTGGCACTGCAACATGTGGGTCGATCGTCACATCGTGGCCGACGAGATCTGACATCATTAACAGACTGCAGTAGGCTGGATTCAAGAGGGATACCGACCTCTTCTAATTTTTTATGGGCGTGAATTCTACACGAGCCCATTTATCCGAACGCACCTTCTGATAGAGAGGTGGAAGCTGTCGAGAGGAGATATTTGGGAAATGAGGATGAGAATGAACTGATCCGACCTTGCCCAACTCTATCCGCGGCCCATCCACTCTAATTCATCTGGATGCAGATAAGATTGACGGTAAGGCAAGCACACCAAGGTTGGCTCCGTGACCAGTCGGTCAGCACCTTGAATCTGTCCGAGGTTCCAGCTGTTGACTTCGCCTAGATTAGCGAGTCTTTTCCGGACGCGCGATGGGATTTGTCCGTGCCAATGCTGTTGGGACTCCATGTCTAAGTCTATCACCAGCGTTAAAGCTGTGTCTCTCAGACAGAATGCAGGAAACATTACTATGAGTTCGACGTTGAAGGAAGGTTTGGGTGATTCCGATAAGGGATAGCATTGTGGCTATAATGCCAAAGATAATCGCGCAGATGACTTCAAGAGTCATGGCGAGCTAATTTTATTTGAGCCGGGAGGGAGGACGTGGTAACATAAATCGGAAAGAGCAGTGTCTGAATTGGTTGAGGTCCTTAGGATGAGGGCATGTGCTCGTTGCATTCATAAAGAGGATTTTAAGGATGCTACTATCTGTATACAATTTTTCAAAGGGGACAAGAAAGTTGTATAAATACGAATAGCGGCCCCCCAAGAAGAATCGCAGTCTGCGCTGTGCTTGAGAGCCTTCCGGGCCGGTGCAACTGATGCAGAAGATCGATCATCTGTGCCGAGACTGAGCCAGTGCTGTTGTTCCATGACGCATCTTGAAAACAGATTGAGTCTGTGCCAGCTTTTTGATTTTTGGATAGGAAAGATACGACGGGCAATGCGTAGAGCATCTTGACGACAAGGCTTGACGAGCTTCAGCGAGTGGGTGGCATTTCGAGATGCACCACCAGGGAGCCAGTGCACGTAGGCAAGGAGCCAGTGCAGGTACTCTCGCGATCGCATGTGAGCCAGTGCAAATTGGTGGCTAGTGCAAATGGTTTGGCAGGTTGCCAAGGGAGCCAGTGCAAGTGGTTTGGCAGGTCGCCAAGTGAGCCAGTGCAAATAGCAAATCGCCAACAGACGCCAAGAGAGCAAGGACAAGGCCCAGAGAGCCGGTGCGATATCTAACGAGCCAGTAAAGGTCACCCAGTGCAGAGCCTGCAGCGGCGGATTGAGCCGGTGCAGAGCTGGGGCGGCTGCATGATTGCTGGGCTGGTCACATTTGCCGCCTCGAGCCAAGGCGCTGCGTTGTGGCCCGCTGAGGCTGTGATGTGCTGACCAGGCCACCGCAAGGGACTGGGCCTGTGCAAACTCCCTAACTCCCCCGCGCTCTACTTTATCTACAGATGATCCCATAACATTTTTCAGCGTCTTTATAGCCATTTCGACCTGAGCCAGCAGCACGGCAAGCCCTCCCCTGAACGACAGACACTTCCTGACTGCGCCGCGGGCCTGTGAATACCGAAAGGATGAAAGCAATACATCCGGCCACGTTCCCATGCAGTCTGTGCCCAAAAAGATTCACTCGAGCCTTTAACCTGCGAAATCATTTTCGCACTCACACGGACGAGCGACCTTTCGTTTGCACCGTGTGTGGGAAGGCGTTCAATCGGAAAAACGATCACAAAAGCCACGAACAGCTTCATAGCGGCGAGAAGAAGTGGATATGTAAAGGCGACTTGGACAATGGCTGCAATTGGGGCTGCGGTCGCCGCTTTGCTCGCTCCTCGAACCTCGGACGGCATTTTCGAAGTGAATGCGGCCAAATTTGCATCAAGCCCCTTCTGGAGGAAGAGCATGCGAAGCGCCTTGCAAATCCGGCCTGGCCACTAACGCCGCGAGCAAATGCGGAGCCCACGGCTGCGACCACGCTGACGGACATTGCAAGAACTTCGGAGACAGGGAGAAGCAGTGCATATATAGAATCTACCACTCCACCTGCACGACCAGATGTCTCCCAAGCGGCTCTGTCCGTCTTCTCATCTGGTGATTTAGCGGCCATTCACTGGAATGCATTTGACCGTGAGTACACCGTCACATGCATAGACCTAGGCTGACTATTTACTTTTGATCAGAACCTTTCCTGATCCGCCCTCCTCTAGAAACGCAGAATGCAAGCAACATCCAAAGAGCAAAGCCAGGAAGCGTCCTTGAGCCACGCGAAAACATCCAGCTACTTGAAAAAATCTTCAGAGATAAAGGTTCGTAGCCTCCTCTTACGCCATAATATTGCGCGTTTCGTAGCTGATGCGCTGCAAGGCTTCGATGTAGAGGCAGAGATCAATTCGGAAATTCGAAAAGCGGGGATTTTGGCTTATAGAGCTTGAATCTGAATCCGGCTTTCTACCTAGCTTAGCTCTAGCTCAGCGTTGGCTGACGATCTCGACTCCCACATCCTTAGCTCGGCTTATATCGAAGACGATGTCATTCGATATAGAAGAGTTAGAGTGGAAAGATTAGGTGGACGCCCGGGTGCCATGATATGAATTCGTTGTACTTGACGAAGCGGGATTGGCCGATATAAGATGCGAGGTTACAAATGGACACAACCTAACAGCGAGTAAGACGTTGTTGCAACCCGTAAGTATGCACTCCGTAAGATAGGACCTTTTACTTATGGGTATCTAAGTAGTATCACAGAAGCGTTCCAATTCAAACAACTCGATTACCGTCCGTCCTGGGTGGCGAAAAGCCCTGCGTGCTGAAACGACTAATCAGATCGTTTATCGACATTCTCCTTACCCAGTTTTGCCATCTTAATCTGCATAACTCTCAGAAAGCGTTCCAAGTCCGCAATAGTTTCCCTGGGCCGTGTGAGATTCTCTGACAAGCTATCGTTAATCGTCTGCTTGAGTTCTACACACAGCCGTTGAGATGCTGCTGTAAAATAATCAACCAAACTTGGAAGCTCTCCCTCGTTCGAACCAACACATGTGCCAGCAAGTTCTGTTCTTTCCATTGGGCTCCCCTGTCTGTTGGGCTTGGATGTTGCTTGCTGCCACTTTCCACGTCGGCTGGTAAACCCAGGAATGAACGGCCAGTCGTCACATTATATACAGTCTAAGTATATTATAGTAAAGTTCGAAATCGGCTTCAGTTCTGAATATTAGTGATATTATTTTTGACCTATGCTTTAAAATGCGCTAACCCTTTTGTGGCTAGCCTTGTTCTAGACCCTTGAATTTGCTTATTTCCCTGCTCTGCAGTATTGCACGTGAATTGGAGACTCCTGCCTCAGGTTAGGAGATAATTCATGCTTTTTCTAAAAGATACTTACTAGAAATTGAGTGGCAATTATGGGATATTATACAAGCACATGTTCCCTTTGACCCTATGGCCTTGCCGTTAATGTATTCTATTGCCTAGCCTTTTGCGAACCATCTAAAAAAAGAAACAGGCTCGCTTAATCAGTCAGCCCTGCATGGAGCCTTGCAAACACAAAGTCCACCTGCGAGCCTCGCCTACAATCTATCTTTCTCTTTCCCCTCTGTCACTTCGTAGGGCTTTGAACAATCCGATCGTCCTTCATTCAGTTCTTCTTGTGGGACTCTTACTTCGGGCTTTCTGCTTGTTTTCACAGGTTTTGTGAAGATATCTACTGTCAAAATGAACAGCATTTCTGATACCCTACTCGGCCTCACGAATGACGAGATCGCCCTGCTGCGACATCACCAGCAAGTCGCTGCTTCGACAGCTGGTGGCTCCTCCGGGCGTGCGGCATCTCGCGCATCCTCACAAGGTCTCCTTCTCCTAGACAGCTCGTCCCTAAAGTCTCTTAGCAGACATTTCGATGGCCTAATGCAACAGATACAGGCGCGATTAGACTACCTTTCCGAACAGACTCAAGCAACAGTAAACCAGCAATACGACCGCAAAGGTAACGCAATAGCGATCGCAGACTCTGAGATCGCGCATTTTAAAGACGTGCTGCGTCAGATTGACGAACTTGAAGTAGACTTCGACAAGTTAAGGCATATCCGTGATATTATAAGGGCTTACCGGCAACGTGTGGAGGAAATGGAGAGATCTTTGCCCGAGAATAGAGCCCACCAGGCGTCGATGGGCTCTCAGCAACAGACGTCTGTAGTGATGAAAGGGGACAGCTGGCCATCCGCGTTGACACCGGTTCCGCGCAAAAGTCGAACTCAATTGGAGGTTCTGGATACTAGGAATGAGGCGGTTGAGGGCAAGCAAGCGGCTCAATCGAGTGAGCAAGTTGCAGGCCCTGCATCGAAGAAAACTATGGCGGAATTGCATAGAAATGCCAATCTATCAGTTCCTGGTCACTCCACGCGGCACTCAGGAGGTACCGTAGCCGTGTCTGTCGGCCCACCCACTGATTCTGGATACGCATCTATGACAAGAGGTATGGCTCCGCACACCAGGAATACTCAAGTTGGAGATCGAATACAAGGCACCGAAGATCTCCATTCTTCGCCACCGGTCAGCGAGGGTTTGGGGGCTCCAGCTTCAACGAATCCGGAGCTCTCTCGGAATCTAGCCAACGAGGAATCTCAAGACATCAGAACAATTTACTCCGATTCAGCGAGCCTGCCCCCTTTCCAGAAAGAGAACTACATATCCGCATTAGCCAGAGACTTGCGAAATAGTCTAAATTTGGAACATACAACCCCTCAAATTAGCCGGAAGATTACGGATGCCCTTCCTGAACTACTAAAAGCCTTCGCCATCAAAGTTGGCTACAACGCACCAAATCAGATGCGTCGCAACATCATGTGGTTCGTCTACAAGTACCGAAAGTGAGTCTTGCTGTCTAAAACTGTTGAGGAAATTTTCTTCCCTTCGATTGTCAAAGGAAGGATAGTACTGACCCTGGTCCTTAATTAGTGAGATAGCCAAATCCTTCGAAAATATTTCTGCCGACGACGACGAGAGTCTTCTCGGCGTTGATGCAATGGATCTTGATAGGCTACTTCCGGAGGAAAAGATTAGCTTTTGGCGTCAAAAGCTAAAGTACCCGCTGGAAGAACCCCAGAGTGACGTCTTCCCTGAATCTGAAAGCCAAGATCACACCAAATGCATAGTCGACTACGAAGTAGAAGAGATTGATGAGACAAACATGCCTGGACTTCCAGTATATCAGGGCTTTCTTTTCAAATGTCCTGCGTACGAGTGGCTCGTAGCGGCTCTACAACGGGAGGTAACCCTGAAACCCGCGGCCGTCGATGTCATGAAGTCTATCGGGGAGGAAATAACCCGTTTTCTGCTATCGACTAACTTGACTAATAAGATCAGCCGAAAGAACTCTCCCGTGCCTTATAAGATTCGCTTCGAAATTCCGTGGGATCCGGTAGCCTTTGCCGAGGAGCAAGAATATGATGAGGAGCCAGAGAGGGTCGTTGAGATCGCACTAACCCTGACTGGGTCCGCCAGAAATGTACAAGCACTCTCTTGTGTGGAATACATGCGTCAAACTTGGCCGACTGTTGGAGATTTTATCATTCAGTTGGTCAAAAATGTGGTCCGTAATCGTCACAGCAGTCGGCACACGAGTAGGTTCCAAGCCTCATGGAGTTGATTCCAGACTTTAACGATAACATTTAGTCTTTCTACCTGATGACACCAAGATTATTGCGTGGTTCGATGAATCTGGCCTCATCGTTGAAGCTCTGGGTACTGGACATTCCGTCGCAGAAATTGGTACGCAGCTTGCCTGGCTTGGTGCAGCACTGCGCTCTTCCCCGAGTGAGCTTGGAGTCACATACTGCACACCATTTATCAGCGATATTCATCTTAGCAAAGCACCTCGGGAAGCTTCTCAATCATCGGCTATAACCGAAAGTCTCTGCAAGATCAATTTCAGTACCGAGAATGGGGACGAATTCACCGAGCCGTTGAATGGTCAATGCTGGCACAACATGTTCAGAAATCCGGTTGTTGTCAAAGGCTATCCAATACGGGCTAGGACTAACCCCAACACTGGACTTGAGGTTCCTCTTAATGTAATAGCAGGGTTGGTCCGAAGCAAGCGTGCGGATAGCTTCGATGGAAAACTGTATATCAAAGGCTTCTCGACCTTGCTAGTTCCGACAAAACGCCACACCGACACACTCATCTGGCACTTGCTTCATAATAAAGATGGAAACCGGATATCGTATCTAGATAATACCGTTCCCTGCACAGAAACCGTTGGTTTCCTTGATCTGACGAACGTCCGACATGTGATTGGCTGGTGCTCGGAAGTGAGAAGTTATGCCGGTAAGAAGACCTGACATCAGTAACAGATAGCTTTGCTAACAAAAGATTATTTGTAGGCGCTGCGGATGCCAAGTATACCATACAACGATCCAGGCTCCCAGAGCCTCCATCGGGCTCCGTTCTCGAAAAGATCACCATAACTGGCGGTCAATTTATTATAGGCGGTGCCGAGTTCTGCTTAGGCAGAAGAGACCTCCCAGTTCACGTATCACGAAATGGCTATGTGCCACAGCTCAAGTGGATCTCGAAGAAGTTTGTAGTCTTTTGGGATGAGGCAGACAAAATAGGCTGGCTAGTCAATGGCACCAGCGCTTTACTACATCTTGTTCGTGCTTCTCTGGAGCACGACAGTACCGACAAGTTCAGCTCCGAATTTCTCTTTAAACGAGAGGAAATGCAGGAATCGCGTGAGCCGTACACAGCTGAATCCGCTCTCGAAGTCCTTCTCAATAACACAAACAAAAAACTTACGATATATCCTGAGAAAGAAAGTTTTATTCGGTTTGAAGATCGAGTTGAACATATCTACAACATCTTAGAGAAACTCATAGACCATCAAATCGATGTAGCCAGACAAAGTGGGGTGAAAATGAAGCCTCGAGCACGCAAACACCTCGAAGGCTGGGAGTTCAAGGATCTGGCAACTGACCAAGACCCATTTTACCCCCGCGTCGCTACCCTTCCTACAATTGGCAAAGGGTGGGTCGATTTCACGAGAGCAATTCATGCAGTAAACTTGTTTGGACGTGGGTTTGGCGAACTGATCCAACCGAGGGATTCCAGCAGACTGTGCCCTTATTGGACCAGAGTGCCAACTGGGAAGTACTATCTTGCAGCCTGTGTTGCAGATGTCAAGGAAATCATGGAAGTCGAGGGTAATCCGGATTCGAACCCAATGAAGCTCAGTTGCAACATTCTTTGGCACAACCCGGACAGGGTTTTCGATACGTGCCAATGCATGACAACGAAGAGAAATCACTCGGATCTTGTCCAAGTCCTCCTGCCGTCAAGATTGTCCAATATCCTGCCCAAGAGGAGTCCGATCACTTTGCAAGATCACGGTGCTGTGCTGTTTGGCCACAACTGGAACTTCAACTGGCACTGGAAAGACCATGGAGACCCGGTGAAGGGAAAACCGTCGGCGCCGTCAGAAGAGATTGATAGCGTCTTCTACGACAGTGGGATAGGATCAAGCCCTAGCTCTCGTGAGGCTATGGGGTCATCAGACCTTCAGAAAGCACCTTCAGCAGACGAAGATCCCAGTAGCCTACCCAGTGACCCGGATTCTCCTGCATCTACCAAGTCCTGCAACCTGGAACAACTTACTGGTTCTGCACAAAAGCAAGAGGAAATATTTTCAACAGCTGCTAAGGAAACAAACGAGGGCAAACGTCGAGTTCTTCCTCGTCGTATACTCAAAAGACTAAGAGGGAATTATTTCAAGTGATGCGAACTAGAGTGGAAACAACAGAAACTTACTTTATTGTAGTTAGGTTTAGGGTGTTCAATTTGATAATAGGGGCTTACGTCCAGACGATCGAGTAATATATATATAAATCGGCGGATCATTATCATATGCCCGCTCGCTATCCCAGTCAGGAAACTGGCATAGCTTGAGACCGTTCGTCTGTGTCTGCTGCTGACTGATGTCATCGTACAGGTTCTACTGTTTATATGAATCGAAGGGGCCGAGGAAAGAGGTAGGGCTGCTTATCGTTGTATTTAGACAACTGCGTTCCAGAGCCAGTTCTGGAATGTTCCACAGGCTAACTATAAGAGATTACAGTATCTTGAATTGTTAGTCAAAAATAAAATCATTAAGTGCTTGCGACTAAATCGATTTTAGGCTTTATTGTACCTTAAATAGACAACCTGAGCTATATAGAGTGAAAAGCTTTAGAAAAAGACCTTAAATAGATTATTAATAATATTATTTATATTACGGCTGGCTAAAGGTTGATACTGCGAGTTGACTCTAGCTTTGTATTGGGGACTAAGGCTACGCTTAGAATCAAGAAGAAAAGTCGAGGAAGAAAGGAGAGCTCTTTATAAGGGAGGGCTCGAGTATATATATATAAAGGACCCTCTTAATAGGGCCTAGCGTAGTCGAGTACTATTTACGTTAATATATTATAAGCTCGCTACTTAGTCTTTCTTATTAAGCTTAGCGCCGTCGTATAGCCAGCGATACTACGAGCTCGTATTAGTTAAAATACAAGGCGTATCGGAAGGCGTAATATTACCCTCTCCTCTTAAAAAACTACGTTCGCGTAGTTATAACTATAATTATATCGTTTTTTAAGTCGTTATAATTATTAATACTAGTGTTATAAGCCTCTAGCTATTTTAGGAGAGCTTTTGGCGAGCCTTTAGGGTTAAGATACTTTTAGTGGAACCGTTTAATTATATATAAAGCCGTTATAGTATTTAAGTATAAGTATTACTTTAAGTCCTTGTCGACGCTTAACTACTTAATGTAATAAAATAACTTGTTTCGTATGACTTTAGAGCCAAGGATGCCTTTAATTTCCCACTTATTTTACTTAAGTAATAGCTAAATAAGTGCCGGCGTGGCTTTAGCTTATCTAAGCAGGGGGTTATTGACGTACTTATAAAGCAAGTAAAAGTAAAAGACAGGATAAATTTACTAATCTTCTAAGAGCTTAACCCTTTAACTTTTTCCTTCCTTAGTAATTACTTTAACTAGGCCGTATTACTATTACTTATTAGAAAGCTTCCTTAAGAATTAGTCGATATTTTAGTTCTAAGTATTAATTAATACTAGGTCGCTAACGTCTTAATCAACGGCGCGTTGCCTACGATTTATTAGTTGTTTTATTTTTTTGTTACGGCTGGCAAGAGGTTAATACGGCGAATTGACTTTAGCTTTGTATTTAGGCCTCTAGCTACGCTCAGAATCGAGAAGAAAAGACAAGGAGGAAAAGAGAGCTCTTTATAAGGGAGGGCTCGAGTATATATATATAAAAGACCCTCTTAATAAGGCCTAGCGTAGTCGAGTGCTATTCACGTTAATATATCGCAAGCTCGCTACTTAATCTTCCCTATTAGGCTTAGCGCCGTCGTATAGTTAATGATATTACGAGCTTGTATCGGTTAGAATACGAGGCGTATTATAAGTCGTAATATTAACCCCCCCCTGTTAAAAAACTATGTTCGTGTAATTGTAGCTATAACTATGTTATCCTTGAGGTCGTTGTAATTATTAATACTAGTATTATAAGCCTTTAGCCACTTTAAGAGAACTCTTAGCGGGCCTTTAGTATTTAAATACTTTAAGTAGAACTTTTTAATTATATACGGAGTTATTATAATGTCGGTGCAGTACCGGTTCATGTACTACGCCGCATATGTAAATATATTTTAATGCGAGTATAGCGATAAAGTAATAAATATATAGTTCAAAATCTGTGTATTTTTTAAGAGAGTGCGAGGAGAGCTAGATTATATATTACGAAACCTTACTAAATCTTTACCGAAACTAGTCTAGTTAAGCTCTAACCCTGACTATAACTTATACCCCCTTTTCCGGACTGAAGTATACTTATGTAAGGACCTGTGGATTAACATAAGTAGAACTTCTTTTAAAAAGACTATTTTTAATATAGTATAAAAGTAAATAATTAATAATATAAGAAATAATAATAATAAATAAAAGAAAATAATAAAGTATTTAACAACGTTTGCGCCCGGCCCGAAAGTGTCCCGAAAGGGGTCTGAATCTAGTGATACGCAGTAGCGAGGCTAAGCGAGAACTAGTAATAATAAGAACCCCTAATATTATATAACATAATAAATATATATATGTCGCTTTCCCCTAAAGTTTTAGAGTTTTCTTTAGTTAATATATATATAATTACTATATATATACTACTTTCCGATCTCTTAAATTCGTTTAATATAGTTTAAAAACTAATATTTCTAAGAAGACTATATTAAATTAAATAAATAACCTAAAAGTAAATATACTCTTTAGAGATGATTCGGTAAGGAAACAGTGTGCTAACTAAAAATAGTACTTATACTAATACTTATAAAAGCGCTCGACCTCGTATACTATAAATACTATATTTAGTGCGTTCGTTTTCTCGTAAAGAACCTATCTTACGAATGTGTCTTTAATAATCTTAAGAGTAAGAAATATATATATTATATAAAGAAGAAGTCTCGGTGTAACTTAATAAGTATTTTTATTTCTTTTTCTTATTTTAAATTGTATTCGAATCCTCGTCGAAAGTATTCCGGATATATAGTTACTAATATATAATAGATTTTATAATTTATCACCGAAGAATACCTTCGTTTAGTTACTGCCCTCGAGGTAAAAGATAAAGAAGTTATCGTTGCTGCCGCTAAATTAATTAATTTAGTATTATTAGTCGCTGTTACTAGCGTATTAAAAACTGCTAGGGAGTTATCGTTGGCGTTATTAAAAGAAACGCGCGCTATGCGTTAAGAAATCGTTAACTTAGCTAGCTTGTAAGTAATAAGTTAAACCTCTTATTTCTTTTTAATATTAAGGCTTTTAAGTATTAATAACTTTTGTATTATAAGAGACGGTATTAGTCTTAAATTAGCTCCTTACCGTCGCCTCCTTTGCCGCTACTAAGCGTAATAAAGAAGACGGCGGTGAGGACAATACTCCCACTAAGCGTCTCCGCCGAAGTCGCTACTATAGCGCGGGGGAGGAGGTGGGGGAAGAAGAAGAACCTCTCCCTAATATATATACGTAAGGGATTCGGTCTTATTTCGGATTAGCTTTATAGTAAGTTCTTTGTAATAGCACTTTTTTTATATTATTATATAGAAGTAGCCTCTTATAGTAAAACCAGTAGTTAGTCCTTATTAAAGTGTCGTCGTAAGGCCGCTTATTAGTGCTTTAAATTAAAGGGTGTTTAAAATTAAATTAAGTATGTTTTTAACTTTATAAATTAATTAAACATAAAAATAATCGCAAGTAATAAATTAATAAAATAAGAGTTGTAAGGAAATATAAAAAAAATTAGTAAGTATATAAAACCCCTTCGTTATTAATTTAAATTAACTCCGGTTAACTATTGAACTTAACCCTTTATTTTAATAGTAAGGATATTAATGTTAATAAAGTCCTAAAGAGCCTTATTCGGAGTACTCTTCGTTATAGCGTCGGCAGGATTGTTGGCGTTATTAATTTATTGAACCTCTATTAGCTCTTTGCGCTCGTATAATTAATCAATAATTATAATATTAATTATTAGGCGCTTCTCTTTTGTCGTACTAAGCTTAATAATACACTTATAAAGGGATAAAGAATCTGTGTAAATAATAATAAGAAGACGTGAGATACTAATCTTATTAATTATTATATTAATAGTCGTATTAAGGGAGATTAATATATTAATGCCAGTTATTATAATATATAACTTTAATACGAGTACTACACGAGTTACTCTTTTGTATTTTATTAAGTTAATATACACGATATTACTAGTTAAGGTAAATTATATATCTCTTATTATTTTAGTACTAATTATTAATACGAAACTTATTTGTGAACTTAAGTTTTTATTATTAGTAAAAAAATCGTTTATAAAAACGTAAACCTTCGCGGATTATAAGTTAACTAGTACGTATCGGAGTCCCCTTTCTAAGTTATTTATTTGTTATTTAAGACGTAGGTTTAAGGCCTGGACGTCGTTTTCCGTCGGATCCTGATGTTACGTTGCGACTAAGAGATTAAATATTACTTTTAACTAATAAATAGTAATAAAGTAAGCTGTATAAGCTCGTTACTTTTTATAGGCCTTTTTATAGTTCTTTTTTCTTACGTTAATTAGCTTTAGCCTTACTCTTTAACTCTTTTAAAACATATAAAGGCTGTCCCCGTTTATAAAAATAATACACTTATTAAACGTAATAGTTTTAGTAAGAAGTAGTACTTGTATCGGCTTCGTTAAAAAACCGGCCTTAATGATTTTATTTTACTCTCTTATTAAAAAGTCCTTATTTCCTAGAATTAAGGTATTATTTATTTATATTCTTACGACTTTAAAGTTATGGCTTTCCTTAGTACTAATTAGTAAGCATAAGTCGTATATTAATGTCTCTATTTATAGGTTCTTTATATAATATTTATAGTATATATTAAACTAATAGTTTCTAAACTTAAATATATTATATAATAGTAGTATTATTATAAATATTATATTAAGAGAAAAATCTCTTGCGATCTCTTTTAATAGCTATGTAAATATATCTCGGAGAAGCCTTGTCTTTGCCTAGACGTAAGCTTAAGTGATGTCCCTAATAGTCAAATAGGATTCAGATTGGTTTCGAAAGCGATTTAAGTACTTAACACTAGCGGCTAAAAATATAAGTAGCCGCTGGTTAAATCGTTAGATTATTAGAGATTAAGTTAAAATCTCTCTTTTTCCTTTATCGTTAAAGTATTAAATTATTAGTCTTGACTTCTTATATAAAACTAACGTCTCCTTGCCTTTGATCTCGTTTATTATTCTTGACTTAAAGATACGGTGGCCTTTTATCCTAGGGTCGTCCTTATAAATAAGTATAAAAACACCCCTTTTAATAAGTACTTTATATTTTGTTCTTTAGGACTACTAGAATAATAGTTTAAGCGCTATAATCTTCCCTTTAGTACAAAGTTTAATAAATAACTCCCGGTTTTTTATTTCTTTCTTAGTTAGAAATACTTTAGTATTATAATTGTTATTAATAGTTAGTAAATTTAAGAAGTATTTCGTAAATAGAATTTAGATAGCGATTTAGGGTGGATTTAGTATTATTTTAATAGTATTTTTAATCAGAGATCCTAGATATTACTTATAAATATCTTTTAATAAGTTTTCTTTTTATTGTTTAATACTAAAGGTGTTTGTCTTAAAGGGACAAACTATAATTAATTAAAACGTACGTATTCTCTTATTTCTTATATTAATCTTATATAATTCTCCTTTTATACTTAAGAAATCGTAAGGTCTTATTTATCTTTTGCCCTCTTAATATACTAAAACTTAATTATTAAGGTAAAAATCGTAAATATAAGTGGTTCTAAGGCCGTTTCGTATAACTAACGTATTATTAACTTTACGCGTAATATAAATTTTTTATACCTCTTTTATAACTTTTTTAATTATAGTCGCACGTTATTCAACTAACAGATTTAAGGGGTTTAACTCTGTTATTCTAAAGTATACGCTAAAAACAAGTAATATAGGAATAAGCCTGTTAAGTTTAACTATATTATTTACTACTTTTACTACTATTTGTAGTTAATCTTTGTCGCTTAATTTAAGGTGCTTCTCTATAACAATTTTATAGGCACGGCGTAATAGGCGGTAATATCGCTTAACTTTGCTAATTAAATAGTATGCCTTAATAAATACTAGCTTAAGAGTATTACTTATAAATCTAAGTACACTCTAAAACTCCTTAGAATTAAAATTAGTATTATAGTCGTATACGACGAAATCCGGAGATCTAAGGTATATATTAATTTATATTAACTTAAATACGTTAAAGGTGGCCTAAGCCGTAGCGGAACCGGGGGCCTTTCAGAGTAATTTCGCCGCACTAAAGCCTATTACTTTATTTATGATGTGGAGGGTATACCGTTTTTTAAATATCGCGATATTAACGTAGATTATATAATTGAAATCGACGTCGTCTTATAGCTTAAAGTAGAACTTATGTAGAGTATTTGTATATTTCTAGTAATACTTATATATCTCTTTAACCCTTAATACAATTTCCTAGTTATACTCATAACTAGCTTAATCTAATAAGTGCTAAAGACGTCTTATTAAAGGGTATCCGAAACGCTTATAAAGCCGACGTATTTCTGGTTTAGTTAAGTAGTATATATTTATTATTTTAATAGAAGTGTTTAGTAATTAACGATATTAATTTAAAAGTAGCTATAGATGTTTATACTTCCGCATAATTAAGTGCTTCTTGTCGCCTTAAATTAAAACGTTATATAAGTTATTATATTACGTATTTAGCGCATTTAATTATTATAAATAAATTAGAAATAAGATATCTACGTTTACGATTTAGAAGTCTATTTCTTTAGCCGGAGTATTAACTATAGTAACCCCTAAAGACGGTCGTGAATTAGCACTAAATGTAATCTAGCTTTAGCCCGCCTAGTTAGTGTTAAACTTAATATCTTAAATTCGCTATAATACCCGTAACTAGTTAATTCCTCTTGTGTTTTTATTAAATGCCCTTATATTAATTAATAGACCTTAAAAAAATCTATTTATTTATTGCGTTATATAGGCCTTACTTAAAGCGGGTCTTTTAATTTTGCTTTTTAAGATATAAGTAGCCTTCCTCTCCTTAAGTTACTTTATGACTTTTCGTGTATTATATTATACCTCACTTACTATAAATACAGTCGTGAAGTTTATAATATTATTGTTATTATCGTTATTAGAACTTTTTAAAGAATCGTTAATATCTGTCGAAGTGTTTAAATCCGCATCTTAGTAACCTTTTAAATAATATCCAGATGTAGTCCGGTTTTAGTCCGAATTAAGGTCGATCCCCTTAATATAAGTTAAGTAGCTCCTGAAGGTCTTATTTGTGGCTTTTACTTCTTCGGCCTTACGCGCCGCGAAGTATTATACTTTAGACGTTACTTACTCTTTATCGAAGTAGCGACTACTATAATAATTTATCTTCTTATAAATAATATAACTTATATAGTTTAGTATAGGCTAGAATTTATCTCCGCGTTTGTTTTTACTTAAAAATTTCATTTTGTAATTAAAGTAATAAGTCGCCTTATTTATAATATAAGATTAGTAGCGATTCGTATTAGTTCTAGAGTACTTACTTACCCTTAATCCCGAGTTATAAGTTACTTTAACGCCGATAGCGAAGTAAAGACTATTTATTAATATAAGGAAGGTAGGGGGTACCTAAAACAAGGCTATCTTAAAAAGGGGGTTCCTTAATACTCCTTACACGATCTTATCGCGGAGCGTCTTGTCGTTTTATATATTGTCGTTTTTTAGGCTAAATTAAATACTTTGTAATTCCTTAGCGAAGTTTTCTAATTAAATTAATATTAACTTTTCCTTTTAATAAGGCTCCTCCTAAAATAACAAGAAAGTTAGATTAAACTACTAACTAAGGAACTTATTAGCTTTCTCCTTCGTCTTAAAGTGCTCGCGAGTCGTCCTAATAAGCTTATTCAATAAGTACCTCTTATTTTAAAGGTACCAGTAGTAATACGAACTGGCTCTGTCTCGTAACATCGACGAAAAAGCTCAGTTCTAAACCTTAGTCTTAACTAATACTCTCTAATACAAGTCGGCGAAGATGTGGAGCTTCTTATTTAAGTAGTCTTTATCTCTGTTATATTAGAGCTCCTTAGTATACATCTTAGTAAAGTTTATTAACGATTTAGCTTAGTCTAAGGTTAATAAATCTATAATATATTATAACTGCTAAATTGGCTTCGTATATAATCTAGTAGTCCTAGGAACCTTAAATAATAATAATAACCCGTCCCGTGAGTATATTATTAGCGTTAATATAAGATTTAGTAATACGTAGTTATTTAATTTCCACGAGTAGAGATTACTTAGGGAATCCCTCCTAAGAGTAAATAAGAACTTTTTCTTTAGGACTATAAGTAAGAGGGTTGTATTATATAAATCCTCAATTTCATTTTCTTTAGTAAAGGAAATCTTAAGTAATCTTAATAGCTAAATTGTCTTTATAAGCTTTATTTTTAACCCTTTTAAAGGAGTATCTTCTTTTACGGAATAAATAACTACTTCTAATTAATATTATAAAGACATTAGGGTTTGATTTTATTAAAGTGTTATTAAGATTAGCGGTAGTAGTCGAGAGAGTAATTCCTAAATGTGATTTAGTACTAATTCGGGGTAGTTCCGAATTTACATTTTTATTTAGTCCTTTAGTTATAAATTTTCCTTAGCTTATACTGTTTTTACTAGAGTATCTGCCGTTTTCGTTCCCTTAGTACGTTATATAAATATGCCAAAGGCTTATAGGTTATCCTTAAGACACGTATATTTTATTATCTTAATTAACTTAAACTCATTTACTATTTAACCCTTAAAATACTTCTAAAAGTCTTAAAAAAGGAACTTTTTCTTAAGATATTTATTATAAAAGTCTTCCTTAAACTTCTGTGAATATATTATTGTGTTTACTAAGAAATTTAAATTAAGATTTACTTTCTTTTTAAGTATAATTATAATATTAATGATTTCCGGAGTTAATTTTAGCTCCGGGGTATAGTCTAAAGTATTTGCTATTGTATTAGATGCGATTCGTAAGTAATTTAGTAGGTTCTTAAATAGGTTTCTCGAAAGTCTAAAGTTCTAAATTTAAGGATATTAACTTAACAATCTTCGTAAAGTAATTATTGTGTTGTAATAGCTCTTTTTTAACGTGTAATAGTCTTAATTAAGTCTTAAGAGAGAAGTTGCCTTCCCTTTACGATTTAAAAAAGGTAAAATGCCTTTTAAAGAAAATATAATTAAGTACTCCTTAAGTTAAAGCTTAAAATTCGCTCTATAACTTAAGACCTTTTTTATTTATAATAAGGTTAACGATACAAGCTTACTATTAATTAGTGTTAATATAGTACTAATTTATATATTACGCCGTATATATAAATATATTCTAATGTAAGTATAATAATAAAGTAATAAATATATAATTTAAAATTTGTGTATTTTTTAAGAGAGTGTGAGGAGAGTTAGATTATATATTACGAAACCTTACTAAATCTCTACTAAAACTAGTCCGGCTAAGCTCCAACCTTGACTTTAACCCGCACCCCCTGTCCCGGACCGAAGTATACTTATGTAAGGACCTATGGACTAATATATAATATCTAAGTATAAGTACTACTTTAAGTTTTCGTTAGCGCTTAATTACTTAATATAATAAAATAACTTGTTTCGTATGACCTTAAAGCCAAGGATACCTTTAATTTCCCACTAATTTTATTTAAGTAGTAGTTAAATAAGTGCCGGCGTAACTTTAGCTTATCTCGGTAAGGGGTTGTCGACGTACTTATAAAGCGAGTACGAGTAAAAAACGGGGTGAATTAATTAGTCCTTTATGAAAGATAGAGAATGATGGTGTGAATGATGATTCTATTGAGGGGGCATTTCTAGGTCTATATAACTACTTTGAGTACCAAGCTTTCGCATCGGTTACTAGCTTTATTAACTTTGTATCAAGAGCTCGCATCGGTTATTAGCTTTGTATCGGTTATTAGCTTTGTATCGGTTATTAGCTTTGCATCAGTTATTAGCTTTATATTAAGTTTATTAGCTTTGTATCGAAGGCTCGCATCGGTTATTAGCTTTGTATTAGTTGTTTACATAAAGCTCTTATATGTGGCTAGTATTCTTATTATAGCCCCTCGTAAGATATATTATAATTTATTTATTTATATCTTATCTTTTATTTAAACAGTTCTTAGATTTAAAGCAGTTATAAAAGCTAATTGTTTATTATTATCTAAAGCCTTTATAAAACCATCTACTAATTAAACTATAGTATTTACATATAGTAAATTTAGTTTATTTTCGTTTATAGAGTTCCTTATAAAATAATAGGTTATATTAATATATTTACTTCTTTTATGAAATTCGGGATTTATAGCTAATTTGAGAGCTAATTCACTATTAATTAATAGCTTTAGTATAAGAGTTTCTTTATTATTTAGAAATTTATTGAAATAGTTTATTAGATTATATAAGTATAATACTTCTTTTATTACTTCTTTAAAAGCTATATATTTAACTTTACAACTTAATAAAGCTATTGTTTTTTGAAGCATACTAAGCCAACTTATAATACAGTTATTTACTAGAAATAAAAAGCCACTAGTACTTTTTTGGGAGCTAATATCTCCCCCCCAATCAGCGTCTATATGGCCTAATAATTTTAGGAATGTTTTATTACAAATATAGTATATTCCTAATTTAGGGTATTTATTTAAGTATTTCCAAATGCGGTTTAGAGCCTTAAAATGGCTTAAATCAGGGTCAGACATATATCTAGCGCATCTATTAATAGCAAATACTATATCGGGTCTTGTCTTAGTTACTAAATGTATTAAAGAGCCTACTTATTATTAATATAATTATAAATCTTCTTTATTAACTAAGCTAATTACTTTATCTAATCTAATTCCTACTTCTACTAGTATAGTTACAGGATTTAAATTACCTTTATTAAAACGTTCTAATAACGTTTGAAGATATTTATTTTAATTTATATGTACTAATTGATTTTTATAATCTAGTTTTATTTCTATACTAAGGAATTAATATACTTCACTTATATACTCTATCTTTATAGTTTTAGTTAATTCTTTAACTATATTTTTTATTATATTATTATTTAGTCCAGTGAATATTAAGTCATTTACATAGCAAATTATAATTATTTTTAATTTATTATGTATAAATATAGCTTCATCGTATAATAGAGCTTCAAAACCTAATTTATTTAAGGCCTCAAATAAGTGTTTATACTATAATCTAAGTGATTACTTAAGGCCATATAAAGCTTTATTAAGTTTACAATATAATTTTGAGTTATTATTATTATTAGAGGTTTTTATTAACTCATATATATTATTTTTATTATAATATCGTTCTCGACCTATTAATTGTTTTATATATATTTCAGTATCTATTTTAGTATATATAAAGGCCTTTTTAACGTCGTATTAATACATTTTCCATTTATTTGTTATAGTTAATATAAATATTAACCTGTAGGATTCTAGCCTATAAGTAGCTAAAAAGGTTTCTAAATAGTTAAGGCCTAATACTTAATTAAAGCCTTTTACTACCCATCTTAATTTATATTTTATAATATTATCATTTAGGTCTGTTTTTATTCTATAAACCCATCTACCTCTTAAATAGGTTTTATTAAGTAGTAATTCTATTAAATTCCACGTATTTTATAACTCTAACTCATCTATTTCTAATTTCATAGATTTTAACTAATTATCTTTATTAAGACTATTTATAGCTTGTTTATATATATTAGGTTTATTATTAATATTATTTATAAAGACTAAGTCTTCTTCATTTTCTATAGAGTTACTTATTAGAGCTATATTTGGAGAGCTATTTATTATAACTTAAGGAAAAGTTGTTCTTTGGCGGCCTAATCCGTCTAGATGAATATTATTATTATTTAAATTATTATTACTATTACTTCTTGTAATTCTTATATTATTATTATTTATATTATTGTCCTCATTACTATTATTTATATTATTATTATTATCTCTATTATTATTGTTATTATTATTATTGTTATTATTGCCTTCATTATTAGTTATATTATTATATTTATTATTATTCGAAAGGTCTTGTATATTTATTTGACTTTCTTTAAATATATTTATTTCAGGATTATTTATAAATTTATTGTCAATGATTTTAATGTCTCTTACCTAAAGAGCTTTTTTAGTTATAATATCTAGGACTTTATATAAAGGATAATTAAATCCAATTAATATTACTTTATTTGCTTTTGGTTCTAGTTTAGTTATATAATTATTTTTATTTTTATAAAAGCATATAAATCCAAATGTTTTAATATAAGTAATATCTAGTATTTTATTATATCTTAGTTCATAAGGGGTTTTATAATTTATTGCCGAATGCGGAGTTCTATTATATAAGTATATAGCCGTGATTGCAGCTTCCCCCTATAAATAATTAGGTAAATTAGCAAATTCTAATAAACACCTAACTTTATTTAGTATAGTGCGGTTTATACGTTCTATTGTACTATTTAGTTCTTTTGTATATGTAGGGGCTAATTGATAAGTTATTCTATGATTTATAAGATATTCTTTGAATTTATTACTGATATATTCCCCACCGTTATTAGTTACAAAAATATTTATACGTTTATTATTATTATTGTTTTCATTTTTATTTTTATATTCAATAAAAGCATTAAATGCTTCATATTTATTTCTTAGTAATTTTATTTCAAGATATTTAGTCTTGAATTCTAAGAAGGTTATAATATATTTATATTTATCATAAGTTATAAGTGTAATAGGCCCACATAAGTCTCTAGCCACCTTTTATAATAAGTCAAAGACTTTATTACTAGTTATTTTATTAATTTTATTAGTGAATTTTCCTTTAAGGCAAGTCTCACAGTTTAATATTCAATTATTTATTATTAAATTAAATATAATATTATTATATCCATAAGTATTATTTATTATTTTATCCAAGTACATTAAGCTGATATAGCCTAATTTTATATGTAAATCTATTTTATTAATACTTAGTGGTTTTTCAATTGTACTTAAAATATTAGTATTAGTTATTGGATTACTAGTTTTATGTAGTATAATATTTAGTATATATAATCCTTTGGATTTATTGCCTTCAATTATTACTTCATTTGTTATATTATTTTTAATGTAGGCAAAAGAGTTATTAAAAATGCTATAATGTTGACTACTTAGTTGACTTTGAGATATTAAGTTAATACTTAATTCAGGTATATAAAGACAATCTTTGAGTTTATATATTTTATTATTAATTATTGACTTTATTAAGATATCTCTGTATCCTTTTATATTTATTTATTTAGCTTTTCCCTAGCTAACTAGTTTATTACAGGTTTTAAATGCATAGAAATACGATATATTATAATATATATGTTTTGTTACAGTAATATCTAAAACAAAAGTATTTAATTAACTATTTAATTCTTGACTATTTACCCCTAATTCTTAATTATTTACAAAGTTAGAGCCTATATTTATACTATTAGTTATATCCTTTATAGAGGGTATAGTTATAAATACCTGTATATCTTCTATAGGGAAATTAATATCAAAATCCCCGATATTTTCCAAAATATTACTATTACTATATAAAATATTAATATTTTCCTCCCGTTTATCCCGAGCTGATTTCTCAGTAATATCAGGTGATTTATTAGTCTTTGGCTGTTTCTACCCCTTAGGGGCCTTATCGGGAAATAGGAAGGCGTAGTTAGAAGTCACATGAGAGTGTTGTTTGTAATTAGTATAATACTTCTTACTTTGAGGGCTATTCTTAGTGACTTTATAAGGTTTTTTACCTTTATAGCCACTAGAAGTTATTAGGGCCTGATCTGTATTAGTATCATTTGATTCTTGACGTTTTGATTCGTCTAATAAATTAAAGAATAACGACTTAAGGGTATAAGAATTAATATTAGTTCTTAAAGACTGTGTTATATTGGAAACTAATTTATTATAGTTATTAGTCAAGTTATTAAGAACTTAAGCTATTATTACTTATTTAGGTAATTCAAGGTTTTTAGCTTTTAGCTAATCGCTTAATTGTTTTACCTTATTAAGGTATTCTTCTATTGAATTATACTTAATCAAATGGGTATTAAAGAATTCTCGGCAAATTAAAAATTCCGAGTTAAACCGTTTAAGGGAATAGAGGTTTTTAAGCGATTACTAAGCTTTAAAAGCTCGTGTTATGTACTATATTTATAAGAGAGGATCGTCCTTAATAAGTAATTGGATATTAGAGAGAGCTTTGCTATTTATTTTATCACTTACTTTATTAGACGCTATTACAGCGTTTAGCGCTTCTTTAGTTAAGAAGGACGTCATACGAAGTGCCTAAATAAGGTAATTAGCCGAGCTCGTAAGCTTAGCCATAGTGATCTTATTAGAACTCATTCTATTTATTTTATTAGTTATTTTTTAAAGAGTTTTTTTAAAGATATTGACTTAACTTGAGATTTTTTGAGTATTTAAGTTATTTAAGAAAGTCTAAGTTTTTTGATATTAGTTATTAATTACGTGGATTATATATATTCCAAGTTTTAAGGCAAAATACTTGTTATTAATTAAGAAATTTTCAAGTGTTGTATTTGAGTGTATAGAGGTATGGAGCCGTAGGTATGAGGTATGCCGTAGGTATGAGGTATGGAGGTATGGAGCCGTAGGAATGAGGTATGGAGGTATGGAGCCGTAGGTATGAGGTATGCCGTAGGTATGGAGGTATGGAGCCGTAGGTATGAGGTATGCTGTAGGTATGGAGGTATAGGGCCGTAGGTATGAGGTATGCTGTAAGTATACGGTATAAAGGTATAAAGGTATAAGGCTTATAGAGTATTTTGAGGGTCAAGAAGGTATAGTATATAAGAGAAGAGTTCTTGTCGAGCTAGTCGATAGAACCTAAGTATAAACAAAATAAGGTTACAACGAAGTATATAAGAGTAGTTTAAGTAAAGAACAAGTTTTTGATCTATTAAATTAAGGTAAAATAAGAGGAGGTACTATTAGGAGCTTATAACTTAAAAGATAGAGAATAATAGTGTAAATGATAATTCTATTAAGGGGGCATTTCTAGGTCTATATAACTACTTTGAGTACCAAGCTTTCGCATCGGTTATTAGCTTTATTAGCTTTATATTAAGAGCTCGCATCGGTTATTAGCTTTGTATCGGTTATTAGCTTTGTATCGGTTATTAGCTTTGTATCGGTTATTAGCTTTACATCGGTTATTAGCTTTATATTAAGTTTATTAGCTTTGTATCGAAGGCTCGCATCAGTTATTAGCTTTGTATTAGTTATTTACATGAAGCTCTTGTATGTGGCTAGTATTCTTATAATCCCTATTTGTATTATCCTTATCTTACCCCTTACCCTCTTTTAATTTCGTCTTCTCTTCCTCGAATTAGTCTTCTCGACAATACCACCGGGATATAGTAATAGTAATCTATTAATACCTACTAATATTTAACTTATTTATACTTATTTATTAAATAGTTACTTCTCTTAAAATCTTCCGGGCTTATTCGGATGTTTATATATAGGCTTGCTGCTAGGCTAATAACTTCGATTGCTGCTTACTCCTATTCTTATCTCGGTCTTTTAATTCTTTCTTCCTTTCTTTTAAACTATTGTTCTCCTCGACAGGCTTAGGCTACTTTCGCTTTAGTCTTGTCTATTACCGGTGCTCTTTCTTTTAACTATCCCTTTATAAAAATAAATTAGAACTCGGCTTTCTTATTATCTAAAATTATAACTTCTTTTAAAATAGTAAAACTAATTATAAATAATATACTAATAACTCCCTTACCTCTCGTAGTAAATATTAATAAATAATCTTAATATTCCCGTTACTTTAATACCCCTTATAATATATAGCCACAAACGCTATTAACCCTTCTTTAATAATAATATTTTAGACTCCATTATATATTATATTCTTTTATTATATCCTTAATAACTCGGGTACTCGGGCTAGTTACTTATTACATAAATATATTAAAACTTATAATTACTCTTAAAATCGCTCCACGTAATACTAATATACGGCCACGGCTTTCTTTTTTAACCTCCCGGCTTAGTTTATAAAACGCTCCCGTAACTTGTTCTTTTTATATATCTACTTATATAACTATTACTACTTATATATTACGAATTAGTTCCGCTTATTATTTAAAAATAACTAACTTACTTTAGTTTTTAATAATTAGTTTATTATTTTGTCTTAATAAATTAAAGGGACTTGCTTTATATTTACTTCTTAGTCTCCACTTATTTTCACTATTATTATATTAAACTTTATATATAAATATAAAATATTATCTTTAATTTACTAAATCTTCCCCTTAGCAGTAGTAATATACTAGATCTTAAATTTATATAACCGACTATAGTATAATTACTATATAGGCGTAAGATCTTTTTTATTATAAGTTATAATTATAAACATATAAACTAAACCTCGCGTCAAAATATAATAAGTTAATACTTTCTTCCCGGCTCTCTTTATACTTAAACCTTAGTTCTTATATTGTTTAATAGCCTCTTGCCGTCTCTTATATACCTCCTAAACTATTATTAATTACGTTAACTTAATCACGGCCAAATATTTAGGCGTGTAATCCTTAGTATTTAATTATTTATTATCTTCTTATATTCTTAAACGGCTAACTTATTAATTATAACACTCTTGTACTTATTGTCCTGTAATAACTATTTAAATAATATAATTTATAACCGTAAAATCTTCTATTAAATCCGGCCTATCTATTCGATCTCCTCGTTAGATTCTTCTTCCTCTTCTTCTTCCTTACTTTTTAAGTCTCTTATCTAGGCCTCCTTTTACCATATTAATTCCTTAATACTAGTTTATATATCTTTAATATCTATCTACTGTCTTTTTATTAACTTATATGCCGGCCGCTTTTTAAGTTTAACGTCTTTAGACTAAAATATATAATATAATAACTACTTATATATATCTATATACGTCTTAACAGTAGTAATATTTATCTAACTATTAAGTGGCATCTAGGCCTCCTTGTTTACCTCCTTTTTATTAGCCTTAAATAATACTTCCGACCTTACTACTTTTTAAATAATATAATATTATATATCTTAAATTAATTAATTAAATACCTTATATAATATTTATAACTCTAGTTTATTTTCCTTCACAGGTGTAATTAACTCCCGTAATTCCTTCTTATTAAAATAGCCCAAATAATCTACTTACCTTACTTAATATAACTACGAATTAAGCTCTTTAGTTTCCTCCGGTTTAATAATTTAACGACGTTCTTCCTCCTTTATTTACTATATAGCCTATTTTAACTCCTTTTTAATAGCGTCTAAATTAATGTCCCTTAGTAGTATTACTAAACGGGATTTTAATACTTAAACTTTAAAATACTATGCCCTTAACTCACGGGGGAAAAAATATTAGTAATAAATCCCAATTTTCTATAGAACTTATACTTTACTTCTTGCCTTTAGCCTACCTTTCTTTTATAAGTTCTCTTATTTGTGTTTATCTCGACAATACTTTTAAATCTTTTATAATTAATATGTCGTACAGGCACGGGCTGATGCTCGGTTAATTGTACGCTATACTAGTTTTAGATTCTGCTAGCGTATACCGCTTTCAAGGGAATAACGTGTTCCCCTAATTTCCTTATGTATTTTAGAGAACAATTAATCACTTTAATTCTCCTTACGTTAATCGCAAGGCTCTACTCCACTTTTGTACTATAGTTATAAGCCCCGTGACAAAGCTATTAAGTTAGTATTCTTCCTTCTATGCTCTGCAGATTTAAGTAGAGCTATTAACGGAGGATTAATAAGTGACAAACAACGTCAGAGTTTCCACTTATTAACAAGTATAGTTCACACCGCCATTTTCCCTTTAACCTCTCTAGAAAAGGGTAAATCGAGCACCTGTACTCGATATTCTCTTCTCCTCTTTAACAAATCTATCGAACCCTCGAGAGAGTAACCTTTTCTTCACTATAATAGACTCAACTTTAGTCTCCTCTTCTAATAATTAAACGCCGCTTAACTACGACAGGTAAACCTAAACTCTATAGTACTAAGCCTTTAAATCCTTTTATATCTTTTATAAGGTATAAACGTTAGTTAATCCAGAGTTACTGGTCGCTCCAAATATCCTCGAAAACGAGCCTTAAGCACAAACGATCGACTAAGTAAAGGCATAATAGGACAAGGAAGCTCTCGATTTCAACTTTAAGGAACAAGTAAAGTAAAATAAAGACTAATGAGCACCCGAACTTAAGAGACCTAAACTAAGTATAATACCTCTTACACTATTTAACGTTACTATAGTTACTCTAATATATACTGCCTTAATAAGGGAACATACTATAAAACACGTATAATAATCAGAAAAGACTCAGGCTTATAAGGCAATATATAAGTGAATTCAAGAGACAGTTAATCCTTCGATCTATTAGAGTGCTATTCGGGAGTACGAGATTAAGGAGGAATAAAGAGCGAAAGAGCAACCCGACAAAATAACGGACAAACCGAACGACCCACGATCTTAGACTTTACAAATACTCCTCAAGGTATTAAAGAGAGACTACGCCCTTTTAGAAGCAAGTAACCTCACTAAAGCTTAAGCTAAATACAGAGAGAAGCTCGAAATCGTCAAAGTAGGACAAGTAAATCCTAAGGTGTGGATTCAAGAGTAGCAATTAACCTATTAAGATACTCTATTATACGACATTCCGGACGTTAAGGGCCCCTTGGCAATCATCAACTTTATTAAGGCAATACAAGAGAAGCTCGTACCTAAATAGGCTCGCGAACGACTGTCTAAGGTCCTCAGAGATAATACTCTTAAGATTATTTACAAGTACACGTTACTTTAATACGTCAATTAACTATTAGCGCTTAATAAAAAGTCTCTTACGGCTACCAGAAGAAACAAGACAGTTAGATTATATATTACACTAAGAAAGAGATTAGATACTCTAGGAGTACTACTAGTACTAAGGACCCCTTCGCTAAATACCTCGCTTAATACCTGCCCCTACAAGGTGAGCTCTCACTAACACAAAGTAATCAAGTGTTATAGACTTTAATATTATTACGACGGCTTAATTAGGGACAAACTGCGCAACTTACCGTCTACGGAGGAAATCAAGGAAACTTGAATTAAGCTTAAAAAGGAGTTTCCTGACTTTAAACGAGTAATTAATAAGAAAGGGTAGAGACAAGTAATAGTAAAGGAAATTACTAAGGGAATAACTTCTAAAAACTCCTCGTCTTCTCTAACAACCTTAGTAAAAGCCTTAAAGTTACTGAAGTATCCCGGTAATGTTAATGCTTATATAATTAGTCCGGAGTTACTTGACGAGGCTCTCGTTACCTCTAGAATCTATACTATTATTAATATAAATCGACACCTGTTCTCAGAGAGCACCTTACTTAATAACAGCGCTACTACTCATTTAGTTAACTCGGTTACTCTATTAGAGCCTAAGACCTTTATTAAGTCAACTAACGACGACAGTGTTAAAGCCGGAACGTCGAGCCTTATAGTTAAGGGCCGAGGTACTTGTGTTTTTAAGGGTGCTCTCTATAGCCGTAATAGACTAAATACCGAGGACTTAAGGCTTTTTAACGTCGCTATCGTTAAAGGTTTTAATATTAATATTATTTCGGAAGCTCGTTTATTAAAGGCTGGACTTTAGTATAATAAGTTAAACTATACGTTACGCGTGGGATTAGCTAAGAAGAGTATTATGTTAAAGTAATTAAAGTGACAAGTTTAACTTAGCTTTCTTTAAATACAAGCCTTTTAATTACTCTTTAGCCTCCTTAACTACTTATAACTCTCTAATTCGCTTAACTTATACCTTTTTAATATTCCCTACGCTTTAAAAGAGTATCCGGCAAGGCTTTTAATTAAGTCGACAATATTTAAGACCGCGGCTAGACGACGCCAGGTTATAGCACTTACGGGCAGGGCACTTAAGGAAGGAAGTATTAGAGAATTTAGTTAAGAATACGCGTAACGTCGAGATTATAAGTACTACTCAAATTAAGTATAAAGAGTACTCTCTAACTATTACGTAGTAAGTCGTTAGTCGAAGACCTTTAGAGAGAACAACTACCCGGCCTTTTTATCGCATTTCTTAGGACTTATTCGACTTCCCTATTAGATTTAATAGGAACAGCTAGCTCTTGTTAGTTAAAGACTAATATAACGGGAAATTCTATAAATAGCTCTTAAAAAACAAAAGGTTAATTACTGTCTTAAGAGTTCTTAAACTGTTTAAGGCGTAAACGAGACGTTAATTCAGACTCTCGATTTGCAAAATACGCTAAGACAACGATACCTCGGTTATAGGAATCAATAGATTAACCGAGTACGAAAAGTAGTGTACAGAAAATAGTATTAATATTAAGAGTACCCCTTCGTATATACACTAACCTAATAAGGGAGCTAAGCGTGTAAGTAAGGAAATTATTAAAAAGTCTATTAAGATGCGCCTTTTAGTAAACCTACTAGAAGAACTTTAGACAAAAGCGGCTATAGTAGTAATTACTCTTTATAATATAAGTCCGGCTACTCGGAAAGGCTTTAAGAGTCTAAATGAGATCTTCTATGTCTAGTTTAGGTAATATTTTCGGTACTACGACCTTAAGCTTATTTAGAAGCTTACTACTAATATACGACTTAACTAGAGTAATATATAAGTATACGGCTATAAAGCCTACCTTATAATTAAGGACTGAGAGGCTCTTTAATAAAAAAGAACATTTAAAGTCAACCCAAGAGCGCACCTTAGATACCTAGTAAGATACGTCTCGTCTAATATATATAGGGTCTAAGTACCTCAATTACAGCGTGTAATAGTGACTCGGAACGTTACTTTTAACGAATCCCTCTTTTATTTAGGCTCTCTAAACGTAAAGAGAGCGGTCGGCTAGCCGCGCTTAATATCAAGAGATCTTACTAAAATACTAAAAGAAAAGGAAGGACCCCAGGACGCTAGAACTAATATAATTAATCGACTAAGCGCACTTAATATACTAGAATTAATAATAAGTACTACCTTAGAAAGGGAATAACTAAGCTAAGTAATAAGTTTTATAAAAACTACTAAGTTTACAACCTCGGGGGTACTATAGCCTTCGATTAAGCTTTCAACTACAGGGGTAAAGTAATTAATATTACCCTTAGAAAAGTTAGGATTAATAGAACTTGTTAGTAAAAACTCAGGGGTAAAACAACTAAAGAAAAGTGTTAGACTTCTTACTTATAAGTACTTTAATTAAGTCTCAAAACGAGTCGACAAATCAAGACAGTTAGTGTCTTAGAGTACAACTAGAAGAAATGTCTTACGTGGCGTACTAAACTTTAAGAAAGATATAAGAGTTAAGCGCTAATTGATACCACAAGTTATTATATACTCTTAAGGGCTATACGACTAAGAGCGCAGTCTCAAGCGTCGGGGAGCACTTACTTAAGGTGCCAGCCTTAAGCAATCGAAAGCTCCGCCTCAAGTAATAGAGTACAAGGAGTATCTTAATTCGTTAGACTTAAGGGAAGAATCAAGTATAAAGTAACACTTATTACTTCCGGCCCTAATTAACAATAACTTACTTAAACCTCTAGAGAGAAAGAGGGTGGAAGATCGAGCAACTAGCGACGGTCGAAAGACCCGAGTTAGTAATAAGATTACGAAACCGAATCGAAGCGTTTACATAGTAACTGTTAGAGAGCTAATTACGGAATCGTTAAACCCGTCGAGTAACTGTGAGCATTTAGAGGATTTTCTAGGGACCTTTTAGCTTAGTTAAGAGCTAGTACAAAGAGACGAAAAAGACTTAAGCGCAGTCCACGCTATTATCTTAGCGTCTATTCTTAAAAATGTCGAAATTCGACAACTAGTTAATCTCCCACGAATACACTAATCCCAATTACTAAAGGACCCGTTAAATTAAAGAGACCTTAAGGATCACCCTTTAAGAGAGCACTTCTAAGCCGACGTAATCAAAGAAATCACTAACTTAGAGTCGCGTAATTACTAGAGAGTCGTTAAATAAAGCTTCGTTACTAAATAACTAATACTATTAAAATAAGTATTTCACGCCAAAGTCGATTTGTTAAGGTATTTAATTAAGTGTTACTCGCGAGTTATTATTAAGGGAGACTTATAACCCAAAACGTTAATTCTTTTAACATATACGGCTACCTTAACTACTCGCTCTTTTAGGACCGCCATAATAATAGCGGCTCAATTTAATTTAAAGATAATCTAATTTAATATTGTCAACGCCTTTATTAACACTAAACAGAGCGAATCGAGTGCTCGCGTACGCTATTACTTACTAGACGGATTCAAATAAGACGATATAGTAATAAAGGTTAATTGTGCGCTCTACAGACTTAGAGACTCGCTAACACTATAATACAGAGATTTTACTAAGACTTTATCAAAGTTAAGATTAATTCCTTATAAGGAGAAGCCTTATATCTTTATAAACAAGTAACGTTCGGTCTTTGTCATCTTTTATATCGACGATATTCAAGTGTTATACCACGCTTCAGCCCTTAAAGACGCTCAACTTATTATCGACGGCTTAAATACGGCATACGAGCTCACTAAAGAAGAACCGATAAAGTAGTTTTTAAGTGTTCACGTTATTAAAAATCGTCAAGTAAAGACTATTTCTCTAATACACGACACTTATATTTAAAAGGTTACTTTACGATTTGACTTAGTAAATAGAAATTGCCTAAGTACTTTACTACCTCAAGTTAAGCTACTAAAGAATCAAGGGCAAGTAACCCTAGTTCAAATTAAGGAGTATTAAGAGAAGGTTAACTTAGTACTCTACACGACAATTATATTACGCGCAGACGTTACGTTTATAGCTTTAAGACTTTCTCACTTCTTAACTAACCCCTCTTTAAAGCACCTTGCGACAGTTAATTAAACTATTTGTTACCTCTTTAGAACCCGATTTTTAGCGATCACTTACAGTTACAAGCTACGCGACTCTCAGCTTATTATAACTTTAAATACTTCATTTATAGACGATCTCAATACTAGGCGTTCTTCTAATAGTTATATTATAATACTTTTTAGAGGTTTAATCTTATAAAGAGCGACCTTATAAGATACAGTCACCACTTCGACTACACAGGCTGAGCTTTTAGGCGTTAAGTACACGGCTAAGGAGATTATAGCTTTATAACGTTTCTTTTAAGAGCTACGTCTTAAGTTAAGGGAAATTTAAAGGATCTTCTACAATAATTAGCAAATAATATAATTAATCGTTAAAGAAAATCAGCGTATCTTTACTAAACTACGCTACGTTAATATTTAAAATATATAATTACGCCAGGAGTTTCAAAAGGGCACTTTTTCAGTCGAATATTTGCCTACGGGTTATATGCCCGCTAATGGACTTACAAAGAACCTTTCTCGGCAAAAATTTAAGAGTTTTATTACTCTTATTAACTTAGTAAATGTTCGTGCTTAATTAAAGTAACTCACTATAAAGCCCTCGCTTTAAAGTAGGTCTTTATACACGTTCTTTACCTTTCCTTTATATAAGAGTAGTTTAATTATAAGCTCACCCTATGAATACACAATATATTTTCTTATATATTTGTTATTACTTTGTAAATTCTCTTACTATTTGATTTACTTCGAGAGTAACTGAGCTCAAGGGTAAAATTCACAGCATTTAAAAGATTCAATTACTCTTAATAGTTATTCGTTTTTATAATAAAAGTAACGTAATATAAGTAAATTACAAAGGGACACTTAGTTATTTAGAAGTTCTTAAGCCTCGCCTCACAAAAAGAGAATAGCCTAATTATCTTTAAGTAATAAGCCCAAACTTCCTTAGCTAAAGCAGCCAAGGCACTTCTAATTATATTACAAAGCTCGTCAATGCGAGCGGCCGAAGCCTCTTCTTTAAGAGTAAAAGCCGGAGCTCCACTAACACTAGCAAGTCCACGAGTAGGCTCCGGAGAGAACAGAGCACTAGTAGTAGCAGCAAGTTACTCTCCAGTAACCCGCGTATAAACCTCTAGAGCACTAAAGAAGTTCTCTTCATCTAAAAGAAATTAACCGATTTAGCCTCAATTTCGCGGGAAATTCAAGATAAAACAATATACTAGACTCTTTAATAACAGCACCACCCTCATCTTCCTCCTCCTCGTCACCTCCTCCTAAGCCGGTTGCTCTATTAATAACAAAAGCAGTAGCCTCACTCTAGAGGGCAGTAAAAACAAGAGCTCTTAGGCGCTCCAATTCCTAAAACAGTTAATAATTACACGCTAAAATAAAACAACTAAAGGAATTTACCTTCTCACTTACGTCGTTTAAAAGCGTAATACGGTAAAGGAGGAAAGGAGCCTAAGCAGTAAGGGGAGTAGCCTTACAAAAGTGGCCCGACGAATAGGCGAAACAATAAGCACCCTAACTAACAATATCAAAGTACTCGCCGGTGCTTTTAGTTTAAAGGGCGCTATTAATACAACCTAAACAAATAACTAAACGCTTATCTCCCTTGACCCGGGGAACACGAGCATAAGCAACCGGAGTAGCCGCAATAGCTCTCTTTAGAGCAAGAGCAGCCTTTAGAGCCTTCTTAGTATCCTTCTTCTTCTTCGCCTACTATAATTAGCAATATTCAAATTAACACACAGCCCCAAAATCAACGATTAGCTCAACAAAATTCAACTTAATAACTTACAACAACAGCCAAACGATCAGCCTTAACGGCCTTAACAGAGCGTACTAATACACCCATAGTATCAATTAATTAATTTATTAATTAGTTAATTAATTATTAATTAGTTAATTAGTTAGTAGATCGAAAGGTCAATCTCTTTACTATATTGAAGTACGGTCGGGCCACCTTACGTTAGAAAAACTTTCACGTGACGAACACGAAACCTTTAGCCCTAAAATACAACGTATTGTTTACGCTTTACTTTACTTATAGTTATTCCTTTTAAATGAACGATTTACGAACCTGTTTGACGTGCGCCCGTCTTTTGCTAGTTTCGGCCTTCCCTTGCGGGCGTATAGGTACTCTCCGTAAGACTTATATAACCTGTACAGTTTATATACTTTTAATTTACTATAATACGCGTCTAACTTATCTCTAGGAGCGACGACGTGCCTGAACTGCTAATCAGCGCCCTGCCTTACAAGAACTCGACCCGAATACTCTCCCTGCTTCACGGCGCCGTCGACGGCCTCTTACGGACGTCTCTACGGACGAACTAGCCCCGCGGCGCCAGTAACGGGCCCGTCAACCGTCCGTCACAGCCCCAGTTGATATCTTTGAAGACCCTCCTGCCGACTCACTTACTATATAGCCTCCTGGCTTCCTCTCACGCTTCTGACTAGCTCCCCCACATACTCTCGGTCCGTTTACGGGCTACTATACAGCCTGCGGGGCCCTCCACTTCTACCCTACGGACGATGTCTTTGAGGCCTATTATAAGAAGGGCGACGTCGTGCTTCCTTAGATCCGAGAGCCTCCGTTATACCTTAAATATCTCTTTACGGGCGACGATCCGCTTTGTCGAGACTTTCGGACGAATATCCGGGCATATAATTATGCTTTTGCCTTTACGTTAATTAACTATAAGAAGGATACACGGATCGACTTCTCACGCGGCGTCTAGTGCTTTCAGATTCATGGCGAGCTCTTTCACTTCTAAGGGCCGCTCCGGCTACCGGCTCACGAGGAACCCTCCTTTATATAGCTCTTCTTTTACGACCCGCTCTTTATAACGAACGTACGGGCGATTAACTTCCTTTACTTAGATCGTATAGTCCTTTTACGGCTTACGGATACGCTCATAGACTGTAACCCGTTTATTACGGTTTATAAGACGGCCCGTGAGCGTCTTATAGACTAGTAGACTAATTTCCGGATCTTACTTAACCCGCAAATACGCTTAATTATCGAGTCGGGCGTAGATCGTCGTCGTGAGAACCTCCCGACTAGTAACGAAGTCACGGCGATTATTCCGGACGAGTATGCGGATATAAGCCGCCGCGACTTGGTTCTTACGGTCTGTGAAGGGGGCCGCGAGCGTCCGTAAATACATATAGTCGACGTTACACACGCTGCGTATATACCCTTATACTACGTCTTACTCTTCTCGTACGGCGACTTTGGCTGGCACTACGGTTTATAATTACGGGACTAGAACGGGACCCGTTAACGAACGCGGCTTAAGTAGCGGGCCTTTTACTAGTACTACCTTCACGTCCGTGAGGCCTTCTCCTTGCTCTTCTACGCCGGCCGCTTCTTATAATAGTATATCGTCGACGCGTATGTCGCCTGCGAGAAAATAGCACTCGACTAGCTCCGGTCGCACTAGTAAAACATCCGCGCGGACGTATATATTAGGCTTGCGGACGCTCTTATCCGCGAGGACGTAAATACAGGCGACCTCGGCCGTCGGTTTATCCTCTCGTCGAGCTTTATTAGTAGCGATCGCTTTATATAATAGCTCTTTTAAGACTTAATAGCTATTATACAGTACTTTAGTAAGCCGAGCTTTTTTATTACGTTTACGGCTAACTCGCACTGGCCTAAGATTACAGTAAACCTCTTACGCGGACAGTAGGCCGTCGACTGTCTAGATCTCCTCTACTAAGTCTTTGTACTTAAGGTAAAGGAGTTCCTTGTGGACCTTAAGAATCACCTTTTCGGACCGTACGCGGGCCACGTTTATATGATCGAGTACTAGAAGCGTGGCCTCTTATATATGTACTTGCTTTTATTCCTAAAGCGAGGGGCTGTCTTTTTAACGCCCGAGCTAGTCGACGAGGTCGTCTGTGCCGAGCTCTTAGACTTGTCGTAAGATCTTATAGGTGAGCTTACGACTGTCGTTATTAGTTAAATGTCTCACGGACCGTGTGGCCTTAAAGATAACCCGAGAGCGCTATGTATAGTCCGTAAGACGCCTACGGCCCCGCTCGCGTGCTAGAAGAGGTTCCTAAAGGCGTTTACGGCTACGACAATCGTCCGCGAGGACGGGTATCCTAAGTACCGCCGCCGGGACGACGGCCGGACGTTCACGGTCTATAAATTAAGCTACTTAGGCTAGGAAGTCGTCCGTGACAACCGCTAGGTGGTCCCGTATAACTTATACCTTCTTTAAAAGTTCCGCTTGTATATTAACGTTAAGGTTTACGCTTCTATATAAGCGATTAAGTATATTTACAAGTACGTTTATAAAGGGACAGACTGTACGACGGTTGCCGTCTCTAGCACAGACGACGAGATCACCCGTTATGTCCAAGTACGGTACGTGGGTCCTATAAAGGCTTTCTGGCGCTTATTCGAGTACGCAACGCACTAAGAGTTCCCCTTAGTCTAGTACTTAGCGATTCACCTCCCTGGGTAGTATACGGTTTACTTTACGGACGACCTCCCGCCTGAATAAGTGGCCGCGAAGGCCGCAAATACCCGCTCGACGTTAATAGCCTTCTTTGAGTATAATGTTACGCACGAGGACGCCTACTAATACTTGTACCACGAGTTCCTATAGTACTTTGTTTAGAAGGCGGACTGTAAAGTCTAAGTACGGCGTCGGCGAGGGTATAGTATTGGCCGTATCTACTACTATAGCCCAGTTTCGGGCGAGCGGTATTACTTACGGCTCTTACTTACGGTCGTTCGCGGGCCGCGGTCCTTTAAAGAGCTCTACGAGGTCGAGGGTGTCCGTTATCTTACGTATTACGTTGCCTGTATCGCCTATAGACTAGCTGAGAGCGACTAGGAGTAGTTCTAGTGCTTTGACGAGGCCGTCTTATTAACGACTAATTACGGTTTACGGACGCTTTTTCTTACGGGCGTTCGTTAGTAACTAATTACGGACCCGCGAGCTATTTAGGACCGGTACAAAGAGCACTTTTGCGACGACTTAGCCCGTAAGCTAGCCCACGACCAGTCACTTAGCTTTCCGCTCCCCTTGATCGATCCTCACTACGACTACGGCCTCTTCTTGCTCGGGCTCGGCCTAGTAGATCTCTAACGAACGCTTACAGACGTCGGCCTACCTGAGAATATCTTTAACTAGACCGTAAGCCACCGTACGGCTGACTAGCAAGTCGATCTCGCCCGCGAGACGTCCCTGGCGTCCGTAATATAGACTCAGCTCAACCCAGACTAGCGTGCCTACTTTCAGACGATTGTGACAGCTATTACGGACGACCCGCAAACTGCTCATTTCTATTTATAAGGCCTTGGCGGTACTAGCAAGACTTTCCTTTACTAGACCTTATACTATTATTACCGTAGTTAAGGCAAGACAGTCCTTTGCGTAGTATCTATAGGTATTGCGGCTCTACTTCTTCTAGAAGGACGCACGTCTTATTCTTAGTTCTAGATCCTACTTGAACTCAACGAGTCGTCCGTAAGTATAATTACTAAGACGAGTAAGCTAGGCTAGTACTTACGTATAACGGACCTAATTATCTGGGACGAGGTGCCGATGTAATACAAGTACTACTTTAAGGTCGTGTACCGGCTCTTAGTCGATTTACGGTCTGTAACGGACGACGTCCTCTTTGGCGGGATACCCGTTGTCCTTAGCGGTGACTTTACATAGATCTTATTAGTGGTTCTACACGGTTCACGGGCCGAGATCGTACGAGCTTACTTATAACGGACGTGGATCTGGCGACGGCTTCGTCAACTCTCCTTACGGATTAATATACGGGTCCGTAACGACCTGTCGGAGTAAGATTTTATAAACTAGATCAGTAGTCTTTTATACGACCTGTCTTTAAACGGCTAGATCACGCTCTTGCCCTTTATCCCACGCGCTGAGTCGGTTACGGACTTAATTAACTACGTTTATCTGCGAGAACGACTCTTACGAGCGCCCCGGGACTACTAGGCCTTTCACGGACGGGTAATCCTATTAACTCTAAACGATACGGTCTACGAGTTAAACTAGACGATCTTAGATATACTCCCCGGCTAAGAACGGACGTACTTAGCTGTCGATTCGGCCGATGTAAACGAAGTAGACCCGGAAATTACTGAGCTGCCTCCGGAAGTCTTGTAGAATATCTGTCTCCCGGGCCTACTGCTCTCATAGCTATAACTTAAGGTTAGCGCGCCTGTAATGTTCTTACGGAACCTCTATCCGCAGGAAGGGCTCTGTAACGGGTCGCGGATGTCGATTTATAGCCTAGGGAGGTTTACGATCTAGGTTCGGTTACTTAGCGGCGACTTTAATAGCTAGTTACGGACAATTCTACAAATTAAACTTGAGTTTACAGATCAACAATTATCCTTTACCCTCTCTTGCAAGTAATTCCCACTTATATTATACTTTGTAATGACTATTAATAAGTCGCAGGGCCAGTCCTTTGAGGTAGTAAGGGTGGATTTACGGTCGCCGGTCTTTACTCACGGGCAATTCTATATAGTAGCGTCACGGGTTACTTCTAAGGCAGGTCTTTGTATTCTCTTACCCCTTAATTTAAACTCTACGTGTAATATAGTATACCTAGAAATTTTACAAGGTCTTACTTATTTGGTTCGCTTCGCTTACGGGTGGTTTTTTATCGCTTACGGACTAGTTTTTGCTTACGGACCCTTTACGGATCCTTAGCGGCCCGCTCTCCTTTGCCTTATTCGTAACTACTTATAACTATCCGTAACCTCTTATTCTTTAAGCCTACGCCAGCGAGCGACAGCGAGCTGTTTAAAACTCGTCTATATATATTATAAAGAGGTTATAGGATTAAGAATTAAGTGGGGGATACGCCACTTCAAATAAGACAATTGTTTACTTAACTTAGTAATACAGGAATAGTTACGGCCTAATTGTTTAGTTTAGTGTTTGCTCTCGCTTAGAGCAGCTAATCACAATATTAATAGCTTACAATTGTCACTTGGCTAGGGGGTGTGTCGTACAGGCACGGGCTAATACTCAGTTAGTTATACGCTATACTAGTTTTAGATTCTGCCAGCGTATACCGCTTTCAGGGGAACAACGTGTTCCCCTGATTTCCTCATATATTCTAGAGAACAATCAATCACTTCAATTCTCCCTACGTTAATCGCAAGGCTCTACTCCACTTCTGTACCACATAATACGTAATGTGACGATATAGCTTGCCTTAGTCGTCTTATAATTAATATTATATACTATTATCTCTTAGCTCTCGTAACACGGGAATAAGGGGGCAATAAGCGGGGGGGAAACTTATTAAATTTAACTCTAACTTGTATTAAATTAAACTATCAATTTTCTAGACCTCGTAGATGATTCGATCGCGGTCTTTCTTTAATATATTATAAGTGTCCTTATCTTTTAAATAAGTGTTAATATTACTAGGTAATACGGCGTACCGGCATTCTAAATCGGAACACACTACTAATCGCTACTCTAAGATATATATAAATAGATTTATAATAAATAAATTAACGTGACTTTTATATTTAAATTTTAATACTTTTATTATTTATTTTATTACTTTACACGTCTTCTTGTTCGACGCGTTCTATAATAATACTCGTAACTTATACGTGTTTGTGGAAATAAATAAACTCTTTTTCCGCTTTTATAATTTTTATACTGATTTTTATACTTAAGGCGGGATTTTACTTACTTACCCTATGTATTTGCTCTCCTTTATTAAAAATCTATCTACTAAATAATAGCCTTAATAAATAACCCCACGGTAGGCTTTAGGTTAATATTTTGACGGGGTTAGTGTCGTATATACCAGGGCCAACTCATACTCGAATTTAAGCCGTATCCGAGTTTATTTAGACGTAACCCTAACAAATTAACTTGGCTAAATCAACTTGGCCCTCTTAGTAAATCCACGCTAATGGGTTGTATAGGAAAATAAACTAACTACACTGAAGTTGGTTTTCTAATGATGGTTAGGGCTATATCGAAGGCGAATTGTAAAAGAGTTACTCGAAGAAATAAGGATTCGAGTAATAAACTAGCCTTCGTTCTCTTCTGATTTAAATCTAATCGAAAACCTTTAGGCTTTAATAAAAGCTAAGCTAAATTAAGACAGGGGGCCTTCGCTTCGGGGGCCAGTCAGGGGCCGGAGAATAGAAAGTGGCCCAGTTGCGTCTAAGCATACTGATTAAGCTCATCTTCTTGCGTTCTTGCTCTCGAATGCCTCGGACCTTGAACCCTCGACAGTCCCAGTGTCCCCTACCTGCCCTCGGCATTAATTACGATCTCTTCCGCAGCGAGCTACTCTCGAAAACTGCTCTCCTTTTGCCGCCATCTATATCTTCACCCTCCTGTACCTTGACACTTTACATGACTCTTCACTGTCGACACGTAAACTTGAACTCGACCGACCATCGTATCGTCAGGCAACGACCACACCGAAGCATTTACTCAATCAATCCCCAATCAGTCCTCGAAACTTCCTCCCTCTTCTAAACCTCTTCCCTCTTCGAATCCTCTTCCCTCCTCGAAACCTCCTGCCTACCTCTTGTCTCATCCTAGCGGCGGACACCCTCGCTACCCTTGAGGCTGTTGGGGCCTGTAAAGGATCATGGCACCTACTATCCAAGTGCCAGTGCAGCACACATTCAACATTCTCGAGAATGTTCTCAAGAAAAGCACCCCTATCACTCGATTAATAAAGGAGAGAGTAGAGCAGATGCCAAGTGGGGAAGATTATGATTAGATAGAGGTAAATTTAAGTAATGAACTATTCTTATAGCCGCTGGACGCCGACGATACCAAGGCTAGTATCTATTATGCTAGACAGTAATGGATGAAGTACGGTCGTTAAACCTACATCTCAGTAGATCAGATTATGCGAACTAAAAAAAAGGTACTGCAAACATCGTCATTTGGGGGCGTGGCGTACTGCTATTCGCAAGAAAATTGTGGCAAAAGGAAAATGATATTGTTCCTCTACTGGATTTGTAAGACCTCCTTGGAAAGGAGGCGGAAGCCGGGGAGTAAAAGGTCTCTTTATACATACTGGCGGGATTTCAAAATGCTTTACCGCCAAGTGAATAGTGAATACGTGGACGCGAATGATAAACCTGAGGTCGTCAAAGTACAGCAGATTACCTCTCCCGTCGTTCTTATATTAATTGCTAATAAATGATTTAAGTATATTGACGGCACACTCAAGCCTGAGTTTAAGCTGCGCACCACGTCTAAATCTAAGCCCGTGGCCGGACCGGACGACCTGCTTCTCTTGCTTGTCGAACACTGGGCCCGTGATGAATTCGTTTTTCCTACCGAGGACGACCGTCACGATGTCGCAACTATAATGCTGTTCTAAGCCTACACAGGCGGTCGACCAGCGGAATTCGTTCACGCATCGAAGGGCAGTCACGACCCTTTCAGCGAAGGGAAGAGGCCAACAAGATCGCCCAACCCCTTAAGCCGCCGCATTGTGATCACGACGAGGACACCGATGGCGACATTAATAGCGAGACCGAGTGCGAAGATGATATCAACGCTGACAATAACCCTGGATCGGACGACGATATAACATTCGACTCCGAGGATGATGAAAGCGACGACAGCGCCGCCGACGAAGACATGGACGAGTACTCCGGTTCAGATAGTGGCTACAACAGCGACAGGACAGATATCACCATGACGGAGGATACAAACCAGTGCTACACGACCGAGATCAACGGGTGTAGAGAGCCTCTGCGCCAGAACTTGGACGCTGCCAAGCCTAGCGAGTTCGAGGAGGTATGCGGTTGTGGTGGTATTGCTTCTGGAACAGGACCCCTAGCAGCAGACTTTCGTTCTTGTTTCTCGCATTTTCCTCTGCTACAGGGAAATTTCTTTCTGGAGACAACAAGTTTATTGCATGTTAAAGCATGGGAGCTGGCGTTCCAGGGGTAGGATTTGCTCACGTGTAACCAACGACACAGGCGATACATGAGTTGCAGACTGAGAATCCAATATGGAAATTTCATGGTCAAATATTCCCAAATTAATCTCGTCAAATTTGAACTGAAGTTTTACAGTTGATAGTGACATGATCAACATGAATTGACACACGTTGTAAACTCAGGCCGCAAAGGTGCCTTCGAAGTTCGCAACCTGCTTCTGAGTACTGAAACTTTGAAGCTTGAACAAGGGTACTCACTCATACAAACTTCTAAAGACAGGCCCCTTAAAAACTGAATTTTTTTGAAATGAAAGTCAGCAATAATAAGAGGCTGTTAGGCATGTGAGGAAATCAACTGATGAGACTGAAAGATATCGTCCAACTACAAGGATGAACTCTTCAACCACAGAATGTTCAATAAGCGTCTTGCACGGAGATACTGTTCAAATTTGAGCAGTCTTCCTTTGAGAAAACGGTGTGCCAATCACAGGGTGAGAGAGACAGACGGGTACAGCCAACAGACTGTAGAGGTGCTCAGGTGGTTGGCGGGGCTTCTCTGATCAAGATACGAGGGACAACGGGGCCCCACGGCCTTAAGTCTTGTTTAATTATCCTCCAATAAAATGAGGTGTTTCAAAGCTTCGCTTACCTAAGAATCGACGACGAAAAAGCTTCTTACGTTCAAGCTCACGAGTGATCCCTGTATATTAATATATTTGACGGACATGAGATCAAAATGGAAATGAGGGGTAAGAGTCTAGTCAAAAGCGCGGAGTTTCCTCATGGTGGGTCCATCTTTAATATGCTTTCAACTTGATTTAATCCGCCTATAAAGAAGCTTATTACTTTGGGTTTTCTAGGGGGCAGGGCATGATAAATAGCAGAGAGCTCCCTTTCTTTCGAATAGAATATCTGTATCGGCAAACTAACTATCTCTTCTTTCTTCTACACTCCTGCCTTTCACTTCTTTTTCGGATCCACAATGGGAAAACAAATTTTACTCGGGCTTGTCTGCTCTCTTTTCGCAACCACTTCTCTCGCGGCCCCGGCAGCATCATGCACAGCAACAGCGTTTAGTCAAGTGGCCACGGCCGTTGCCGGATGCACAGACATTGTTCTCAATAATATTGCTGTACCAGCTGGTAGCCAACTCGATTTAACAAAAGTTAAACCGAGCACTACTGTCACATTCAAAGGAACCACTGTGAGGATTTCTACATCTCGACATCTACGTTCGCTAATTCTATTCGATAGACTTTTGGCTTCAAGGCTTGGACTAGTCCATTGATTTTGATAGGTGGAAGCGACTTCCACATCACCGGAGCAAGCGGCGCTGTCATCGACGGAAACGGCCCTGCTTGGTGGGATGGCAAGGGTGACAATGGGGTTAAAAAGTACGAAACTTACTCAGGTACTAAACGAATCATACTTACAATCCACACAGACCAAACCATTTCATTCAAGTCAAAGCTGCGGGTACCAAAGCGTTGATCGACAACCTTACGATCAAGAACTACCCCGCACACTGCTTCACCCTCGGAGGATCAAACCTGATTATCAGGAATGTTCATCTCGATAACTCTGCTGGAAATGCACCAAACAGCCTTTCTGGGGGAAAGCCAGCTGCACACAAGTATGTTATACTTTAGTCCTCCTAACAGAGGATATCCTGACGATCAAACAGTTCCGACGGCTTCAACTGCAAAGCATCAAACGTAAGTACAAGCCACATACAATCTTAAAACTTAAGCTGATATCTTCCAGCTTCTTCTCGAGGACATCAGCGTCATTAACCAAGATGACTGCGTTGCAGTCACTGGTGGTGGTAATGTGACTGTTAGAAGGGCGAATTGTGATGGGTCTCATGGCCTTTCCATCGGTAGCATTGGCAGTCAGTAGCCCACCCGGTCTGACCAAACGATCATGCTAATCAACTATAACAGGTGATACCACTATCAAGGATGTATTCTTTTACGACAGCATAGTCAAGAACAGCGAGCAAGGTGCCCGAATCAAGACCGTTTCTGGTGCTACCAACAGCTTGGTACAAAATATCCTCTACCAGAACATCACTGTGTCCAATATCTCGAAGTTCGGAATTGTAAGAAATAAATCACCCTTCACATAATAACATGCCCGCAAGCTAATTGTTGACACAGGTCGTTGAGCAGGATTACCTCAATGGCGGCCCAAGTGGCGTTGCAACAAACGGTGTCAAGATCCAGGATGTTCACTTTGTCCAGGTCACTGGTACGGTGGCTTCGGGTGCCAAGGATTATTATATCCTTTGTGGTGATGGTAGTTGCTCGGACATCACGTTTAGTGGTGTTAAGATTACGGGTGGGAGCGGTGATAGCTGTAACTTTGGCAAACTTTGTTAGATCCCTGTTTAGGTACATTTAGATGTCGGTACTGTTAAAAGTAAAAAATGGTATCGAAAGTAGAGGGCATGCCTAATCTATGGGTAATTATATTCTTCATCGTTTAACTGCACACAATAAAACCGCTCAATGATATCCACGTACGCGTTTGACGCCACGTCCAGTATGACCCATTCTACATCCCACTACGAAAAGTCCATTTTCTCAAAAAGCTCATCTCCGTCTCGTTTCCTCTTCGTCGGTTTTGATGGCTCTCCCGGCTGTACAGCCACCTTCGTGGTCGTCTTTGGACACTTTGAATTCGCCCCCCTGTACGGCGTAGCACAATACCCACGATTCGTACCATCCAACTGGTCAGCCGAATTCGGCAACGCCATGCACACACCTCCCGGTCACACGATCTTCTTGCCAGGAGTGTTCGTGCTGCAATACGCGTAGCGCTGATCGCAAAATGTGTTCGTGCAGAAGTACTCAGATGTTGCGGTGTCGATCTTGCACTGCTCGGCTTTGATAGGTCCTGTGGCTTTTTCTTTGCCGGATTTTGTGTTTGTGGTTGTCTTTGTTTTTGTTGATGCTTCGATTCCAGATTTGGAATTTGAATTGAAGCTCCAGTTGATGATGGATCCTAACTTCACGTCTGAGCTCTCCACAGGAGCCTGAGCAGGCAGAAGAGACGCAGGTGGCAGCTTTGTATTTGTGGCATCGGTATTCGCGTAACCGGTCGAGTCTTTGACGCAAAGTTCTGGCTTACTCCATATCGCAGTCCAGTCGAGTATCGATTCCGTATGACCGAACTCCTCTACTCAATCTACTTAAAATCAGTATTGTGGCATGGTTGTTTTGAGTATGACGCCTTACCCGACAGCTTGCATGGGACCGTAGCTTGGTCTGCCGCCGACGACAACAGTCTTTACTCCGTCCTCATTATGCATCATCTCAACAAACATCGAGAAGGTCGACGAACAGACTCTGTCGGTGAGTATGACGGTATTTTCAGCTGCAAAAAGCTGGGATTTTTCAGATACACTGTTTTCATATGTTGTGACAACAAATCCGTCGGTATATGCTTCGAGGGCGAGGGAGTCGAAAAGAGCATCTTCGAGATTGTAACGTTGCTTCACTCGATTGTGAGTAGTTTTCAAGCAGGGTGGGTTGGATACATATCGTGGTCGTGAAGCTATCTCCATTGGATGTATGAGGACAATAGAACGCTTCCCAAGTTGTGAATTGCTCGTTGGTATCTGCATTTAATCTGGTGGACGCCACCCACTCGTTGGCATAGAGGTATGCATAAGCGTCATCGTCACTTGAAAGCGTTTGGAAGTAATCCAACATCGCTTTTCTCATGATATTTGCAGCTGGCTGTGCTCTAAGACGGCTTCCGCCGCATGGATCGATCTTGGGGAAGAATTGCTTGAAGGTATCGATGCTGTTGTCAATTGTGAGTTGATTTCTTGCTAACGGCCGGTGAGACTTTAGGCTCACGCTAGCAACTCATCTCCACCAAAGTTTCGCTGTAAGTCAATGACAATCTTCTTCATCCCTTTCGTGTAGGCAGTACTGATGAAACCTTCAACTGTAGCGGGGTGCTCATCAACTGTGTCGCCATATTCTTGAAAACTGGAATACTCAGAACGGCGATATCTTCCGATATCTTCAGGCAGGAAATACCCTGATAAATATCCACCCCCATAGGTTCCAAGATTCTCCTGAGCAATATCGGCAGACGGATATGCTGCATTGTTCCAACTGGTAGGAGAGGGAATGGCAGTCGAGGTTCCAGTAGCTGAAGTTTCCGACTGGATCAGAGAAGATGTCTCGTCTCCATCTTCCTCATCTTCTGAATCAGGTTCAGGATCGTACGACCCAGGCCAGAATCCCAACACAAATGAGTTGCAAAAGTCTCCTCCAGTCTCCAACGGTCCAGCCTCGCCTGAGTAAATCTAACTTTGTGTTTCCTACTTTCAAGCTTGTGTACTTACTATCGCCAACAAAAATGCCTTTCCACGGTGTAGTCACGGTCGTCTTATTCTTGAATCCGATAACGAGATCCTCTCCGGGGTAGAATGTTGCTCCACCTCCCATATACTTGGCATGCCCTGAATAACTTGTGCAGAGCTACTCATCAATTGATTCCAATCGGTATGGGGTTCTCGTCCTGCGATAGCATTGTCGGCAGCGAACTGTGTCAGATACTCTGTAGCATCTTTGCCGTCTAGTGTCACAATAGGAGATGGCTTCCACGCTACCTTGTATGTGGATCCTCCTCATTGAAGAGCAAGGATGAGGCATACCATCCATAGAACGAAGAACAATACACCAAGAGGATCCAGCTTTTTTATTTGTGCGATAGCGGAGACCTTCTCATGACGTGGAGGGTGGTATGTTTAAGAGCAGTAGTACACCAAGGATGGTGATTACACCAATCGGCAAGTTGATATGGAAGCACCATCTCCATGTTCTAAGAAAGGTCAGCGAAGGGCGTTGGGATATAGGCATATGACTTACGCTTTGTCTGAAAAAGTTCCACCAAGTAATGGTCCCAGAAGTGAAGAAAGTCCCATCGAGATACCGAAGAATGAAGTATATACAGGTCGCTTGCGAAGCGGAACGAGGGGAAGGATGATCATTATCCCACCGCTGAAAATTACCGTCGATGCGAGGCCAGCAATTGCACGGCCAATTATAAAGGCAATAGAAGATGGAGAAGCTCCGCATAATGCTGATCCTACTTCGAAAACTACCAGAGATGCGATGAAAACCCATTTTGTCGAGTACAGTTGATATATTTGGCCGGATACGGGAAAAGAGCAGGCGGCTGCTAGCATGTAAGCACTACCATACCACCCGGTGTCCTCAATGGAGTTGAATTCGTGGGTAATCTTGGGTATTGCGGGGGCAATGATGGTTCGATCCAGGCCGACGAGAAAAATGGATAGGTAAGTCCCCCCCCCCCCCTTCCGCGCACCCCGCAATTTTACCACCACCTGTAAACAACACTTAATAACTCTACAACGCTTCAATTTCTATGTAATCTTCTGTAGCCTCAGAATTTCTTGCTAAATCTGAATTAATAAGTACAATTTCCTGATCTCTAGTTATAATTTAAGCTTTCTAAATAGCTTAAATATCTGTAAACTTGGAATTTAGACTGGTTTAAACCTTCCGTTTTTTCCACAGTTATAATTAATTTAATTTAGCTTCTAATTACTGTATTCTCATTTCTGCCTGTCTTAATATGAAGTCCTTTTAATCGAAATCTTTAATAGCTTTATTAAAAAGTAATCGACGTAGTAGGACGTTATTATATGATTTTTTAGTTAAAGTATTAAGCTATAATCTAAATTCTTTACTAGTCTTTGGCGTAGACCACATAATTAATAATTCCTTCACCTCCTTTATAATCTAAAGGTCCTCCGCGGTACTGATTTCTAGCTCTTAATTACTATTCTCTAATAATAATCGGCTTATTAGTGGTTTTGCTATACTCACTACCCAGAGACCGGTAGCTTTTTAGCTAGCTCTAATATTCATACTTGTTAAGCTCTCTTATCGTGCCTTATAATAGAATATCAAGAAGTTACGCTTACTAATTAAGGTAAAATTAATTATTAATACTAATAAATTAAAGTATTTCCGGTAAGATGCTTTAAGAAGAGAAAAAATCAATAAATTTAAAGGTTATAAGACGTGTAACGTATGTGTAAGTAAAAACAACAGAGATATATTATATTCTATACACTTCTATATAAATTTTATAATCTTATAACTTCTATAGTCGTCTAAGACTAGTAATCGGGGTTATTAGTCACGTGGTTACGACTAAGGGATAAAAACCTTTTTAAGCCACTCTAATACGGTAGCGTTATCTGTTTATATTAGTCCACAGGCCTCTGCAAGGACGTACTTTACCTAGGACCGAGGATTGGGCTGGGATCAGGAGGTTATATCCCTGCCGGACTAGTGTCGGTGGGGGTTCGTAAGGGGTTCGGTGGCTTTCCGAGCCCTTATATATACTAGCTATTCTCGCACTCTCTTAGGTAGAACACAGATTTTTAACCATATATTATTTACTCTGTCGCTATACTAATATATCGATATATTACGTGGTACTCGAACCGGTACTGCACCGACAGTTTATCTATTCTCTGTTACTGTAAATTACTAGTCTTGAAATAAGTTAATATTTACTAAAAACCACTGTTACTAAACCGATTTTCTCTTATATATTACAAGTAAAGTAGTTTTGCGACTAGTAGTAGAGATACACTTAATAAACAAGGTCTAATTCCGGGAACTAAGCTGTTTTCGCTGAACAAAACGTCGATTTATATAACTAATAATTAAGCTATTAACTCTAAAGCTTTTTATAATTCCTGTTTTATTTATATTCTATCGATTCTTAAGTAGAATTGCCTTAATAGCTGGGATCTGCAGTTTATAAAACTATAACTTAATAATATCGGATGTCGCGTTATTAACACGTACAGAATTAATAGAATATTACTTCTTAGTACTTAGAATAAGATTCCACTTAAAAAACCGCTGTACTTATCGTTTTCCGAGTAATATAAGGTCTTCTTAAAGTACGTAAAGCCGGTTCTTAAAAAGCCGTACTTGCGTATAAGTAATACTAAACCCTAATATCTCCTAAATCAAAATCCAGCGCGTAAGACGCTCTTTTAACACCGGAGGTAGCTTTTATAAATGACTAACAACTTATTAACGGGTGTTTAAATTGTAATATCGGCTCCGGAGGGTAGACTCTATTATACCCTATTCTTTTGCGGCCTGTTATAAGGACTTGCTATTTTTAATCGCATAAAGAGCTAAAACCACGTCGTCTTTAGAGTATTTTAGTATAATAATCGTCTTAATTAATATTCCAAAAATCAAGAAAATCGATAAGAGAATAAGATAATTATTAATTATTAAAAGTAGGTAAGTAAAAAAGCGGTGTGCTAAGCGAGGTGCGCGGAAGGGGGGGTGGGGACTTAACATGCTAGACAAGATTGTCTAGAACTTGAGGGATCTTGGCTGATAATTCTTTTCGGCATCTTTATATTGGCTATCTGTAGATTGAAGTATTTCATCCGTCTTCGGGGGTTCCGTAGATGAAACCATAGCGGGACAGAAGTGAATGAAAGAAGTGTGACGATTTCAGAGAGGAAATGAGGTAAGAACGAGGCTTTGTTCAACTCTGCAGCAACGGCCCCATCTTATAAGGATATCTATCATGCCTAAGATGAGACGCAACTGTGCGCATCTTCTCGGACTTCGAGAACGACATATTGAGAACGGAGATGTCTAAGATCCCGACAGAATGAAAGTTTGCGTGGACGGAAAACAGAACATTTCGGACTTTTTGTTTCAACCCGAAAAAGGGGCTGATCACGTGAAGTCAGCACTAGAAGCCCCCGCCCGTTGACAGCATTAAACAACTTCGTAATAAAGAATAATACTACTTCGGAGAAGTAGCTATAAAAAAAGAAGAAAAAAACCCCCCTTATTTTATATTTTAAAAGATGTTAATTAGGGTTAAACAAAAATATATAATAATTTATTAACTCTTCTAGAGTTTTAATAATTAACTTCCGCGACTTAGTATTTAATTAATACTTAATACCTGCTTTTAATTAACTTAAACTTAGTTATTATATAAGCTAGCCCTTACTAAGCTCACATATAACTTACCTTATAATTTTTATAATTAACTTACTTTTATTAGGCTTATACTTAGTCTTGCCTACGGTCTTGTATTAATTATTATATATAAAACAATAGCTAGTTCATCCTATTGTCTTATAAATATAAATCTCAAATATATATTATTACTATAGACTAATAAATTATAATTAAATATATATATAATTATAATTAAATATATATATAATTAAAATTAAGTTTAATTTATATATTAGTTATGCCCCTAATTTAATATAGGGTTCTTAATTATAAAATAATAGGTTATTATGTTATAATATTATATCTTCAATAGTTTATAATAAAAAATAAATAATTAGATTAAAAATAAATATTTAATTATAATTATAATATTTTATTGTTTAATACACAGGGTTTTCTAATTAGTTTTTATAAGGTTATATGATTCTTTAATTGAAATATATAAATTCTTATTATAATTTATTACTTATTTGTTTTTAAAGAAATCTATTATAAATTATTTAATAAACAAAAGTATATTTAAGGGTATTAAATATAATCTTTTACGTTAATTTAAATTAACGACTAACCGTAAGAATATTTCGAAAGCGCAAGTAATCGTAACGTGTATATATATTGGATTAAATAGATTATTTATTACTAATGTCTAAGTGGCTCAGTAGTAGTTTTCCTTGTGTTTTTCAACCGTTCGCTTATAAGGAGTAATAACTAACGAGTTTACAAAAGATATTTCACTAAAGATGTCTTGGCTTTCGGTCGAGATTAGTGATTGCACCGGTTGGGCGACCTATACGGCGCAATGCGAGCTAGGCGAGCGGATTCTGCGAGCTTGGGATGTAAGTTAACCCCCCCTCCCCCTCTAAATACTAACCCGAAATCTAGGCAGTAAAGCATGGCATTATGCAAGGTAGCTCTCCGGGTCTTCGGGCTCGGTATAAGCGGGCCGAGGTTGATCTTTTGGAGGCGTGCAAGTTCTCCCTGGTGGTTTATACCCCAAGTAATAATAAGGGTTAGATAAATACTACGGGCAAACTAGTTAGGTCGTAGGTAGCGATAGATTTCAGGCGTCAAAAAATAAATTCGTTGATTTAATATTTTCTTTTCTTATTTATTAAAGTTGTTTACTTTTATAATATATTATTTAAACAATTATTATCTATAATAATATATATTATTTTTCTTGATAGTTGTAGATTATTAGATTTACGGTTTGTTTTTATTTATTTAAGTACTTTAAAACAAGTACATAGTAGATTTGAAATTAAAAGGGGGTAATAGAAAAATCAGGATTCTGAGGGTAGAAATCTAAAATATTTAATATAATAATTATAATAATAAAACTTTTAATTAATTAAGACGATGATTTAATACCTTATATTTAAAACAATCAAGACCTTGTCCTTATAAAGGATACAAGTAGATTAATTAGGGCTTAATGAAATTTACGAATGTAATTACCTTTAACTATAAGCCCTTGTTTATTACTTTAAGTAGTTATAAGTATTTCATCCAAGTCAAATGTATATTATTTATTAGTATAAATATACTTAATTAAATATTTAAATATTATAATCCTTTTAATTTATTAATATACGAATGAATTATATTTGAACGCCAGTCTTTTTTATATATATATGTAATTATGAAGTATTAGAAACCGAAGTATTCTAAAATAATTTATAAACCCTTAAACCTTTAACAACTTATAAAAAGCAGACAAATTAGCTAAAATAGCTACTATGTCGTCTATTAATTCTAATAATACTTCTTTTGCGTATTTGGGAGTTAAACTAAGTAGTTAAAAGAAGAATGAAATTGGAGCTAATATAGCTCAAAATATCAATTCTCAAACCCTAAAAACGTATTCTAAAAAGTATATATACAAAATAGCTAAAAAGCTACTTTTACCTACTAGTATTTTAAGAGAAATAACTAGCTCTTTTTACTAATTAAAACTAAGGCATGGATACTTAAAAGCCTACTTATATAAGCTAGGGCTAGCATCTAATAACAAGTGTAAATGTGGTAGTATTGAAACTGTAGAACACTTATTACTTAGTTGTAAATACTATAAAGTAGAGCGTAAAAAACTCTACTCTAGTATTAAAAACAACCTAGAAATTAGGACTATAACTATTCCCGTTTTATTACATACGCAAATTGGAATTAAAGAAATACTAGTATTCTTAAAAGAGACTAGTATATGTACAAGGAAATGGGATTAAGAGAGGTTAGAAATTGAAGAAGAAGAAGAAGAAGACTAAGCTATTAGGCCTTAATTTATACTTTCATTTAGCTATTTCCTTTGTTTTTGATTTTAATTAGTTTTTGTTTTTATTTCCTTATAAGTTACAGGGAGAATGTTCCCAAATGTATAGTCGCAATCTAATTCGAACTGAATTTTGTATATAATAATTAGCCACGCTAGTAGACTAGCCGTGCTATATAGTTTCTAACTAATATAACACGTTAAAAAAAAAACTTATAATTATCTATAATAAATATTATTACTAAACGATAAGAATACACTTAAATTATAAAAATTAAGATTACAATATAAAATATTCTATATTACTCGATTGTCGTTTAACCCTCAAAATCCGGTCCTACAACCCCAGGCCCCACGCGAGCATTATTAATACTACTGCGGTATTAGACAAAAGCGGAGTACGGAACTCTCTTAAAAATATCGGTAATAAGTATAATACGATTTAAGGGGGTCTTATTAACTTGGATTAGTAAAGTAGACTTAGCGATGTAAACCGCCATAATTATCTTTAATATATATACTAGTACTCTAGTATATAAATTAGTACAATATAAACCCCTAACCTTAACCTTGTATAGTTAAATATAATACAAAATACAAACTCGTAAGAACTACTAAAGCAGCTACCTTGGCTATTAATATCGAAAATCTATTTACTTAGTTATTTATATCTAGTAAAAAAATCCAAGTAAGGAAAGTTAATAGAATATAAATACGACTAAAGAATTAACCTTAGCTACTATATACGTTAGGCGCTATTTCGTACAAAACGAATAATATAATAGAAGGATTTACTACTAAATTTACAAAAGTAGTTTAAGATTAAGAACGTATATAATATAACCTTACTTTATAAATAATATCTTTAAATGACGAACTTAGTTAACCTAAAGAAATATAACTCGAGTTAAAGGTTGTAAAAATAAAGAAGAATTACTAAGGCAAGTAATTCCCCTTAAGGGATCTTATTTAAAAAAGGGGCGGGTATAAGCTAATTCTTATAATCGAAAGGGTTAGTCTACAGGCGGGGTATACAGGTAGTAACAAAGCTTTAAATTACTTAACACCTCTTACTTCTTACGTAAAAAGTGAGCGTATAAACCTAAACTAGCTATAAGTCTATATAGCCGCCTAGTTATTCGAGGTAAGTGTATAGACCTAAGCTAGCATTAAGTTTACACGATCTTTATTGTTTGTTTATTATCTCTCGCTTACGCCCCTGAACCTCGTGTAACGACGAGTATAAGGGTATAAAGTCAGACTAGTTTCGGACCTATTACGGACTACTTCCGGGAGGCATATAAAAAGGCTCCCCCCCCCCCCCCCTTTTAACTATGTATCTTCTTGTTTCCTTCGTACTAGATCTATTAGTTACTCGATAGCCTCCGCTAACTACTACTATATACCTCTGCACCGCTTTCTTGTGCTAAGGTCGTTACACCTCGCTAGTATAAACGAGACTCTTTGCCCCTAAATAATAGAATTCATTAGCTATATACCGTAGTTAGGCTGCACGACGATGTGAGGAAGCATGTTAAGAGCTGGGAATATCCTCGCCTGCTCCTAGATACTAGAGTTTATTGGCTATACGCTGGGTTTGTAATATGTAGCTATATAAGGAGGCATTAAACCAACGTAGTAAAGCGGGAAAGAGCCCCCGGCGGCTTTAGCCAAAGCACCAAGAAATTAAACGTCTTAATAAGACCAAAAAGAGGACCCTAAAAAAGAAAAGGACAAAAAAGTGCCCCTCTACGCGTCAACTGACATCTATCCCCTTGGCTACTCTTCTAGCAAAGGGGTAGCCAAGGGAACAGATCTAAGCTTACGCGCAAAGAGGCACTTTTTAAGAAGGATGAAGACTGGAACTTCTCCTGTGAAAGCCACAGGAGAGCCTTACCGCTAGGCCATGCAATCAGTCAAGATGCCTAGCTCTTGCTTATTTACATACATGTACAACATACGATTTTCTCTACCGATTAGGAGCAGCCCCCTCGCCCTTCCTCTTTTAAGTAGCCGTATTCCTCGTGTGGTCGACAGCAGGAGACGAGAAGCCTGCGCCTGCCCTGCTAAAGACGTCTCCGTCTTAGTTCAGCTACTGCCACTGCTGCTCGCTTAATTATTTCCTAAGCTTATACATTTAACAAGCTCACCCAAATCCTGCTAATACAAGCGCTGCTACACAGGTAGCTTGAATACACTCGTTCCCCCCAAGTGATGCCGTTTCCTCAAGCCAAAGTATATACTCGAGCTCGCCCTGGAAGGAGCGCTGGAAGTGATACTAGAGCCACGCCTCACCTCTAACCCGGTAATACACCCCGTAACAGAGCGGCATCACTATGTCAGGGAATCGGCACTCGGTCTCCTCATGCTCCGGATCAGCGACTCGACAGATATCCTGGGGCTAGTAGCACTGCCAACATACTACATACCGTCTAATCAACTCCTTCTCCTCCCTCTCCCGGGTGCGGTACGCTTCTTGCTTAGCACGGATCCAGCGAAACCGCCGCGAGCATTTACTAGGCAAATAGTCGAACGAGCGGCCCTTAACCTAATAGTAAAAACAAAGCTCGACTATGATCTCGAGGTCTCTCTTATACTTATTAAGGACCTGGTCTCGGACGTGATCTTGGCGTAAGACCTCTTTTAGCCCGGTGAATTCCATCCTTACTCTTTGCGGCAAGGCAAATACAACGTCGGCTAGTCGCGCTTCTATATAGGGCTCGCGGCAAACTTAACACCTCTCTTTACCCGGCATATACTACCGCTAATCGGATTAAGTATCTAAGAACTGGCTCAGAATACTACGGGAATAGTATTACTGTGTGAGATAGAGCTACATAGCCTCTCGATCCGCGGATAAGTGTCTATCAACCTGAGGCTTCTACTTAGTATATAGGAGAACAATAGAAGAAGCCTTACTTCTATCTCGCCTAACTCTACTAGACTCCTGAGAGAAATTAGTTAGCTTATTAGGTCCATCGATATGAATCACCTAGCGGACGGACGGATAATCAAATCCGATCCTAGGAGTAGATATAGTTACAATCACCGGCTAATCTCTATTACTAAGCTACCCAGAAATGATTACAGTTTTCTTATCTTCGGTTCCGGATCTTAACGTGTACAAGGGACACTTAAGAATATTAGTAAGCTATACTACTTCATCCCAAGTCCGGCAGTAAATAATAATCTTATCGCGGGAGTAGTTAAAGATCTCCTACTTGGGCCAGTATACTTGTACTAGGTCGGTAGCTCTCTTAACTAAGGCACCCGGTCCGGTCTCCAAGCTAACTATGTACTTAATGTTCAGCCGATTAGTCGATTCCCGGATAACCCTAGGTTTTACTAGCTTATTATGCTTAATGAAATCTTCTTACATTATAAGAGGTAGGGTTGCTATCAGCCACACTATTTGCGTCCCAATTTGCCGAACGTACTAGCCCAGTTGGGCCATGTATGGCCGGTAATCACTGGCCGTAATGGTGAGATGACCCTCGTCGATTATAATGCGGTCGAGTTTCTACTTACTAACTTGAAGATGACAGTATTCAAGAAAGCCTTAAGTACACGCTACTTTAGCTGACACAATGACCAGTGAAGCCGACTGCTTGCAATCAACCGACTAGACTAAGGGCCGGATGCCTACTTCGTGAAAGCGTCTTAGTATATCACCTCATAGAGCAACTATTAGTAAAACAAGGATTATAGTCCTAGCATCTACAATAGCAGTACTAATCATAATAACCATCGTTTTACTAGAGCCGGTTCCTATTACTAGAACCACTTACTCGGCTGGCTAGCGTCCTATAATAGCAAGAACACCGTCCCGCTAACCGGGAACCCGGAACTGCAAGTCTAGTTTGTTATATAGCTTTCGTGCCATAGCTAATAAGTTAGCTTTAGAATAGGCCCCCCTCCGGCGAAGCTAACCACGCTTGGAAGCATTAAGTATTCGTAGCGACAGTGTTTCCGAAGCACCTCGTGGTCTCTTCCCCTAGAGAATATAATTAAACCGGAAGAACGTACGCCAGCTCTCGGATGCTCGGTAATTCCGATATAATAAAGCGCTCATAGTAAGCGTGGTAGTACCGGCATATGTATAATTAAAAGTATAGTAGCTGTGGTTGCTCTGTTCGGCCAGGGCAACAAGATCCAGCTTATTCTCAATGTCCTCTCTTACGCTCTCTTTAAGATCAAAGTTTGCCCGTTCCTTAACGGAAAACTTCTCTTTGGTAATCGATGCTGCAAACTGCCGCCAATTCGAAGTGTGCAAGTATGGCACCTATCTTTAATTCCTTCCTTTTCCCTTCGTAATCCTCACTAATTTTAAGCGAAAGCTTAGATTATTATTCCTTATATAATAAGCGAGAATTACGAAGCATTTTAAGCTTTTATTAGTTTAACGAAGTAATAAGGTTTAGCGTATTTTACTTCGTTACCTTAATAAACTATAACTAAGTAAATTAACTAATAACTCGTAAGATTTCCTAAAGACTTTATAAGGAATTACTTCTCTTACGACCCTAACAAAATTAATTAGCCTATTTCCGGCGAAAAAAACTAGGGTAGTTTTGTTTAAAGAAAAAGAGAAAAAGCATCTTTAAATACTTATACTAGAATTAATTACTAATATTAAAGATAAGAATAATTTATTATTAAGAGCATAAGACTAAATAAGCGAATGCAAAATTAACGATAATATAGTTGGCTTCTTCTCTAGCGCCTCTTAGGTTTTACTAGGCTTTATTAAAGATCGTTATAAAGCCCTTAAATGTTACGTAAACTAAGGCAACCGGGTTAAAATACTTTTTATTTTAATAACGACGAGCATTAATAAAATTAAATTAGTTCGTATTTCCTCTTTTATAAAACGCTAAGACGAGAAGGGTATTAAACGTAATAATAAGTTAATTATTATTAATACTTATACCCGATTTATAAAGGATTACTAGTCTTAAGCATAGATATAGAACTTAATTATTATAATATTAAAACTTTATATAAGGATCACCGGAATTATAAAAATTCTTATTACACTTTCGAATATATCTTCTTATTTAAAGTTAGTATTAATAAGATTATTATAACTTAGTACTAATAAGATATTAAACGAACTACTCGGAAATTAAAAAGGGATACCAATTACTAGTTCTAAATAATTACTATTTTACTTTACAAGAAATATAAGGTAATAAAAAAAGCAGGTCGACTAATAAGGTTTAAGGGTAAGTATACTTACTATAGTTATGAAGATTAAGTAATAATATACTTAAAAAGTAATAATACAAGAGGTTCGACTTAAGGTAAATATATATAAAATATTAAGACATTTATAAATAAAAGAGGGTAAATAATCTTTGTATATATATTTAAGGTTAATTAAATTCGTCTTTAATAAAGCGAGTTACTTTTATACTTATATAATTTATTATAAAAATCTAAATTAAGGCTTACTTAAACCTAAACTTAGCTTTTTTAAAGTTAATATTCTGAAATAATCTCGCGACTTTAAATAAGCTCTTATTTATAAAGTAAAAGCTACTCACTTACCCTAAGAGTTATTACTTAATCGCGACTTCCCTTTTTAACTTAACTTTATAAATAATAATTTGCCTTACTCCTTTCTTTTTAAACCTTTCCTTTAGATTTTTATCTATAAGTAATAGTTTTCTTGTCTTAAATTATTTCTTAAATAAATTAAGAAGTTAATACTTAAGAACACTTTAAGTCTAATACTTTAAACTTATTTATAAATAATTATCTTCTTAAACTAACTTAAATATTAATTCCCTATTATCTATACTAACTCTACTTAAGTAATAATATATATAAAAATTAATTATATCTTATACTTAAAGACTTAATCCCTTCTTTTAACCTCACTATATAATATACTAACTAAGTCAGTTACGCTAGTGTTACCCTTAATATTATAAACCTCTAAAATCCTTCGCAGCCGCTTTACTTTTGATCTTAATACTATTACGTCTTTTATTATATTATTTTAAATATATCGTCCGTTTTGGCAAGTCTTTTACTTATTAATCCCCTAAAGTATATAACACTTTTAATATAAATTAGACCTTAAAAGCCTCCCGTCTTTAATTCCTTTTATTAGTCCCTTCTTACTCTCTATATACTTGAGATCGCGATAGTAGTTGTATTTAAATTACGCGTGCCGTGTATCCTTTATATTTTTATTTAATTAATATTACAAGTATCTCTCTCGCCTTAATAGCGCTACTATTTTATTATTTAATACCTCCGCTACCCCTCGTAAATCTACTACTTTTATCCTTTCTGTAAGGATCTTCTTAAAAACTGCGGTAAACGATAAATCTATTATTTATTTTATTACTCGAACCATACTAAATATAAACTCTTAAATATTTATAAGCCTGATTATTTATTTATAAAAACACTTTATTTACTTCGCTCGTTTCTTTAGTAAGCTTAATCTTACTCGACGAATCTATTTACTCTCTCTTATTATCTCTTTTGTTTCTTTTACTCCGCGGATTAATTTACTTTAGAGCTAAACCTCTCCTCCTCTTTAAACTCGAACTTATTAAACTTCCTTTAAATATATATTTTAGCGTCTCAGGAATCTATGATAAGGTAATAAAGACTTGTGATAATTGTAGTTTTATATATAACGAGTTTGAGGTTATTATACTAATTCTAAAAGAAGAAGACGTTTATATTACGCTTCTTTTTTTAGACTGAATCTCTATTAATATAAGGCTTTATATTTATTACGTCGGCGATATTATATCTTTACTTAATATATTGTACTTTCTTTTTCATTTAGTTAGTGACGTTATAGCCACGGATGTAATAGATTTTAACGAGTTATTATTCTGTTTAAATACTTAGGCTATATCTTTAGGAGCCTCTGTTTCTAATCGCGGCCTTTTAGCTTTAGGCGTTAGTAAGTCTAATATTTACGTATTTGTCGTTTAATTATCGCAATTATCGCACGCTGTATTCGCCTTACTATATCTCCTTAACTTATTATTTATAAACGTTACTAGAATCCGTCGCTTATAATCATTCGTTCTAACTAACTCTTATATCCCTTTAGCTTTCAGCCTTTAATTATCCTTTAGTTAGTCTTAATTGTCGTCTAAAATCACAATAATAAAATCTATAACTTCCCTATTTATCTCGCCCGCCTTACTTATTAATAATAATCTAGAATCTTATAATACCCCTTGACGTATATTACTTCTATTACTCTTAAGTTTATCCCTTTTTTAACTGCTGTTATTACGATTATTATCTACTTCTTATTTATTTAAAACCTTATTATTAACTTATTTTCTTACTTAATAATAAGCCCCTATAGAAAAAACTTACTTTTATTACTTATAATAACTTTTCCCTTACCGCCTTAGTCATTACGTATATTAATATCCTCGCCGCTAGGCCCGCTTACGTTTAAATCCTCTCTACTTCTGTCTTATACGCTCGATTCCCCCTTACTCTTCGAATCTAATATCGCAAGTTCTTCTTTATTATCTCCTTTATTACCTCCTTTACTTCGCAAGCCTCTATACTTACTTACTTATATAAGTCCCTTCGTATACTCCTTAATAACGTTACTAATAAAAAGACCTTTTATATTACTTATACTCTTAAAACGCTACTTACTTTATTAAATAAATCAGCTACTATCCTTTAGGCCGGCCTTTATTTATATTTATTATTAAGTAATAACACTTATTAAAGACTACTCTCTTTAATTTTTGTGTTTTTATTATTATTTTGATTTATCCTCGAAAATGATCCTCTTCTATAACCTCTAGTATAACGAACACTATACTTGTATTAGGCGTTATTTGAGACGTTAGTATATTCCACTAAGATCCCTAGGCTTTTATAATATACCTTAGCTTATTCCTATAATGCCGTGTATAATATAAATATTAAAGTCACTTTTTCTTTACTTAAGCTCACTAAGATTATATACGCGAGTGTCTTTTTAACTCCCGTTAAGGCTACTTATACGACATTCTTCTTTGTCCTTATATATTACTTTTACGACCTCTTATTATATTATAGTTCTGAATTTAGTTAAGTTATATAACTCTTATAACTTATAATAAGTAGTTACTATATTAAATTAGTTATTATAAATAAAAATTTTACTATAAATCCTTTATAAGTTATAACTTCTTTTAAGTTTTAATTATAAAGGCGACAAGTTTAACTCCCTTAATACCTCTTATAGCGTTATCTTAATCTTTGTGATATTTATAAAACTATTATAAACTATTAAAGATACTAAGAGTGACTTATATACGACTAGTAAATCCTTAATGTCTATATCTTCTCGTTTAAATCCCTAAAAAGTATATTAGCGTCTCAATACTCTACGAAATATATTAATTATTTCTGAACTTAAATTAATTAAGTTATTTATTTAGAGTTTATAGTAGTATTCTTTTACTTCTTCGCCGTGGCCTAACTATAAGATATACGCGTCGACCCCCGTTGTATCCCTTCTTTATATAAATCACTTATTTAACGCGATTATAACTTGCCTCTAGGCTTATTTATATAATTTTACTCTTATTTAAGCCTTTAATTCGGCCTTTAATACTATTATCACGTTAGTCGGCGTCTATACTTTACCCTTATCTTAGAGTAAGAAACTTAAAAAGGGGATATAATCTTCTTCCTTATTATCACTTAATCGCTACTTAGAATAAGATCACGCTTGAGATCTATGTTACTATAATTCGACTCACTCGCTTTAAGAGAAATCTCGTAATAACTATCGGGGTCCCTTTTAAGGCGTTAACTTTATTATAAGTACTAACGAGTATTACTAGATTCTTTACGAGTATAATATTTTAATACCTTATTTAATTATTTACTTATTATATCGTAAGTAGCTTAAGTATCCTCGCCGTTAGCCTTTTACTTAAGTATATAATTATTATTAATTATCACAAGTGAGCCGTGTTACTTATTAATTTAAGACTTTTTAACCACTATTTTCGTTAGTACTTCTTCTCTTCTCGTGAGTCTTTAAGTACTTATATTACACATTCTGATGCCCCTTTATTACTAAAACGTATCTCTTTAACGACTACCTTTTCTAGTAAATGTCCCTCGGCGACTTTTTAAACTACCTTTTACCTCTTTATTACGTTAGAATATTTCTCCTTGTATTATATATTTAGAAAGTACTCTCTTCTCTTATTTTATAATAGATTATCCCGGAATCTACTTAGTGAGTAGTCTTTTAAGAACGAAGTATTACAGAATATTAACTTAAATAATAGCCCTTATTTTAAGTCCTTAATTAAATCTATTAACCCTTCTCTCATATATTTACTTTTACGTCGTCCCCTTTATACTATAGCGATTTCGAATCCTTTACTTACGTAATAACAAGATTACTATATTAATCCCCTTTAGCCGCTTTAGTATAGTTCTAGAGTTATTATATATAATTGAATATAATATAAGAGTCTTTATAAATATATCGCCGACAGTACTACTCGGCTATAATCGTTTCTATAGTTAGATCTTAACAGGCCCACGATATTATAGACTAAAGCCGTATATAATATGTTAATAGTAAAAGTATATATTAGAACTTAACGGCCCGTCTTCTATTATCCCTTTATATATAATAACTATTTACTAATATCTAATATACTACTAGCGACGCGAATACGCTCTTTATTATTAGTTAATTAATTAACGCCACACTTAACTTTAGTAAGACCTCCTTTATGTCTACCTCTACTTCCACGTCATCCTTAGCCCTTAATAGCCTCTCTAATAATACTTATTAATCCTTACTTAAGGCTAACTTAATTACCTCCCCTCGCGTTACTACTTAAAGTAGGAATATAATAAGCTGTTATTACGTCTTAATATATACTATTAAGGTCTTGTCCGCCACTATATTTATCGGCTTGTCACTTAAGTTACTATTAATATTATAAAAGATTTACCTTATATAACCCGCCGAGTTCGTGAAATTAGTAGATTT
>JAHLEZ010000029.1:600000-765990 GCA_020726505.1 Leptodontidium sp. MPI-SDFR-AT-0119
CGGACGCTGTTCATCCCTACCGCGTCTTTCGAATATTCTACTGTAACATTATAGTACTATCACTATCACTCCCCGGTGATTGTGGAATCTCACAATCTTCGCAGATTTGCGCAATCACTGGGCTGGGTAGGTCTGGTATCTTGAATGAACATGTTCAAATAAACAATGCAGTGTCCGTCGCTAGGTTTCGCCTTTGCGACCTCGCGTAATATGTTGCGCACAAACGACAGGCTTGACAACCTTGGTAGGCTTAAGATCAAAAGACGTAGGCGGTAGTAGGTCTACTATGGCTTAATACGTATTAATAGTCGTCGAGATCATTCACTTGATTCACTGGTTTTTTGGCACACTGGTAACTATGACGAATGTCAAACGCATTGTATTATGACTACAGAGTTACCGGCACCTGATCTCCATCAATTCTGCCCGGAGAGGCAGATTTTGCAGTCATCTGCCAGAGGCATTCTTGCATGGTCTAGGCACTTCGTACATTGTTAAAAGGGAATAGCGCTGATTGGTATTTGGGACTCTCTCACATTGGTTTGAAGCTGCGTCCAAGTGTGGTCACTGGTCGCAAGCCAGTCCTGGCCAGAAGATACTATATTCACGTTAACTGCTTCCATTGATCGCGTCAAATTGGGACCCACTGTGGCGGGGCAACGTAATCCTGCTTGCCAACCGGAACGTCTTGAAGTCTTAAGATGCTGTAGACCATGGAAAGATGGAAGTAGAGATTCGGGACCGCGAAATAAACCATGCCTTCGTAGCCACTGTATGTCTTGTTACGCATCCCAGAAGGTGAGCGGACAGATAAAATCTTTTGCTCGACTTCATTGAACTTGGCCTGATCAAGGCTCTTCAAGATGGCCACCGAGTTTCCGATGAGTGCTTGAAATCCGGCAAGGGTGTTAGGATAACCAGTCATCTTGACCTGTTTGATGCTTTCGAGTTCGGTGCCGATCATGTCAGCGAAATTGATGGTGGAGTAGATCTGGAAATCCAAAGGCTTCATATCAGAAGACAAGTTAGATAGCATGAGTTCCTTCTCGGAGATGTTTTTTTCGTCTATATGCTTCTGTGCCTTGTCCAAAACGCACTTTAGTGCAGACAGGCCACGCAAAGCCGTGGGCACGGCAAAATCGTATAGAGAAAGAGGCATGGTGCTAGCTGTTAGGGAATGAGGAATCGAGAGGACATGGGGTGAGACCCCTGATTTTAGCCAGTGGCATATATACAATCTCGAGGAGGCTTCGACCTGCAGGTGACATCCCACTCATATCCGCAGGGCTCGTGCAGCCCGACCGGACTGCGGGGACTAAGTGTACATACAGTCAGGCGGAAGGTCCGCACCACCCCTCACCCACTTTCAAGCAAAGGCACGTTGCAGCAGCGGACTAGGTTATCTCCGTACAGGAACGCCGACAATTTGGAGGGGTAGATAGACTTTGTCGGCTTCTCCCATTTTATCCCCCAAAATTCTTAGCGGCACCTGCGGGGAAAGCCTTCTCCTTTTCTGGGTAGGCTGCAAAGCCGCCTGGCACAGCGCACTAAGAGAGAGGTGTGGTCCGAGTTTGTGATCATTGAGGCTCACAGAAATATCATCGCTGAAATTCCACTGGGCTTTCCTTGAACTCCCAGACTTGACGTTTCAATATCGGATGGTATCAGCGGATTTGGAATGCACTTCAGGGATATTACTCCGATAGACAGATAATATCACGGCAGTACTATGACAGCCACTGAAGTTAAAAGCTGCCAGAAGCATATCTGGCACACTTTTTTTTAGGGGTTGCTATTACTACAGGGCCCGTGCGTTGCGGGGCTGAGTAAACAAAAACATTAATAATTTTACTTTCTTATTTATTTTCTTATTAGAATACTTTACTTTTAATGCAAAACTATGCTCGAATACGTAACAATGGATCCGACTGATATAGGGACTTTTCGTTTAGATGCAAAGCTTTTATAACGTACTAGAGTTACTTTTCGTACTAGCAAAGTTCATTAAACAATACCTAAGGCCCGTACTCTCGTGTAAAGGATTAGTTTGACACTTGTCAAGAGAAGACTTATTTGTATTTAGCGTTTTGTATTTATATGATTATTTATCTATTAAATACTATCGACGACTATTAGAGTACAGTTCTTTTGACTCCTTTTCACTTTATTATAAAGGTATTTTCACGGAATCGATTTCAAGCTCTACGACGATGATTTAGAGTCTTAAGTGACGAACGTGCCTATATATTTGAAAGAGTACCTTCCCCACATAACTTTTAGTATATTTGTAAAGATCACTAGTTGCACTGAGGTAACGAGATACGATGGGGGTTCTCTGGTGATTAGCTGGAGAGGTTCTAGTAATAAAAGACTAATTTCTGAAGAAGGTAGATTCTTCTTTAGAGGAAGCTGACTATATACTAAAGTAATAAAGAAGCAAAGGAATGTGACTCTTCTGTGTGCAGGTAAGGAATGAGGTCGCATTTAGTACGAGGAATGAAGCCGCATTTAGTACGGGCCATTACAATATTAGACTAATATTCTTATTAAACGGAACTTCTTAATACGTATATTTAAACGTTAACTTAAAGTAATGGAAACTTAGCCGTAATTTAGCTATCGATGAAGCTATTAAGCAGTACACCGGCCGATCGAAGGTTATTACTGTGACGACTGCCGCTGTCCAGAGCCTCATTTCCACCGGCTCCACTTAGTACTGCCCGATCGGGACGTACCGAGATTACTATAGTGCTAGACATACTAATCTCTTATATATAGACCTCTTCTTTCCCTACCTTCTTTCCTCTGTAGTTGTAGATTCTAAGTTGATGCTTAGTATCGTCATATGTCCTGTGTTAATATGTGAAGCGTCAGTTACACGTGATTGCCGTCTTTCTAGGGCAAGCGTCACATTATCTACAACTCTTTTCTCTACGTCTAAGAAGACAGTAAATATCCCTCGCCCCCTAATTCTCCTCTAAGTAGTTACGACCCAGAAGCTCAAATACAAGAAAGGCTTATATTAAGCCTTGTAGCTTGACGAATAACAATATCAAAACCCTTACTAATAACGAAGTCAACATCTACTTCGCCACTATTACCCTTATTCTCCTCCCCGACCTCTACCTTTACACGACGAAGTCGAAACCCCCTCTTCGCTGGACCTCTCCCTCTAACTCGACAAGCTAAGCCGAAAGTCGTCCCTCCCTTAGTAAAGCAACCCGCTATAGACGACGTTAATATGTCGTCTGCCTCTTCTTCTGTCCCCTTACTTGACTCTCCCGATACTAACACCCCTAGAGTTAATACTTCTACTAATACGCCAGGGAGTAGTACAGAGCCTACAAGGACATATATAGGAGAGACACTATAAGAAAGCCGACTTCGCATCTTAGAAGAGTAGCTCGCGGAGAGTCGTATAAAGAACTAGCGGTTGAAGCTGTCTCTTTAACAACAGCGACTTACGACCGACGAGCCTCTATTACGTAGACCCGCCCTAAGATCTATAACTTTCTAAGAAGGGGATACACCCCTTTATCCCTTAATTAAGAAAACTCCTGCCCCCGAGCTAGACAAAGGCAAAGGTAAGGCATAGAGTGCTCCTGATTCTAGTGGACTACTAGACGACGATAGTAATGACGGCTACTGACTTCCTCGCATTCTAAGTCGTCGTTCCCCCTCTTTCCCTAGGATATTCTAGATATTTATAGCCTCACGAATCGAGAAGATTCCTAACCTAAACGATAAGCTTTCGGACGGCGTCGATTATAGTCCACGTTTATGGGAAGTCTAAGTCTAGAACGCCCTGCGCCGGTACAACGAATACTTCGTCGACGACGACTACCGGAAGGACTAGTTACTTACACAAATAGAAGGAATAACTCGCACGTTCTTAGAACTCTCTTTCTTATCCCTGACGCTTAACGAAGACAGAAACCTAATAAATGCGCTTGACTTAGTTAACTAAGTAGTCAAATTCTTAATTAACCCCTATAAGTAACAAATAGCGCGTAACCTTTACTCCGCGTTAAAGATAAAAGTTATAAGATAAACCTTTTAGGACTTCTACTAATAGTTTAGAATTCTTACTAGCCAAGGCGACGTAACTAACAAGTTAATCCTCAAAATAGACTTATAGGACAAGCTCTTATCTCGCTTACGCAAGTAACTGTTCTATGAGTATTAGAGAGCTAGAACTCTAGAAGAGTATATAAAAGCAGTCTAAGCTGAGGACTAAGGACAGATCGTGAAGAACATTATTTACGTTAGTCGCTTTAGCCCCTTAGCGACAAGTATAAATTCCTACCCTTAGTCCTAAGTTAATATCTCCTTAGGGACTACAGGAAAGTCACTTTAAGCTTCTATTACTTCTTTGTCCTAGAGACGAGAGACTAGTTAGCCCCTAAGTTAATAAATCTCTACACGAGCCGACACACCTCGTGCCTAAACACTAACGAATGCCCCTTAGCATTTCGCTTAACGGCCCCTTAGTCGTGGTTATACCTCCCGTGTCAACGAGATAAAGGTAGGCGCCGACGACAGCGGTCCTATGTCTAACAGCCAAGCTACAGACGACAACGACAACTTGCCAGTGGAGGAACCTACCCCACGAGCAAAAGACTTAGCCTAGGAAAAGGCTCCTTCTTAAGTATAGTACGAGATATGCGACATCTTGACCTTACGAAGCTTCTTAGTAGACTAGCGCTCACTACCCGTATTACTCTCTTTAAGAATAGACTTACGTATAAGCTACTCACACTTTTTGATTCTGGAGTTAATAGTTACTGTTTTATTGATTACTCTCTTTTAAAGTCTTTTTCTTTCTTCTTGAAACCTTTAATTCACTTACTACCTTCACTTGTCCCTGTCAAAGGATTTAATGGTCGAACTAGCTAGACTATTAGCCACTATATTACGTTAAATTTAACAGTCGACAAGCGTCTATAGTCATTTACTCCTTTCTTAATCACTCACTTAGGAAACTATAGAGTAATTATTAGAAGGTTATAGTTAGAGTATCACGAAGTGCTCTTAGATGCTGCCAAACGACGGCTTATTTGGCTATTAGACTACCCCCTAATAGTAAGCTATAATAAACTAATTGAGGTCCGAGACTTACGTGTATATAAGATTCACTAGCGCCACTAGCGCGACGCCGAGTGTAGAGACGCTAAGTTACGTGAATTTTGGAGTTACTATAATACTTAATTTGTTGAGTCGACTTCGACAGCTAACTTACCCTTACCTCCCGCGCTAAGTATAAATACCTTAGAAACTCTATTAGAATCGGTAACCGCCGAAGTAAGGACTTATAGAATATTCAGACCTACTGTTTACTCGGAGTCTACGACTTTGTGTTACAGTAACTTGGTAGCCCGCTACAAGACGATTCCATGGCTAATTCTAGCCGGCGCGCTAAGTTAAATTTCGACATACACGCTAGTTACTCCCTTACTTTCTTAATAACCTTAGAACTTATTACTATTAATCCCTCGACTATTGCTAAGTCCAGAAAACTAGCGATTATGTCAATAGAAAATCAAACCCGGTATCCCGCGTAGTATAGTCGAATTATGTCGGATGCCAAAGATACTAATTCTATAGATACACAGTTGTCGAGCTTACACTTACAGCTAATCTCTAACCATAGAACTACTGTAGGTCGTAGAAAGAAAGATCAGGAAAACCGGCTGTGGTCGTGCTAGAAGTGTGGAGTCGAGAATTTATACCCCCCCGGAATCGAGCCCACGGCACTAATAGAGGAAATTCACCCCCTTGTCTCTTTAATACCTAGTACTTCGTTTACTTCTTTTTTCCTTCCTGTTTTAAGTATAAAACCTCTTACGTATTCCTTACTTTCTTCTCTTATTACACCTTTTAATAAATACTTCGTTTCGAAATATGTGGTAGCCTCTAGAAGTGGCCGCGCCGCTATGTTAATTAGAGAAGCTGCGCTAATAATAAATTCTATGTTAATCTCCGAGAGTCAGAAATGCTCAGATCCGCGCCTTTCAAGTGTACAGTATCGCCCCCAGCTAATCCCTGATGTTAGTACTATTGTCAAACTTACTTCTGTTATTAATACTCTATGTACCACAGAGCTCTCGCATTAATAAGTGCGACATGTAATAAAGCCTAAAGAGCGAGCACACTCTATTATTAACGGTCCTTCACTTTAGTTAAGAAGTATATTAAATAACTAGCTTAGTTAATATATATAACGGTCCCCACGACTAGACAATATATACATCTTAACTAAACTAGCCCGAATAGAAGTTATTAAGCTAGAGAGCAGAACCGCCGAGCTCTTACACCCTCGAGACTAGACTGACTCCCCCTAATTCGCTCCTTCCACGCGTAGAACGTATACTAAGGACTACGCTAATTCACTTCAGAAGATATAAATATAGTTCTCTCTCGCACACGACTCAACTATAAAAGCTCCTCTTTCCTTAACTTGTCCCCCTTAACCACGAGATAAGTTACCGATTACAAAGCGACGTGAGAAAGCTCGTCGACGTCTAATCGTTGAGATCTTCTCGATTAGCGCCGTAACGTTCTATATATTAATAAAACGGAAGTCTAAAGATGAGATATTCGTAGTAACTCTTTAAGAGATTAATGCTTTAATTAATTAAAGAAACTAAGAGCAAGAGAAAGCCGTTACTATATTAACCCTAACTGTCGAACTCACTCACTGTCGCCAGTCAGCTATATAGTTTACACTCTTTATTTAAGAGCTAGACGCTGAGTTAATAATTCCCCTAGAATACGCTAATTAGACTCACGTATTCTCTAAAGTAAAAAGTAATATTCTCTCCCCTTATCGCTCGTACGATTACAAAATTAAGTTAAAAGGAGAGGGTGAGAAAGTACTTAAGTATTTGCTATTATATAAAATGTCGACTAAAGAACTTGAGGCTGTTAAGGAATATATCACAGATAACTTAGACAAAGGATTTATTAAGCCGTCTTAAGTACTATTCGCTGCCCCTATTCTCTTTATTAAGAAGCCGAATGGCTCCCTGCGGTTATATATCGACTTTCGGGTACTAAATTCCCTCACTCGGAAGGACTGATACCCTCTACCTCTAATTAATAAGACCTTAACTCGCATAACTAATACTTATATCTTCACTAAATTAGACATTTATTAAGCCTTTCACCGAATCCGAATAGACCTAGTATCAGAGGAGTATACTACCTTCCGCACGAGGTACGGCGTATATAAGTGCAAAGTTCTTCCCTTTGGCCTGACTAATAGCCCTGCTACTTACTAGTACTACATAAATAATATTCTCTTCGACTACTTTAATGATTTCTATATAACGTACTTAGACGATATTCTTATATACTCTAAGGATCCCTTGTAATACTAACTCTACGTCAAAAAAGTGCTTTAACGCCTTAACGACGCTAGGCTATAGGCCGACTTAAAGAAGTATAAGTTTAAAGTAATATAAATTAAGTACTTAGGATTTATTATATTAACTTCTAGCCTAGAAGTTAATCCCGAGAAGGTCTCTGTCGTTCGTGAATAAACTTACTTTAACTCTATTAAAAGTATGTAATCCTTCCTTAGTTTTTACAACTTTTATTAGAGATTTATCCGCGACTACGGTATTATAGCGAAACCTCTTATTTAGCTAATTAAGAATAATATTCCCTTCCGCTTTATTATAAAGTACGAAGACGCCTTCGACCTCCTAAAATATACTCTTACGTCTATACTTCTCTTGAGACACTACTGACAGGATTTACCCTGCCTCCTAGAGACGGATACTAGTAATAGTATTATAGCCAGAGTCCTTTCTTAACAACACGGCGACGACTAATTCCCCGTTATTTTCTTTTTAAAGACTATATTACTTATTGAGTTTAACTACACAGTACACAATAAAGAGATACTAGCTATTATTAGATCCTTTAGGCACTAACGTGCTGAGTTAGTAGGAGCCCCCCACTAAGTCCGTGTTATGACAGACTATAAGGCCTTAAAATACTTTATAACCTCTAAGTAGTTAAATATTAAACAAGCACAATAAACAGAGCTCCTGGCGGACTACAATTTCATGATCACGTACCGCCTTAAAATCTATAACCCCCTAGTAGACGCACTTTCCCGTAAGCTAGACGAGTTAAATTAATAGAACTCTACAAAGAAGACTTAACGCCTTCAATAACTCCTACGCTAAGACTAAGTTGACCCTAACTTACTGTCTATAGAGTTACAGCCGCTTAACGACGCCGACGCGCTAATAGCCGACGTTAAGCTCGCTGCCCTCACACTAACATTCTCTATCGTACAGCAAATCCTAGAAGCTAATCGCACTACTCCTTCCTTATAGACTCTACGTAAGTAAGCTATATTAAGTTCTCTAAGTAAACTCAGCTTAATAAGTGACCTCCTGCTCCACGACGGCCGCCTCTTAGTCCCTGATGTCGATCACCTCTAAACCCTCCTTATACGAAAAGTCTATAATCGAGTCACTACAGCGCACCTCAGTATTAAGAAGACGATCTAAATGTTCTCTTCTTAATACTAGTGGCATAGAATCACGTCTACAGTTCAGTAGTACTGCCGTAACTATTATATATACTGACGAATTCAAGTTCCCTAGGATAAAAAGCCTGGATTCCTTTATCCTCTCCCTGTTCCGTCTAGACTATAAGAATATATTACTATAGACTACTACTCCTTTACTAAAGACAAGTATAGATTCAATAACGTCCTCGTCTTTATTAATAGATTTAATAAACAAGCTATTAATATCCCTTATTAGAAGACGACAGATGCTCGGAAGTTAGTTATTATATATATATACTATATATATCGTTACTTTAGCGCTCCCTTAACTATCACTTTTAATAAAGGCCCCTAGTTTATCTCTAGGTTTTAAACTGCCCTTAGTAAGATCCTCGGAACTAAGAAATAACTGTCCGCTACTAACTACCCACAGATAGACGGCTAAACCGAAGTATATAACTAATACTTACAGAAACGACTCCGACTTTTTATTACGTACTACTAAGACGACTAGTTAGAGTACCTCCTTATTATGGACTACGCTTAGATGTCCCTCTTATACGATTCCTTAGGGGGACTCTCTCTATTTGAGGTAGTCTATAAATATATACTACGCACGGATTAGGACTAGAAAATCGACTTACTAGACTCAGTTACCCCCGCTAATAAGTTAAACACTTAATAAGCCATTGACTATACTTAACGCTATAAGAAAGTATGAGACATAGCTCAGTCGAACCTTACTGTAGCCTAAGCCAAGATAGCTAGGTCCTATAACGCCTCTCGCCGCGATGTCGACTTTAATAAAGACAGCCTAGTTTAGCTCGACATGCGCTACTTCAAGACATTCCGTCTATTTAAGAAGTTAAATATACCGACTAATAGACTATTCAGAGTACTCGAGAAAGTAAGACACTCGTACCGCCTAGAGTTACTAGCGAGTATAAAGGTCCACAACGTCTTTCTGGCCAGTAAGCTTCGCCGGGACCCCAACGATCCCCTACTAAGCTAAGTACAGGATGCCCCCCCACTAATTAATATTACAGGCGACGACGAGTAAGAACTAGAAGAAGTGCTTACTTGCCGTAAGAAGGGCAAGACTCTGTCTTACTGTGTCACTTAGCTTAATTAAGACGTTAACTTAGACTAGTACGATGCCTCTGACCTCAAATACGCTCCGCACAAAGTCAGGGATTTCCACTTTAGTTACCCTAAATAAGTAGGACCCCTTACTAAGTTACCTAAATAGATTAAAGTATAGGAAGATAGTATTAACGACTACGACGACCTCGATAGTGACAAGGAGATAGACTAACGCTCGAGGACGAGCTTTTTCCGGAGGGGGGGGTAGTGTGACGACTGCCGCTGTCTAGAGCCTCATTTCCACCGGCTTCACTTAGTACTGCCCGATCGGGACGTACCGAGATTACTATAGTGCTAGACATACTAATCTCTTATATATAGACCTCTTCTTTCCCTACTTTCTTTCCTCTGTAGTTGTAGATTCTAAGTTGATACTTAGTATCGTTATATGTCCTGTGTTGATATGTGAGGCGTCAGTTACACGTGATTGCCGTCTTTCTAGGGCAAGCGTCACAATTACAACGATACTTAATAAACCTACCCCTACCGGTATCAAGATTTAAGTAGTTGTATAATAAGGCTTCTTTTTACAGTAGCTTTATCACTAACTAAGAAAAGGTGGAAATGCTTTTAGAGCTATGAAAATTAATAGTCTTAATGCTACATAATCTATCGTACTATCACTTTTAAATCAACTCCTAAAAGCTATATACCACGTTTACCAGCGTTTTGACTGACTAGACTAGACTAGAATAACACGTATTATTTTAGTCTAGTCAAACGATTTTCACTATTATTCTAGTCTAATCAACTAATTAGTTAAATAACTTGATTAGTAATTGAATAGTTATGAATAACAGTTACATAATCAACTCTCGGTTAAATTTTAAGCTTAAATTCGGGATCTATACCTATTTAAGTAAAGCTCCCGCGATTTTGCTTATCAAGCGAGAGTACGATAAGGAACCTTCGAGAATTGACATTATACTTCTAGACTTTTCCAAAGTATTAATAATTATTTATTAACGTATTACAAATACTAATAAGTATATTTATAATGCTTGAAATATAAAGAATCCTTTAGATTAAACGATTTGTCACTTAGTATTTTTGTTGAATTAATTATTATAAAAAGAGCTAATATCTCGTTTTTAATCGGATTTCTTCTCTTCAAATAATACTTTAAATACTTATAACAACCTTACTTGTTTATTATATTGTATTAGTCAGCCTTTATATACTTATTATATACTTCAAAATGTCTTAATCAACTTCAATTGCTAAGAATATTAAGCAAAACGCCGAAGACTTTGAAGTAGACCCTCTTGAATTACAAGCTCCTATTTTTAGACTTAAATATCTTAAAAAAGAGCTAGAAAAGCGAAAAAGTAACCCCGAATTACTCGAAAATTATCGAACTGTTACAGTTACATGCTTAATGCCTGGTTGCAAGTAAGTTACTCTATTAAACCTTAAATTATATATATATATATTAATAATAAATATAGTATGAAATGGACTAATCAAGCTGTTAATAGATCAACAAGCAGTTATCTTAGTCACTTTCGATATAGCCATAAAAGTGTTAACTTAAATTCTATTCTGTTACGACGTACGATGCGCCTCGTATTCTAACCGACACGGGCTCGTAGCATCGCTGGCTATGCGACGGCGCTAAGCCTAACAGGGAAGACTAGGTGGCGAGCCTGCGACATATTAACGTGAATAGCACTCGACTACGCTAGGCCATATTAGGAGGGTCTTTTATATATATATACTCGAGCCCTCTTTTACAAAGAGCCCTTCTTTCCTCCTTGTCTTTTCTTCTCGATTCTGAGCGTAGCCTTAGGTCTAAATACAAAGCTTAAGTCAACTCGCCGTATCAACCTCTGGCCAGCCGTAATAGTAAACGTAGTAGCCCTTGCCTTCGTTAGAATGCCTTGTTATAAAGTATGCGATTATAACTAAAGAGGTATTAGTTCCTAAAGCCTTAAGTTAAGTAATTTTCTATAGATTAAGTTTACCTCTTACTGGATTACTTTTTTTAGTCCCTTTTCGGTGGTAAACCCAACTAAAAAAGTAGCCTTAATTAGCTAGAACCTAGATTTTGTATCCCTGATTAATAGGTTTCCCTAGAATCTTTAAAGTATTATGGGATTGGCCCTGAAAACGTGACATAGCCTTATTTATAGTAATGTTCTTTCCAGGGGACTATAAAGCTCGGGGGGTTTCTAAAATGTGAGTATTTAAGGGCTTTAATTAAATATCTATTAGAAATAAGTCCGGATCATTAAAAACAAGGCTTACTTAGTTAAAAATAGCCTCTAATTTATGTTCCGGATTAACTGTACATAGCCGAAAGGCTATATATATAGCTTCATACCTCCGTAGGCTCATAATAGCGGAAACCGGATACTTTAGCTATAAAAGTGTCTTTATTTTCTAAAAGGCCCTGACTTCGTTTTCTAAGTGTATTCCTATATAAATACGAATCCCTAAGTAACTATAAACCTCGGGTATAGTCATAGGCTTCTAAGCCCGAATCCGGGTATACTTGGATATATTATTTACATCCGTACGAGCTTGTATCTCCCTATCTTTTCGTATATTCGTATAATCGCATATTATCCGGATCTAATCCTCTAGAAAGAATAGTAAAAATAACTCCCAAGTATTAATAAGTAATATATTAGATGGCAAGTTTACTTACGTTAAAAAAGGAGGCAAATCCATAGGAATAAAGGTGGCATTAGTCTTTATTACTGGGGGTAAGTTAGGCCGTGTAGTGGCAGGATCCGTAAAATCAGCGATAACGTTTTGTATTGTATTTAGTTGGGATTTATATAGGGAATAATGATAATTATTTAGTTTGTTTACATGGTTTGTTTACTCTTACTTTAGTGGGGAGCCCGCCAAGAGGCTAAAAGTGGCTCTGCCGCTTGAAGGGATAGTAATTAAGTATAAAATACACTAAGTTTTGATAATTACCTGTAATCTTAGTATTCTTCGCTAAATTTAGGGTCTCGCTATAGGGGCTTACAGGGGCCTATTTTTCTGGCAGTTAGGGGGATGTATGCAGTACAATCCATCATGCCCGAGATTCCATGTGTCATGCACAATCAAGACTAAAAGTACATTGTTCCCTGATCCAGCTTACAATACATCAGCAGTGAACGACCATGATTCCAGGTCAAAGAATGGCACGTGAGGCAAGCTGAAATCCGCCGACGCGAAGTTCTGCATCCATAGATCGTCACTTGGTGCCAGATTTGGTGCGTCGAGACCATAGTCTAAGGTCTCCCCTTCCAGAAAATGATGCTTTCCACTCCGATCCTCATTCAAAGATCGGACAACGGAGGTTTGAACAGCTGGCTCGCTGGTTGCGGTAGTAGTGAGATTTGTTGACAAGCCTTCTGAGGTTGCGCCGGGAAAACTACGACGTTGACCCGAGTTATGCTCTCCGGCGAATGGTGGCTGCCCTTGGTCGTTTGAGCGACCTCCAATAGAATTATTCACAGCTTTTCCCGGAGGATTTTGAGTCTGGCCATCAAAATAAAACATAACACCATTCTGTGTCCCTTGACATCGGTCCAGTATTCTTGCACTAGCTCGTAGTAGCTCCAATGATTTATGTGCCACGCTGCTAAACTTTGCGTAACGAGACAAGCATTTGAGACACTGATCCCAACTTTCTGAAAGTGGTCGTCGCAGCACGCAAGAACTTGGCAAACGGCATTGCTGAGCCATTAGGATGACACTACCACACGTATACAAATCTGGTTGGCAAAAAAGGTAAGAGATGGAGTTCGTTGGGGGGAGCTGCGTGAACTTACGGCAGATGCTATGCCACCAGGCAGGAAGACTAGAAGCAGACAGGTTGGTCTCCAGCCAGTCAATCAAGCTCTGTGCAGAGACCACGCACTCAGCAGCTGTGCTCGACAAGATATAATCCTGAAACTTGTCTTGCATGGATGCCGTAGAGGTGCTCTGTTGACCATCTTGCAGCTTCTGGAAGATAGACACCAAAGCAGGGCGTAGAAGAAGCATTCGAATATGCAGAAACCTCGCTGTAGTGTTAGTACTATTGGTATGTCTAAAATACACGAGCTTGCATACCTTCCGTGAAGTCTAGTCGACTGAATGGCGAAATCTGTATGAGAGCGGAAACCAGGTTCCGGCACGGAGAGTGAAGCGTCTTCTCCTGCATTTCCAGAGGTCTCATGCTTGAGATAATCAGGCAGAGAAGCTCGCCATTCAGTTAGGATCGAGTCGAGATTCAAGAGTTCTTGCGCATCCGTTATTGCCTCCGTTTGTGTGGCGAAAGACAAATCGTCTCTGTCGAGGATTTGGCCTAACACATCGTACAGTTTGATAGTTTGTATGTAAGATTCCACCAGTGATGGTGTTGCTGGCGTTTGGTTGTTCCAGGCCCCGCTCTCCTCGCCTAGCCATTCGTCGTCGATCGACTCGGGAAGTTTCGGTTTTTGAGCAGCAGGAGGAATCATTCGCCTTTGCCCGTAGGACATGGAGATCTCCCTACGGCAAATCATCTGTCAGATAAAGTTTGATTTTCCTTTTCAGAGCAGGGATGTTAGACTCCTCCGGGTTCTTGTCCCTCGGTACAGCAGCAATATTGGAGACTGGTGAGTAACTTTGGCGGAGGAAATTGCTTTGACTTACCTATCTAGCACAACACAGCCGTACCACACGCGAGCCCGCATCTCAGATTCTAATTGTGTCAACGGCGTAGTAAGTAGTCTGCGTTGACGAGCTTCGTCAACACTCAGTTGTAGGCCCATGTTTTGGGCCATTCGTATCGTCATCCCTGTGATATTGTAGCATTTCGAAAACCTCTCGGTGCTTTGCAAGAAAAACCCCATGATAAGTCCCAGCTGGATAAATTCAATACCTATCATATCATTCAAGACGTCAAAGAGGTCCAACTGCTGCGATCGAAGGAAAAAATGCTCAGCTCTAGCGGCAGATTTCTCCGGAGATGTGGCGCTAAACAGTGTGCCCATGGCAAAGATGACATCAAGTATCGCAGGGAAGACCTTTCCATGACTTCTCTGTCGACATAGTCCCACGCAGGTATTCCCGTGCGCAGTGTTCTCATCAGTTCCTGTCGTCTCCCACAATTTGTTATATTGCCTCCTGAAGGTTTGTTGGTGGATAATGGGGTATATGCGGTGGAAATGACGAAAATACGCGTTTACGAGCGCGTCTGCCTGACTTCGAAGTGGCAAGCACCATTTGGTACGGTATAGAATCTGATTGCAAGTACATCGAGGTCTGGCGACCCGCGCGACTGCAGGGGATGTCGATGATCCCGGCACGGCAGTTGGTGAAATCGACGCATGGCTGCTGATTTGATCAATCGCCCGTTGAATAGGTCTCATCATGACAACGGAACCTGCAGGCTCATTACCCTGGACCTCGTTGAGGGCCAATCCAGTGTCGTCCGGGGCCTGGATTGTGGCCGGCTCATGCTCATGAGCCCCCACACCGGTATTGGGATTATGAGCGCTGCATATTCCCCCAATGCAGGAATCGCTCTTTGTCGAGAGTGGAGAGTCCTGGCTTGTGCTTCCTCGATGTGCCTTTTTCTCCTTCACAGGCGGAGGCAACGATGGCCTTGCTGCAGCTGCAGCACGTTCCCGCCTCGCGAATAACGATTCTTGCAAGTTACTGATTACAATAAATCTCAGTCTCAGTCATTGGCTGCCATTGAGGGAAGAGACGCACCTGTCCTGCAACACGTGATTGGACTCGTCGGAGGGGTAAATGCAGGGGCATGTGCGCTTCGTGCAACCGCCACAGGACGGTAAATCTCCATCACATCGTCTCTTGCGCGTTCGGCATTCGTCACAGGCCAAGGCGCCTTTCCTCCGAAGGAGGCGGCGCTTCTCGCCACGAGGATGCGAACTGCCACTGCCTTGCACACCCGGATTGCCCTGAGTGCCCATGCTGTACGAACTGGGCCGCTTCGCCGAGGGGGGTGTTTCCTCAGGAGCGCCATTCCCGTGATTGCGAGCAACGGGCGCGTGAGCTTGAGCTTGAGCTTGAGCTTGGACTTGGGCTGTGTCCGAGGCTGGGGCGACGGGGGCGAACTGCATTCTGCGGTCTACCATGGCATGAGGGTTGAGGAGATGTCGGGGATACTCCGCCGGCCGCCTTATATATTACGTGGAAGAAGTTGCCCGGCAAAAACGTTAATCCGACCCCGCCAGACCCGGTCCTGCGGGGCAATTGCGGGGGCGGGGTAGCCCGGACCCGGATAAGGACAGCCCCACAGCCGCTGCGTGAAGTGGAGGTAGAGGTATGGGGGCCGTATGGGAAGATAGAAAGGGAAGTACACCATCAACATGCATGAGCTGCAGGTTGACATGAAAAGGAGAAGACTGGCAAGCCATCGACAATGAACCCCTACTCCTTTGCCATAGCTTGATCCGGTATAGTAAAATCGGAAAAGCTAAACTGTTGTCAAGGTTTCTCTTCAGGCGCGCGCTCTAAGCACGCGGAGAGTGTGCGGGGGAAACGGTGATGGCAAACCCGCACAGCCAAGTATCCCCGCCTTCTTGATCATTCTCCGCTGGGCGCCTCAGGTGTAACGCGCACAGTGGAATCAGGTAGCCCTTTACGTGATTACTAAAACTTAAAGTAAGATGCCATCGTCAAATCCTTGCAGAAATAAAGCGGTTATCTACATTGCGGTCCATCCCTTGGACTCGTATACTTCAAGATTCTGCAAACGTGGGATTTCAGCGACAGTGTCTCCGAGTGGTCTAGTGGCGTTCGACAAGTCAGTCACAAACCAAGGAATTTGTAATATTCCTCGACTTTTAATCAACCTGAAGAGACAGGAGAATCCTAAAATCAGAGCTATGTCTTCAACAAAACCACATCATGAAGCTGGAACAGCAGATGGTTGGCACGGAGTCATCTCTCCAGGCGGTCCATTTCCTCCAGAGGTAGGACGTTACCATCTTTACATTGGTATGTTTACCTTTCTGTCCTAGCTGTAAAGATTGGTTATTAACAAGCCACAGGGCTTTTTTGTCCTTTTGCTCACCGTGCGAATCTTGTCCGCCACCTTCGAGGCCTTGCCGAAGTCCTCCCAATCTCCATCGTCAAGCCTTATCCCAAGGGAGACTCTAAAGGCTGGCCAGGATGGCGTTTCCCTAAAGATGACAATGAGTACGAAGGGTCGACCGTCGACCATCTGTTCGGCAGCGAGTTCATGCACGAAATCTATTTCAGAGCTGACAAAGAATATAAAGGTCGCTATTCAGTGCCTCTGATTTGGGACAAAAAGACTGGTACCATTGTGAATAACGAGTCGGCAGAAATCCTTCGCTGGCTGCCCACCGCTTTCGATACTATCGTACCCCCTCCTTCCGGCCAGACGCTGGATCTATATCCGGCGACCCTGGCGAAAGAGATCGACGAACTTTCTTCTTGGCTCCAATCCGAACTCAACGGCGGTGTCTATCGGGCAGGTTTCGTCGACACTCAGGAGCAATACGAGGTGGGGTGCAAAGCCGTCTTCCACGCCCTCAATAAACTAGAAAAACTTATCAAAGCCAAAGGAGGCCCGTTCCTTCTCGGCGGCCAACTGACTGAACTCGACCTCAGAGCATACCCAACCCTCGTACGCTTCGACACCGTTTACGTTCAGCATTTTAAAGTCAATCTAGGAACGCTCCGGCATAACTACCCAGTCATACACAATTACCTGAAGCATCTGTACTGGAATGTGCCAGGATTCAGTGAGAGCACAGATTTCAGACACATCAAGGAGAATTGTAAGTCTCAAACATAATGATATTGGAAGACAATGGAGATATTAGAATAGGATGTTGATGGTTTGAGCAGATACTAAGAGCCACTACGACATCAATCCCAAGGCTATCACACCTCTCGGTCCGCTACCTGATGTGGAATCTAATGTTGAGGAGGATTACAGCAAGCTACCAATAGGATACGTCGAAGTCCCTGAATAGTGCGTCGGTGGGCTCTGATACGATATTCTCATGCTTGTGGTTTTGTGCGTGCATGTATGTAAAGAAATACACCTCTTAGCGTACGAGATTTATGCTCCATTATGCGGATTTACGTATGTCACTTATCTCCATCGCACTAGTCGTCGGCTCGCTTAATGTGGGCCTCTCGTTCCTTCCAGTCACAGTCGGATAAAGCGAGTGCGGATGATAAGCGAGTGCGGATTTTTATACCCCGCCAAACCTATAATGGCAGTACCTTTACTTTTAGGTGCAAATATTAGTAAATCTATATCCGCAAATTAGCTAGATATATAATTATATATCCACAATTAATCCATCGTTATCAGAATCATCATCGTCCGATATACTGCTCTATTTTACGTCAGAATCGTCTGATTTTTAATCAATTTTAGCTAAAGAATCGTCTAAATATCCACTGTTGTCTGAATTAAAACCATTATTTTTAAGCCCTAGTATCTTTGAAAACCTTATATAATTGTTGTAAAGCTTTGTATCCCTTTTAGTATCAACGATTATTTTTAAGAAGTTGTCGTTTAAGTAAACAGGCAAAGGTGGAAGATCTAGCTTTAAACCCCTTCTTTTGCGTTTTTTAATAATGTCACACACTAGCGCAGTTCTTTAGTCTGGTGCATACTTGCGTAAGCATTCTAGGTATATAAGCCTAGTCTCTAGCTCCTCTCTTTAAGAGGATAACGCTTAATTTAATTAATCTTTAAATATACTTTCTAAAACCTTATTTAATTATAAAATCTTTTAAGCCCCCTGAACCTCTGCTCTTCTTCTGCACGACAATATTAATATAAAACCCTTCAATACCAATAACGTTATAAAGGGTTAAATTAAATTACTTACTATTTAAGTTCTTAAGAAACTCTTTTATAACGCGAATTTCACGTCTTATAATTAAAAGCTAAGAGCTTTTATACTTTATAATATCCTTCGATTTAAACTTAATAAATAATTCTGGCTTTGAGAGCAAATGATCGTTAATAAGATTAATTATATTATAGCTATTAAAAAGAGTACTTAATAATAAGGGGTAGGCTAAGTCTTATATAAAATAAACATTAAGTTAATAATCTTTTACGAGGCTTAAAAGGATTATTACTTATATTTATATATTACTCTTTGCCCCTTTATTTAAAATGTTTTGAAGAAACATAAACTTACTCTTGCCTTTATCCCCAGCGCTCTTAATTGCGTTTTTAGTAACTTAAAAAAGTGGCCTATTTAATTTAATTTAGTCTTATAGCCCCTTTTATTTATTATTAATAAAGCGTTATTAAATTTGCTTTGTTATTGTCGTACAGGAACGGGCTGATGCTCGGTTAGCTGCGCGCTACGTTGGATATGGTTTCTGCCACGTTATACCGCTTTCAGGAGAATAAAGTGTCCCCCTGATTTCCTTCTGTATTTTAGATAATAACTAATAACTTTAATTCTCCCTACGTTGATCGCAAGGCTCTACTCCACTTCTGTACCACAGTTATAATACTGTCTATTAAAGGATTTAGTTTAGTATTCTTATTAGGGTCTTTTACAAAGACCTTCTTATAAATGGCAAATTAAAGTCAAGTGTAATTTAAGGGGCTTTATTTATAATCTTATTATTTTAATAAGGGCATAACCTTTTAGGAAATTTCCTTTTTAAAAGCTTGCCAGCGCTTTTATTACCTTTTAAAGTCGCTTTATTATTAATAATCGTTTGTTAAAAGTAGTAAAGTATTTATAACCTCAGGTTCTGTAGCTAAAAAAAAGAGCTTAGTGCTAAAGACTTGATTTATTAGCGTAAAAAACGAACTAGCTAATTTATAGTGTAAGGGGGAGAAAAATTAAGAGTCTTATACTCTTAAATTTTCTCGCTTTAGTGTTTTGCCCACAAGTAATTAAAGTTCTTAACTATAACTAAGAAATTAGTTATATTAATTATTTCTTTTGCGTTAAGTACCTTATATATAGTTAAGTTTTCCGAAATAGCTCTTAGTAAGATATATTCTATATATAAGGGTTACTCTTTTCCTTAGTTTTAAGGGATTTTTAGTAATCGTTTAGTATCTTAGTTTAGATTAATACTTTTGTTCAATAAAGTACTTTTTTAAGGAAACGAAGAATCGCTTAAATGTTTATACACTTTTTTTTATATTACTTAAGCTACCGTACTACTAAAGAATTATTTCGTTATACTTCTCTTAATTTAGTTATAAAGTTTAAAGTAGTTAAAACCTTAGGATTACTAAATTACACTTTAAAGATTATACTCTTTAGTCTTAGCCTTTGCTTACTCTTGAAATAACTTAGGGGTTATAAGACTAGGCCTTATTAGTAGCGCTAGGAGCGGTTTTAATATTCTAAGATTACTCTTTATATTAGGGGTTAAAGAAGCAAATATTTAATTACCTTGCCCTCGGAGATTAAACTGGCGATATTTAAGCTGCTTACTAAAGTACTCGAGGGTCTCCTAGAACTACTACTTAACTACTAACTACTTAACTCCTAAGCTGCTCGCCGTAAGTATATATAAAAAGCTAGTAGTTTATGCTATTTTTAGTATTAGATTCTTTAGCGAGCTCTTTAATAGTTTAAAATGTAGTATTAAAGATTTCGGATAAAACCGTAGCATCTTTTTTATTAAGGTTAACGTATAACTAAAGTCTTAGTATATTTGCTGTAAGCGTAAATTGCACAAGCTATACTAGCTAATTTCTTAGTTTAGTATATTAAATCTAAGATAATAAAAGCTTAATAAGTTCGTTAATGCTTATAAAAGATATAGTAAATAATTAATATGTAATTATAAAATATAAAGGTAATAGTTAAATAATCGTAAAGCTTATTAAATAAAAGTTCTTTTATAAATGCGCCGTATAGCTTAAATAAGACAAGTGTAGCTCTTAACTATTATATAAAAGAAAAGCATAAGTTTAAGAGTTTAAAAGATTTTATAATTAGTGAAAGGTTAGAAAATATATTTACAGATTAATTAAATTAAGCGTTTTCCTCTTAAAGAGAGAAGCTAAAGACTAAGTTTATATACCCAGAATACTTACGCAAGTATACACTAGACCAAAGAACTGCGGTAGTGCGCGACATATAGCTAATTAAAGAGCTAAGAAGCGCCCTGAGCTCACGGAAGTACATTTTGGATTTCATGTGATCCAAGAGTCACGTAAATACTGAATGCTCTAGAAGCATTGATCTGTAAACACATGGAAAGCTCTCGAAGCTCTCCCAGATGTATATAAACCTACTCTTACTCTGCCTTTAGAAGAGTGAGGCATGTAAATAGTCAAATTCTGACAGTACACGTAGCTAAACGTCTTATATAATGCCTCGCGCATAAAGGCTAGACTCTCGAGGAATAAGAGATAATTTATTAAAGCGACGAGTACTTTATAAAGCGGGGGCGGGGTAAAAACGCGAAATAGTGCTTTCGTACGCTAGTATAAAAGTGGGATTGAAATATAATCTAAACATATAACTATAAGAAGAATATAAAAGTTATAATCTAGGGAACTTTTTAAGACAACGGGAGAAGCAACCTTTATATCATAAACCGCGATTTTAAGTCAAAGAAACATAAGTATTTAGCTAAGTCCTACCTAGAGGTCTTAAACACGGAAGTTAGATTAATTTTCGAAGATTTGAACCTTGAGTACTGTAGGAGGGATAAAACCTAATAAACCACACAATTAGACAGGTAGCATATAGTGAGGTACGGGAGAGATTCTAAGTGTAAGAAATCGTAGATTAATCAAATCTAAAGATAACACATATTTAAAAAGTATAAAAAGTTAAAAGAGGGGAGGAGAAAAGAGTGTATTTAATAAATATCTGTAAACGTTCTTAGGTTTGAGTTGTTTTCAAGTGTTAAGCTCTTTTATATAAAAAGAGCTTATCCGGTTAGGTGACAAAGAAGCTACCGAGAGCATTCCCCACCACAGTACGAATTTATGCAAGATAACGCTTTAATACACACTACTAAGAAGGTTCGGCTTTGTTTAAAAGAAAACAGATCACTTTAGTTGTGAATTAGCCGCCCTTTTCTCTTAATCTTAATCTAATCGAGTACGTGTAATAGCACCTTAAGAAACACCTTTACGATATATTCCTCGACGTCGCGGCCGACAAATCCCAATTATAGCACGCAAGGTAACGTATAAAAAGTTGTTTATAAGCTGCGTAAGATACTTTAGATAAGAAGTTGTTTAATAATTTAACTGCGAGTATATTAGCTAGAATAGAAGCGTATATTACAACAGACGATTAGTATACAAAATATTAAAGTCCGTGCGTAAGTTACGAAGAAACTAATTATATATTTAAAAAGAGTAGATCTTAAAAGATTAATTACATGTATTTAAATTATTTGTATATAATCTAGTTGTAAAGATATTAAGAAGTATCGTCGGTAACTAATTATTAATTTTAGTGATCTCGCTTAAGTGGTTAACAGCAGTTGACTAGTATTGTAAGCAGGCTTGGATAGAGTCGCCGGCTCTTTAAGGGTTAAAAGCTTAGGTTTTTTGCAACTTTTAGTAGAGTAAAGGTCTTGAGGTTCCTGAGACACTTGCTGTAATCTAAGGGAAAGATCTTTGATTTTTGCCACGCTTTTTTGATAGTGTATTTAGTGAGGGTTTGTTTTTTAATCAAGTCTAAATCGCGGAGGAAGGAACAGATTTAAATCAAGCTTTATGTTAGCACATCCGGGGTACCTAAACGTTTGGGTCTTCTATCGTGTGACTTAAGTGTATCAATCTGTATGTGAATTCCTAAGGGGTTCTAAACTACCTACGGGAGAAGAGATAGTAATATACAGATCGTACGGAACGCACGGATAAAACGAGTGTAGCAGATAAAGCTTAAGCTGAAACCTGGAAAGTAAGACCAAAAGAATGGTGCAAGTGGTGACGGTGTTAACGTGACAACACGTGATATCGACAGATTTAAAGCCAAAAAACCTAAAGGAGATTTATAAGATCTTTAGGGCTAAAATCGCTAGAGACCAGAAAACCCGAATAATTTATCTCGACCAAAAAAAATCTCTTCGACAAATACTAGATAAACTTAGATTTATAGCCTTAACACATAAAATCAAATGCTATCTATTAGCCGACTATATAGACTATAGTCCGACAACTGACGAGGACACACAAATCGACACAACCAAATATTAATATACTATTAAAAAGCTGATATATGCTATGATTTTCACCAGATCAGATGTAACAGTCGATGCCGTTAGAGGGCAGCAGGAGGGATCTGTAACAGCCACTTACAACTGCCAATAGTCTAGACCATGCTACGCGGAGACCGAACAAGTATCGGCAATCTAAACCATCGGAGACCCCGAGTACTCGCTTCCCTTCGGAAGCCCCGAAAGCCCAAGTGATACAGACTCGGAATAGAGGATCTAGTATAGCTGTACTAGTGTTTCAAGATAAAGGATATATACTAGTGTTTAGTCGGCTATAAGCTGGCAAGCTTGAGTTTATCTTTGACAACTTACCTATACCTTAACTTAGTAATTTACTTATATTCCTTAAGAACCTCTGTTACACCTAGCCACGTGTTACCTACTCTATTATATTATAATCCCTCCTGCTGCCCTCTGACAGTACTAACTGTTACACTAGCTATCAGTAGCTCTTACAGCGTCTTGCGTATACGTATAGCGTTTAATCAGTAACGATTATAGATCAGGGGTCTAATGCCTTAGCCCTTAGGCTACAAGGACTTCTATTTAATAAGCAGGATTCTTTACTTAAGATATAATATGACTTTATTTATAATAATGGTTTTTCGAAGTCAAAGCTACTGGTCGAGTTAAACCCTCAGTACCAGTATGTTTTTCATTTATAAAGAATTCGACCAGAAAGTAAACTCTGACCCTACTTTAATTTCTTCTGTTCTTGTACATTTGCAAATCTAATTCGCGGCAGCAGCAGCAGCTTCTGCTTTCTTCTGCGGCCCTTTCCTCCTTACAATTTCAGCGAACCAATCAGCATCCCAGAATTCACTGACGCTGGGATGCTCGAACACGGCGCTGCTCCACCTCCAAAAATTCGGAGTCTGTTCTTGGAGCATCTGGGGAAGGCCTGGGTAAAGGATCTCTTTGGCAGGCAGCCCCAACAACCGAGACACCAAACCACCTAGTGAGACCTTTATCGGGTTGTTAGCAGCGGGTTTGATAAGTTTAGGAGAAAGTGTCACGCTCGTACCTCAGCCAAGGTAATACGCGACGATGCTCCATAGAAGGGGTTTGCATCAACCAGAAGAGGTTCGAACCACTTTTGAATGGCGGCAATGATCTTCTCGGCCACTGCTTTCTTCCCCTCTCCCGCCTCCGCCATGTACGACTTGACCGTGAGGGGATATATATGCTCAATGTATAAGTCAACGAAGAACTTATACTTAGCGCGCTTTTTGGGTGCAAACCTAAGGTCAGCCAAATGATCAACGCACCCTGTCGAGGGACGAATACTAACCTGTAGAGGTCCGCCTTCCTCATCACTCTTTTTAACTAAGTGGCTAGGGTAGAGGTCTGAGAGATACTGAACGATCACGCCGCTCTCACGCATAATCTCGTTGCCAAAAGTGATAGTTGGCACCTTGCCCAAAGGGTTAATCTTTAGATACCATTCTGGCCGTGGCGCATTCAAATCGATGCGGACTTCTTCGAATTCAATGCCGAGCTCGCGGCAAAGGATGTGGACACGAACGGCCCAGGTACCACCGTTTGTGTAAAGCGTGAACATCTTGTCTGACATGGTGGAGGAGAGGAATCTCGGAGTATAACGAAAGCTTCAGAGCAACAGTGCAGTGGGACTCGGCGGACTTTATGCTGTGGATTGGGGGCGATTCATGGAAAGACAATGGAGAATTGGAGTCTTCCGACAAAGGCGTCAACGTTTTGAAGTCTAACGTCAACCACGACCTAGGCACGGCACTTGTTGCGGAGTGGGCAATCAGGTCGAATACAAGTACCTACCCTGACCGCGGCGATCCTTGCTGGAATGTCGCGGACCACTTTTCCTAGCATAGAGGCGGAACAGAGGGGTCGGACTCAAGTCGGATGCCCCTGAAGCCCGTCGCTGCGGACATAAGTCCCCACCCCCCCTTCCGCGCACCCCGCAATTTTACCACCACCTCTAAACAACACTTAATAACTCTACAACGCTTTAATTTCTATGTAATCTTCTATAGCATTAGAATCTCCTGCTAAATCTTAATTAATAGGTATAATTTTTTAATCTCTAGCTGCAATTTAAGCTCTTTAAATAGCCTAAATATCTGTAAACTTGGAATTTAGGCTAATTTATACCTTCCGCTTTTTCCGTGGCTGTAATTAATTTAATTTAGCCTCTAATTACTATATTTTTATCTTTGCCTAGCTAAGAGCAAAGTCCTTTTAATGAAAAGCCTTAATAGCTTTTTTAAAGAGTAGTCGACGTGTTAGAGGGTTATTATGTAATGATTTAGATACAGTGTTAAGTTATAACCCAAATTCTCAACTAGCCTTTGGTATAAACTAAATAACTAATGATTCCTTTACTTCCTTAGTAGTCTAAAAGTCCTTAGAAACACTAGTTTCTAGCTCCTAATTATTATTCTCTAATAGTAATTAGCTTATTAATAGTTTTGCTATACTCACTAGCCATAAGCTAATAGCTTTTTAATTAGCTTTAATATTTATAACCGTTAAGATCTCTTAGCGTGCTTTATAATAGTATATTAAAAAGTTACGCTTGCCAATTAGTATAGAATTAGTAAGGGATACTAATAAATTAAGGTATTTCTAGTAAGATGCCTTAAGAGGGGAGAAAATAAATAAATCCAAAGATTATAAGACGTGCGACGTATATATAAGTAAAAATAACATAAATATATTATATTCTAAGCACTTTCATATAAATTCCGTAGTCTTATGACTTTTATAGCTGTCTAAGACTAATAATCGGGGTTTTCCGTTACGCAGTTACGTTTAAGGAATAAAGACTTTTTCTAACTATTCTAATGTAGTAGCATCGTTTGTTTACCTATTCTTTATTATTATAAATTACTAGGACTTAAATTCGTTAAGATTTATTAGAAACTATTGTTATTACACCGATTTCCCCTTATATATTACAAGTAGAGTTGTTTTCTTGCCTATTACAAAGATATACTTAATAAATGAGGTCTAATTCCGAGAACTAAGTTATTTCCGCTAAACAAGACGCCGTTTTGCATACCTAATAACTAAGCTATTAACTTTAAAACCTTTTATAATTCTTGCTTTATATATATTCCATTGATTTTCAAGCAAAATAGCCTTAATAGCTAAAACCTTTAATTTGTAAAACTAAGGCTTAATAATATTAATAGTTACATTATTAACACGTATAAAATTAATAAAATACTTCTTCTTAGTATTAAGAATAAGATTCCGCTTAAAAAACCGTTGTACCTATTATTTTCTAAGTAATGTAAAGTCTTCTTAAAGTACACAAAGTCGGTTCCTAAAAAGTCGTACTTACGTATAAGTAACACATAATCTTAATATCTCTTAAGTCAAAATCCAGTGGATAAGACGCTCTTCTAATATTATAGGCAACCTTTACAAATGACTAGCAGCTTATTAGCGGGTAGTTGTATTATAATATCGGCCCTAAAAGGTAAACTCTAGTATGCCCTATTCTTTTGCGGCCTATTGCAAGGACTTGCCATTTTTAATCGCCTCAAGAGCTAGAACTATGTCGTCTTTGGGGTATTTCGGTATAATAATCGTCTTAATTAATATTCCAAAAATAAAGAAAATTAATAAAGAAATAAGATAGTTATTAATTATTAAAAGTAGGTAAGTAAAAAAGCGGTGTGCTAAGCGAGGTACGCGGAAGGGGGGGGGGGGGGGTGGGGACTTAGGAGATAGGGATATGCTGAGTTTGGCCCACCCTTTAGCTGGTGCGGAGTTGCTGCAGACATGGATTGACCGACCCCGCCGCAAATATGTCTGGAAGAAGCCTTGCAGAGAAGCCATTTGGGCACTAATGGGTGTCCCTGCCACTGCACGTGTGTAACCATGAGGTAGCGGGGTAGCAACTCCAGCACAGTACGTCCTCCGTACAGCAGGAGTCACGGCGCGGGGCGCTAAGTTCACTTGTGTCCAAAATCCCCAGGGTCGGGATGGGGATTCTGTTCGGAAAGGATATAATAATAGGTCGGATTGACCGCACTATCCAGCCGCTTTGTTATTAAGGGAACTAAGTTATCCGCGAAAAGCGTAAATTTTGTGACCAGCAGAGGCTTCTCGGCTCACGTCACAACTTTAACTTTAAATGACAAAAAAAAATACTGATCGTATTGCAACAAAACTTCGATATCTAGAAAGCGCAAGCAATACTAGACAATATGTATTAATTTTTAAGACTTTTCAAACTTTTGCTTGCTGCCCAAGGTTCTGTTTAAGGGGGTATCATCTGATGTTCCAGGATTCTCGCTTTGCTTTGCCAGTCACAAATTTAGGCTGCCTCGAAGCAAGTGTCCGCACCTAAACATATGAGAAACCCCACCAAAATTTTCGCTCGTTGCTCTTGCTCGCCAAAATCATCAAAAAAGACTCTCAAAAAGACAAAAAGACATAGATTAATACTCATTTATTGATAGCTTATATGGTTACAAAGAAATACGTTGTGTAAAGAACAAAATTTGATTTTGATATTCCAGAGGCAGAATTTTAATGAATTTACCCGTGGACCTCTGCTTTCCGCGGATAACTTATTTCCCTTATTACAATAAAGCGGCTGGATAGTGCGGTCAATCCGACCCATTATTAAATACCTTGACCTCTGCCGGAGACTCGACTGGGTGAAGCAACTTTCAGGAGTGTTGAAGGGGTGTGGAATCCTAGAGGCTAGTGTGAGATGAGTCATGTGCAAAGCACATGACTAGGGATGGACTGTATTTACACTGGTAACGCGCGCTCCGCACGCCGAGACCCTGAAACAGTGGGTGGCTAAGCAAAGGGGGAAGGGGAGCAAAAATCAGAGAGTAAAGTCTAAGAATCAGCCTTATTGCCTGAGATATAAGGACCGAATTTGATTCATTTATGGGCGTTGCCGTGCACGTGATTTAAATAGGGGAAAGCTTATCTGTGAAGCATTTATGATGGTAATAGAGTTTTATATTAGGTTATCAATTGCTCTGCTCTATGCAGCTATGGTTTCCCGCTCAAGTTCCTTAAGCCTTTCCATTTCTACGAGCAGTTGCTCGTCTAGGCGGAATTGGAGATCCTCTATTATAATACTTTATGAAAGACGAGGTCTTTTCTCCGGCGACCCTTCGCGAGCTTCGGGGCCAGGGGACTTCGCTTCGTTACAGTCAATTATATAACTAAAACCTTACCTTTATAAGGAAAACGTACTATATAACGATATATATTAATTATTAATTATTGGCCCGTCGCTAGCGCTAAAATCCACGGCCCTTCGTAAGCTACAGGGTAGATTTTCTAAACCTTAAGTTAAATTATTATTAATTTTTCCCCTAATCTTCTGTCTTTTAGCTTTATTAACTCTCTTATTTCGTTCTTAATACTTAATATATATAAAACAACCGTTTTTAAACTTGAAAAAATGCTTCTTTTAATTACACGAAGAATAAAGATAACTCTTATATAACTTTTACGATTATTCTAAACTCGTAAAGCTCTCGTAAATCCATAGGCTCTTCTCGATCACCCGGATCTTTCTCCCAGTCCTCTTACTCGTTTATAAACTCCCCTCGAGTATTATCTAAATCCTTTTAATCTTCTTGCGGACTTATAAGACTTTCTTCGGGAGGCTCTTAGTTTTTATTAAAATTAAATTATTTATAAGTACTTACAAAAGTTTCTCGAGGCTTCGTATATCTTTCTTATTAATAATATATATAATTGCTAGTCCACAGGTCCCTGCATAAGTATACTTCGGTCTGGAAGAGGGGGTGCGGGTCAAAGTCAGGGGTTAGAGCTTAGCCGAACTAGTTTTAGTGGAGATTCGGTGAGGTTTTGTAATATATAGTCTAGCTCTCTTTGTACTCTCTTCGAATATATATAGATTTTAAATTACACTTTATTACTTTGTTGTTATATACGTATTTAAAATATATTTATATTTACGGCGTAATATATAAACTAGTATTATACTAACACTAATTAGTGGCAAGCTTATATTATTAACTTTATTATAAATAGAAAAGGTCTTAAGTTATAAAGTAGATTTTAGGCTTTAACTTAAAGATTACTTAATTATATTTTTCTTAAAAGGCATTTTACTTTTTCTAAATCGTAAAAAGAAGGCAACTTTTCTCTTAAGACTTAACTAAGATTATTACACGTTAAAGAAGAGTTATTATAATACGATAATTACTTTATAAAGATTATTAACTTAATATCTTTAAATCTAAAACTTTAGACCTTCGAGAAACTTATTTAAGAACTTACTAAATTACTTATAAATCGTATTTAATACAATAGTAAATACTTTAGATTATATACTAGAGTTAGAATTAACTTTAGAAACATTTAATAACACGATTATACTAAGAGAAATACTAAATCTTAGCTTAGTTTTTATAAGAAATACGACAGTATATTTATAAAAGTTCTATAAGGTCTTTTATAACAGCTGTATTAAGGGAGAATTCCTTTTTTAGGACTTTTAAGAGTATTTTAAGAGTTAAATAATAAAGGAGTTTAAATTAATTAAAGTCACAAAATATATATACCTTAAGGACGACTTACGAGCCTTTAGTATATTTATATAATAATAAAGGGGAACGAGGACAATAAAGGCTTTAATAAAGGTAATACAAGCTAAGGAAAATTTATAACTAAAAGACTAAATAGAGATATAAATTCGGAACTACCTTAAATCTATACCAAATTATATCTGGGAATTAGTCTCTCGCTTATTATTACTAATCCTAATAATACTTTAATAAAATCAACCCTTAATATCTTTATAACACTTATTAAAAGTAATTATTTATTCCGTGGAAGAAGATACTTGTTGGTCCACAGGTCCCTGCATGAGTATACTTCGGTCGGAAAAGGGGGGGTGCGAGTCAAAGTCAGGGGTTAGAGCTTAGCCGGACTAGTTTCGGTGGAGATTTAGTGGGGTTTCGTAATATATAGTCTAGCTCTCCTCGCACTCTCTTAGAATCGATACAGATTTTGAACTATATATTTATTACTTTGTCACTATACTCGTATTTTGAATATATTTATACTTGCGGCTTGGTATATAAACTAATACTATATTAACACTAATTAGTAGTAAGCTTATATTATTAACCTTATTATAAATAAAAAAGGTCTTAGGCTATAGAGCGGATTCTAGGCTTTAACTTAAGGACTACTTTATTGTATTTTCCTTAAAGGGCATTTTACCTTTTCTAGATCGTAAAGGGAAGGCAACTTCTCTCTTGAGACTCGACTAAAACGATTGCACGTCGGAGAAGAGTTATTATAACACGACAGTTACTTTATAAAGACTATTAATTTAATATCCTTGAATTTAAAACTTTAGACCTTTAAAAAACCTATCTAGGAACCTACTAGATTACTTATAAATCGTATCTGATATAATAGCGGATACTTTAGACTATACGCCGGAGTTAGAATTAACTCCGGAAACATTTAATAATACGGCTACACTAAGAGAGACACTAAATCTTAGCTTAACTTTTATAGGAAATGCGACGGTATACTCGCGGAAGTTCCGTGAGTCCTTTTATAATAGCCGTATTAAGGGAGAATTCCTTTTCTAGGACTTTTGGGAGTATTTTAAGGGGTAAATAATAAAGGAGTTTAAATTAATTAAGGTTATAGAACGTATATACTTTAAGGACGACTTACGAGCCTTTAGTGTATTTATATAACAACAAAAGGGGACGAGGATAGTAGAGGCTTTAGTAGAGGCAGTGTAAGCTAAGGAAAATTTGTAACTAAAGGACTAAATAGAAATGTAAATTTAAAACTACCCCGAATTAGTACCGAATTATATCCGGGAATCACTCTCTCGACTACTACTACTATTCCTAATAATACTTTAATAAAATCAAACCTTAATGTTTTTATAATATTAATTAAAGTTAGTTATTTATTTTATAAAAGAAGACACTCCTTTAGAAGGGTCAGGAGTAAAGCTTATAGAGACGATTTAGTTATTAAAATCACTTAAAATCTCCCTTACTAAAGGAGATAAGGCCGAGGATTTATATAGTATAACCCCCTTACTTATAGTCTTAAAGAAGGAGTTCTTATTTACTCTTAAGAGAGATCCCTTAAGTAATCTTTATTTATAGAAATTAAATAAGCACGCGTTGCCGAATTCTACATTAACGCCAGTAATATCCCCACGGGACGGATTATTACTACTATTTGAGGTTCCTAAGACTACTAGACTATATACGGAGCCGATTCGGCCGTTATAATATATTATAAATTTATTGACCTTAAACTAAGTAAAATCGTTAGTAAACCTTATTAAGATGTATATTAAGGAGCTCTAATATAGCGCAGATAAAGACTACTTAGATAAGAAGCTTTATATCTTTACTAACTTATATTAGAGAGTATTAGTTAAGACTAAGGTCTAGAACCGAGCCTTTCCGTTGATACTACGAGACGGAGCCAGTTTGTATTACTATTAGTACCTCTAGAATAAGGGGTACTTATTTAATGAGCTTATTAGGACGACTCGCGAGCACTTTAAGACAGAGGAGAAAGTTAATAAGTTCCTTAGCCGGTAGTTTAGTCTAACTTTCTCGTTATTTTAAGAGAAGCCTTACTAAAAGGGAAAGCCGGTATTAACTTAATTAGAGAACTTCGCTAAGGAATTATAAAGTATTTAGCTTAGCCTAAAAGACGATAATATACGAAACGATAAGACGCTCCGTAATAAGCTTATATAAGGAGTATTAGGGAACTCCCTCTTTAAGATGGCTTTGTTTTAGGCACCTTTTACTTTCCTTACATTAATAAATAGTCTTCGCTCCGCCGTCGGCGTTAAGGTAACTCATGACTCGGGACCGAGGGTAGGCAAGTACTCCGGATTATATACGAATCGCCACTAATCTTATGTCGTAAATAGGGCGGCTTATTACTTTAATTACAAGATAAAATTTTTAAGTAGAAATAAACGCGGAGACAAATTCTAGCTTATATTAGGCTATATAGGCTATATTATTTATAAGAAGATAGATTACTATAATAGTCGCCACTTTAATAAAGAGTAAGCAGCGTTTAAAGTACAATACTTCGTGGCGCGTAAGGCTAAAGGAGTAAAAGCTACAAATAAGACCTTTAAGAGTTATTTAGCTTATATTAAGGGGATTGACCTTAATTCGGACTAAAACTAGATTATATCTGGACATTATTTAAGAGGTCACTAGAATACGGATTTAGATACTTTAATAAATATTAACAATTCTTTAAAGAGTTTTAACGACGATAATAGTAATAGTATTATAAACTTCACGATTATATTTACAATAAGTGAGGCATAATATAATACACGAGAAGTTATAGGGTAACTTAAGGAGAGGAAGGCTACTTATATCTTAGAAGGCAAAATTAAAAGGCCCGCTCTAAGCGAGGCTTATATAACGTAATAAATAGACAGATTCTTTTAAGGTCTATTAGTTAATATAAGGGCATTTAATAAAAACACGGGAGGGATTAACTAGTTACAGGCATTATAGTGAATTTAAGATGTCAAGTTTAATACTAGTTAGGCGGGCTAGAGCCGGATTACATTTAGTACCGGTTCGCGACTGTCTTTAGGGGTTACTATAGTTAATACTCCGGCTAAAGAAATAGACTTCTAAATCGTGGACGTAGATATCTTATTTCTGGTTTGTTTATAATAACTAAATACACTAAATACGTAGTATAATAACTTGCGTAACGTCTTGATTTAAGGCGATAAGAAGCACTTGATTATACGGAAGCATGAGTATTTATAGCTACTTTTAGATTAATATCGTTAATTACTAGACACTTGTCGTGCAAGAGCACGCCTAGAGGCTCCACAGAGGCGTATTTGACGTATTATTGAGGTATGCGCAGTACTGTAATTGATTGTTGTATTCTCTACGTATGGTCTATTCAAGCTCCCTGAATATGGAGGTCGCGGGCGCTTTGGCCATGGTGCCTTTGATTGGGCTCGCTTAGCCGGCCTACCATAACCTGCACGACAACACTTCTACCGGAATAATAAATATATACTACTTAACCGAACTAGAAATACGTTAGTTATATAGGCGTTTCGGACACCCTTTAGTAAGACGTCTTTAGTACTTGTTAGATTAAGTTAGCTATGAGCATAACTCGGAAGTTATATTAAGGGTTAAAGAGATGTGTAAGTATTATTAGAAATACGTAAATACTCTATATAAGTTCCGCTTTAAGTTATAAGACGATATTAACTTTAATTATATAGTTTACGTCGATTTCGTAATGTTTAGAGAACGATATGCCCTTTATATAGTAAATAAAGTAATAAGTTTTAGTACGGCGAAACTACTCTAAAAGGCCCCTAGTTCCGTTACGGCTCGGGCTACCTTTAACGTATTTAAGTTAGTATGGATTAACACTTACCTTAGACCCCCGGATTTCGTGGTGTACGACTACGGCACTAATTTTAACTCTAAGGAGTTTAGGAGCGTACTTAGGTCCGTAAGTAGTATTCTTAAGCTAGTACTTGTAGAGGCATATTATTTAATTAGCAAAGTTAAACGATATTACCGCCTATTACGCCGTGCCTATGAAATCGTTATAGTAGAGCACTTTGAGTTAAGCGACAAAGATTGACTATAAATAGTAGTAAAAGCAGTAAATAATATAGTTAGACTTAACGGGTTTATCTTTACACTACTTGTTTTTGGCGTATACCCTAGAATGATAGAGTTAGACCCCCTTAATTTGTTAGTCGAATAACGTGCGGCTATAATTAAGAAAGTTATAAAGGAGGTACAAAAAATTTATATTACGCGTAAAGTTAACGATACGTTAGTTATACGAAACGGCCCCAGAACTACTTATATTTATAGTCTTTACTTTAATAATTAAGTTCTAGTATATTAAGAGGGTAAAAGATAGACAAGACCTTATAATTTCTTAAGTATTAAAAGAGAATTATATAAGATCGACATAAGAAATAAGAGAATACGTATGTTCTAATTGACTATAGTTCGTCCCTTTAAGACAGACACTTTTAGTATTAAACGACAAAAAGAAAACTTACTAAGGGATATTTATAAGTAATATTTAAGATCCCTAATTAGAAATACTACTGAAATAGTATTAAATCTACCCCGAATCGCTATTTAAATTCTATATATAAAACACCTCTTAAATTTACTAACTATTAATAACGATTACAATACTAAAGTGTTTTTAATTAAAAAGGAAACGAGGGACTAAGAGCTATTTATTAAACTTCGTACTAAAGGGAAGATTATAGCGCTTAAACTATTATTTTAGTAGTCTTAAAGAACAGAATATAAAGTACTTATTAAAAAGGGTGTTTTTGTACTTATTTATAAGGACGACTTTAGAGTAAGAAGCTATTATATCTTTAAGTTAAGAATAATAAACGAGGTTAAAGGTAAAGAGACGTTAGTTTTATATAAAAAGTTAAGACTAGTAATTTAATACTTTAACGACAAAGGCAAGAGAGAGATTTGGACTTAGTCTCTAACAATTTAACGATTTAGTTAGCGGTTACTTATATTTTTGGCCGCTACTATTAAGTACTTAAATCGCCTCCGAAACTAGTCCGAATCTCATTTAGCTATTAGGGACATTATTTAAGCCTACGTTTAGGCAGAGACAAGGCTTCTCTAAGATATATTTATATAGTCACCGGAAGAGATCGTAAGAGATTTCTCTCTTAGCACGATATTTATAGTAATACTACTATTATACGGCATACTTAAGTCCAGAAACTATTAGTTTAATACGTACTATAAATATTATATAGAGAACTTATAAATAGAGACATTAACGTACGACTTATACTTATTAATTAGTATTAAGGAAAGCTATAATTTTAGTGTCGTGGGAATATAAATAAACGACACGTTAATTCTAGGAAATAGGGACTTTTTAGTAAGAGAGTAGAACGAAGTTATTAAGGCCGGTTTTTTAACGAAGCCGATATAAGTATTATTTCTTACTAAAATTATTACGTTTAATAAGTATATTATTACTATAGACAGGGACAGCCTCTATATGTCTCAGAAAGGTCAAGGAGTAAGACTAGAGTTAGTTAACGTAGGGAAAGAGGACTATAAGAAGGCCTATAAAGAGTAATAAGCTCGTGCGGCTTACCTTGTTATTATTTATTAGCCGGAAGTAACATTTAATCTCTTAATCGCAACGTAACACTAGGATTCGACGGAAGACAACGTTAAGGCCTTAAACTTACGTCTTAAATAGTAAATAAATAACTTAGAGAGAAGACTTTAATACGTATTAATTAACTTACGGTCCGTAAAGGTTTACGTTTTTGTAGACAGTTCTTTTATTAATAATAAAGATTTGAGCTTATAAATAGGTTTTGTATTAGTAATCAGTGCCGAAACAGTAGGGGATACATAATTTACTTTAACTAGTAATATCGTGTATATTAACTTAATAAAATACAAGAGAGTAACTTATATAGTACTTGTATTAGAGTTATATACTATAATAGCTAGTATTAATATATTAATTTCTCTTAGTATTACTATTAATATAGTAACTAACAAGCTTGGCATCTTACGTCTTCTTACTGTTATTTACACGGATTCTTTGTCCCTTTATAAGTATATTATTAAACTCGGTACGACGAAAGAGAAGCGCTTAATAATCGATATTATAGTTATTCGTTAATTATACGAGCGTAGAGAGCTAACGGAGGTTCGATAAATTAATGGCGCTAATAATCCTATTAACGCTATAACGAAGAGTGCTCTAAATAAGGCTCTTTAGGACTTTATTAATACTAATATCCTTACTATTAAAATAAAGGGTTAAGTTTAATAATTAATTGGAGTTAATTCGGACTAGTAACGGAGGAGTTTCATATACTCGCTGATTGTTTTATATTTCCTTATAACTCTTATTTTATTAATTTATTACTTGCGATTATTTTTATATTTAATTAATTTGCGAAGTTAAAAATATACTTAATTTAGTTCTAAATACTTTTTAATTTAAAGTACTAACGGGCGGCCTTGTGACGATACTTTAATAAGGACAAACTGCCGGTTTTATTATAAGGGGCTACTCCCGTATAATAATATAAAGAAAGTGCCGCTACAAAGGACTTACTATAAAGTCAATCTAAAATAAGGCCGAATCTCTTACGTATATATATTAAGGAAAGGTTCTTCCTTTTCCCCCTTTTCCTCCCCCGCGTTATAGCGGCGACTTTAATAGAGACGCTTAGTATAAGTATTATTCTTACCGCCGTCTTCCATATTACGCTTAGTAGCGGCAGAGGAGACGACGGTGAGGAGCTAATTTAAGACTAATACCGTCTCTTATAGTACAAAGCGTTAATACTTAGAGCCTTAATATTAAAAAGGAATAAGGGGGTTAATTTACTACTTATAAGTTAGTTAGGCCAGCGATTTCCCGGCGTATAACGCGCGTTTCCTCTAATAACGCTAACGATAACTCCCTAGTAGTTTTTAGTGTGCTAGTAGCGGCGACTAATAATACTAAATTAATTAATTTAGTAGTAATAACAATAGCTTCTTTATCTTTTACCTCGAGGGCAGTAACTAAACGGAAGTACTCCTCGGCTATAAACTAAGGGATTTATTACACGTTAGTAACTAAATGTCTAGAGCACTTTCGGCGGTGATTTAGATATAATTTAAAATAAGAAAAGAAATTAAGAGTATTTACTAAGTTATACCGGGACTTTTTCTTTACGTAATACGCGTATTTCTTACTCTTAGGATTGTTAAAGGTATATTCGTAAGACAGATTCTTTACGAGGAGGCGGACGCATCGAATGTAGTATTTGCGGTAAGCGAGGTTAAGCGCTCTTGTAAGTATTAGTGTAGGTACTGTTTTTAGTTAATACATTGTTTCTTTATTAAATTATCTCCGAAAAATATATTTACTTTTGGGTTATTTATTTAATTTAATATAGTCTTCTTAGAAATATTAGTTTTTAAACTATATTAAACGAATTCAAAAGATCGGAAAAGTAGTATATATATAATAGTTGTATGTGTATTAGCTAAAAGAAGACTCTAAACCTTTAGGGGAGGCGACATATATATAGTTATTATATTATATAATACTAGGGGTTCTTATTATTACTGGTTCTCGCTTAGCCTCGTTACTGCGTCTCGCTATATTCAGACGCCTTTCGGGACACTTTCGGGACATTATTGGATCGAGATTAGACGATGTTAGATACTTTGTTATTTTATTTGTTATTTCTTATATATTATAAGTTATTTACTTTTACGTGTATTAGAAATAGTTTTTTTTAAAAGAAGTTTTACTTGTGTTAGTTTATAAGTCTTTATATAAGTATACTTTAGTCGAAAAAGGGAGGGTGCGAGTTAAAGTTAGGGGTTAGAGCTTAGCCGGACTGGTTTCGGTGGAGATTCGGTGGGGTTTCGTAGTATATAGTCTAGCTCTCCTCGCACTCTCTTAAAATCGATATAGATTTTAAACTATATATTTATTACTCTGTCGCTATACTCGCATTTTGAATATATTCACACTTACGGCGTGGTACATGAACCGGTACTGCACCGACAATACTCCTTTAGAAGAATTAAGAACGAAGTTTATAAAAACGATTTAATTATTAAAGTCACTTAGGGTTTCCTTTACTAGAGGAGATAAGGCTAATGATTTATATAATATAGCTCTACTTATAGTCCTAAAGAAGGAGTTTTTATTTACTCTTAAGAGGGATCCCCTAAGTAATCTTTATTTTTGGAAATTAAATGACTATATATTACTGAATCTTACACTAACGTTAGTAATATACCCACGGGACAGGTTATTATTATTATTTAAGGTTCTTAGGACTACTAGACTATATATAGAGCCGATTCGGTTATTATAGTATATTATAAATCTATTGACCCTAGACTAAGTAAAATCGTTAGTAAACCTTATTAAGATATATATTAAGGAACTTTAATATAATAAAGACAAGGACTACTTAGATAAAAAGCTTTATATCTTCGCCGACTTATATTAAAGAGTATTAGTTAAAATTAAGGTTTAAAATTAAGCTTTTTTGTTGATATTATAAGATAGAGCTAGTTTATATTACTACTAGTACCTTTAAAATAAAGGGTACTTATTTAATGAGTTTATTAAAACGACTCGCGAATACTTTAAGACAAAGGAGAAAGTTAATAAGTTCCTTAGTTAATAGTTTAGTCTAACTCTCTCGTTATTTTAAAATACGCCTTATTAAAAGGGAAAGTTAGTATTAACTTAATTAGAGAACTTTACTAAGGAACTATAAAGTATTTAACTTAGCTTAAAAGACGACAATATATAAAACAATAAGACGCTCTATGATAGGCTTATATAAGAAGTAATAAAGAACCCCTTCTTTAAGATAGCCTTATTTAAGACACCCCTTACCTTCCTTACATTAATAAATAGTCTTTGCTCCGCCGTCGGTGTTAAAGTAACTTATAACTCGGGATCGAAGGTAAGTAAGTACTTCGGATTTAATTTAAATCACTACTAATCTTATATTATAAAGGGGGTGGCTTATTACTCCGACTATAAGATGAAATTTTCTAGTAGAAATAAGCGCGGGGACAAATTCTAGCTTATATTAGGCTACACAGGCTATATTATTTATAAGAAAATAAATTATTATAATAGTCGCTACTCTGACGAAAAGCAGGCAACATCTAAAGTGTTACGACCTCCGATGCGCCTCGTATTTTAACCGACACGGGCTCGTAACATCGCTGGCTATGCGACGGCGCTAAGCCTAATAAGGAAGACTAAGTGGCGAGCCTGCGACATGTCGACGTAAATAGCACTCGACTACGTTAGGCCTTATTAAAAGGGTTCTTTATATATATATACTCGAGCCCTCCCTTACGAAGAGCTTTCCTTTCCTTTTTGTCTTTTTTTCTTAATTTTAAGCGTAACTTTAAGCCTAAATATAAAGCTAAAGTTAATTCGCTGTATTAACCTTTTATTAATCGTAATATAAGAAAAGACTAATACTCCTTTATTATAAAGCGTTGTATCTCACCCGGTCTTGCGCCTTATTAACTTACCTTTATAATAAGTTAATAACAAGCCTTAACACCTTAGCCTATTTAATAAATAAGTACCTCTTCACTTTAATAGTAGACTATCTTCGAGAAAGCAGGATATTTTCTCGCGGTTAACTTACTTTATTATAACTTAACGCGCGTCGCTGTTTTAAATATATATTTAATTAGTAATTAATTAATAACTTCAAACACTTCTCTACCTTACCTTACTATTATTACCGACTTCTTTCCCTCGTCGGCGAAGCTCTAAAAAAAGAAGCGCCCTTATACGGCTAAGCTTTATTAATACCCTTATCTCTTTAATAAAGACTTTTTTAAAGGAGCCGGATAACTTTAATAAATTCGACTCAGACCCAGAAGACAAACCCTAGAGTTTCTTTGACGTATCGCCGGAGCCTACTAACATGAAAGGCCTTACCCCCGCTTAATAAGCCAGGGTAGATTAACTAATTAAGGACTTCGTCAACTTTATTATCGCCGCCGCTGCTACGGCTAGCATGAGGTTGATACGGCGAGTTAACTCTAGCTTTGTATTTGGGCCTCTAGTTACGCTCAGAATCGAGAAGAAAAGATAAGGAGAAAAGGAAAGCTCTCCGTAAGGGAGGGCTCGAGTATAAATATATAAAGGGCCCTCTTAATAGGGCCTAGCGTAATCGAGTGCTATTTACGTTAATATGTCGCAGGCTCGCCACTTAGTCTTCCCTATTAGGCTTAGCGCCGTCGCATAGCCAGCGATGCTACGAGCCCGTGTCGGTTAGAATACGAGGCGCATCGTAGGTCGTAACAGCCGCTATCACGTAAGCCCTCACTTAATATACTATTGATAACCCTCGTCAAGAAACTCGCACTCCTTCCCCTCCTCACGACTAATCAACACGTGCTCTTACGGCGGACCTCTAGCTAACCGCTGACTATTACTTCCCTATGCTAAACCCTGCTATTCCTGCCGTCGAGCCTAATAAAGTCAAGTACCTTTGTACCCCCTTTAGCGACTATAAGGGCGAAATTAAATACGACGCTTAAAAAATTATATAAAGCTTTTTATTTAAAAGTACTTAAGTAACTTTTTTACTAGCGAATCGTAAGTTTATACTTACTTTAAGTATATAAAAGGAAAGGCTAAGATTATTATCCTTTAATAAATAAATCCCGATTTTACTAAAGACTTTAATAAAGCCGCCGACGTCTTAAAAGCTTTAGACTAACGTTTCTTTAATTATAACTAAGTATAAGTAGCCAAGCTTAAGTATAATTACTTATAAATAAGTAATATAATATATAATGAGTTTTATATAAAGTTCACGACGTATGCGGCTATTAGAAAAATCTCACTTAACTACTAGTTCGACGACGTATATAAGAAGGTCTTAGATAAGCTCAAGTATAATATCCGTACTAAGAAATATAACTTCGCTAAAGACTATACGACTCTTAACGAGTTCTTAGTTGTCTCAAACCGCGAGTCTGTAACGATACAAGAGCCTTGGCCGTAGAAGGTTGACTTAACACTTAGAATACAAAACTACAAAGCTACTTTACAGGAGAGAGCCATATATATAGGGAGTCGGACCTGTTCCGGACCCCTGACTTAGCCGAAGCATACCTGTCGTAACAGAGTCGAGAAATATCGCTGCCGGACAAGCTAATAGGCGAGCCACTACTACTAACCGCGAAGCCCCTCGAGTTTCCTTTAATAATATTAATGACTTGCGCGGCATCTTAAAGAAAGAGAACTAGCGTGTTACTTCTCTTACGCCGGCTACTATAATATAAAAACCCTCGACTTTAACTCTAAGATAATCGTTAAATATCCGCTAGCGTACGTCCTCTTCCTCGCTTATCTTACGCTAACTTAAGTCCCTTGTACTTCCCCTTACACTTAAGGACGTCTCTTCTGACACTTGTCTTTATTATAATAAGACCGGCTATTAGGCTAGCGATTATCTTAAGCGTCGTAAAGACTAAGCTCTTAATAAGTTAATTTCTTAGTTAGTCGTTGGCGAGGATTTAAAAACTAATAAGTTATTAAAAAACTCTTAGGTTGTAGTAAAGACTTATATTTTAATATAGGCTATAACTTATAAAAGGACTTAATATTTAATTTCCGTGCTCTTATTAAAGGACAATAATTCTTAATTAATATTAAACTAAAAAGGAATGGATTCTTTATTAAGACACTTATATATATTAATAATAAAATTAATATTTTTAGTATTATTAAAACCTCTTTTATATATTAACTCGCCAAGTAATTTGATATTTCTGTTATATCCCTCCCTTAGTTAATTGTCTTAATTAGCTATAATAGTAAGAAAGGCAAGCTAATTAATACGGCCGTTTTACTTACCTTAACGATTAATCGCCGGCGAATTAACTTCCCTTTTTAGTAATTAACTTAAGAAATACTAACGTCTTAATTAGTCAGAAGTTCCTTAATTACTACGACTTAAAGTAATTGTACACGAAAAACCGTAATCGACTAAAATAGCTATTAGATATACTAGTCTAATTATACTTTAATTAGCGAGTCTTCGTCGATATTAACCGTTTTAATAAGCTAATCGTTAAGTCTTATTAGCTCGATGCGAAATAAAAGGATACTCTCATAAACGCAAACGATTACTATCAGAGGCAGGCCAGGATTACGGCACTTAACGACTTTAAGTTAAAAGTCTCTATACGACTTACCGTCAGCGTCTCGCCGACTTGACCCTCGAGCTTTACTAGAGAAGTTAAAGAATACCTACGTATTATAAAGGATTAATTAAACCCTTTAATATCTTATAATCCGGGATTATTACTTAAAAACAAAAGAGCCTATAGAGTATCCCTAGTGAATTACTAGCTAAAGGCACTTATTACAGAGATTTTCCTTATATTAGTAATAGTAATATTTACAACGTATCTCTAACTTAAAAAAGCTAAGAAGAATAAAGTAAAAACTTTCGTAATATTGATATATAAAATCGACTAAAAGCTAACTTAACGTCGACGAGAGGCCTTAAACTAATTAAGTATCAAGTTAATATTAATAAACGGAAACTTAACCCTAAAAGAGGCCCTAAAGGCTAAGTACGCGTAAGATAACGAGCTAGTAAGTAAAAAGCTCTTAGTAAAGTATTAAGAATATACTCCTCTCTTCTCCTAACGAGCCTTTAACAAGTTATTAACGTATCGCCAGGGCGTAAACTACTAAATTAAGCTTATTAAAGAGAACGACTTATCTTTTAAACCTCTTTAATATATAATTAAAAAATAGTTATTAAAAACTAAGTAATATATTATTAATAACTTATATAAAGGTTTTATTAAGCCCTTTAGTACACTATATACGGCCCTTATTCTCTTCGCCAAGAAAGCTAATAGTAGTCTCAGGCTATACGTCAATTATTAAAAACTAAATGCCTTATTAAAGAAAGACTTATACTTGATCCCTTTAATTAATAAGATAATAGCTTATATTTATAAGGCAAAGGTCTTTATTAAGCTTAATATTTAGTAAGCTTTCTATTATATTCGTATGTCCCCTAAGAGTAAAGACTATACGACTTTTTATATATAATATAACACGTATAAATATAAGGTCCTTCCTTTTAGCCTAATAAATAGTCCGGCGATTTTCTAGCGATTTATTAATAATATCTTAATAAAATACTTAAACGACTTTTACGTGGCTTATATAAATAACATCCTTATATATTCGTTAACCCCCGAGAAGTATAAGGTTTATATTAAGAGGGTAATAGTAATATTACAAGTACACGAACTTTAGGCTGATATTAAGAAGTCTAAGTTTAACGTACGAAAAACAAAGTTCTTAGGATTTATTATCAAAGTCAAAGGCGTAAAAGTAAACTTAAAGAAGATTAGTGTTATTAAAAACTAATAATACGTTAATAATATACGAGATATATAAAATTATTTTAGTTTTTATAACTTTTATTATTAATTTATTAAAGACTATAGTCACATTACACGACCCCTTATAATACTTATTAAGAAAAACGTCCCCTTTAACTTCAATGACGCCTATAAAAACACGTAAGAAACTCTCTAGGAAGCCCTCTAATCTACGCTAGTTTTTTACTATTACGACCTTATTAAGTAAATATAATTAAAGACTAACTCTTTTAATAAAGTTATTACTAGGATTTTATCTTAACTTTAAGAAAACGACACCTTTTACTTTATAAGATACTATTTTAAGACTATAACTAATCCCGAGCTTAATTATCTAATTTATAATAAAGAGATACTAGCGATTTTTTAATTATTTAAGTAATATCACCTGAAGTTCTTAAGTACTTAAAAAAATACCTTTATTTATATAAACTACTAAGCGCTAAAGTACTTTATAACTACTAAGGACTTTACGACTAAGTAGACTTAATAAGCTAAGTTCTTTATAAACTTCTATTTTACAATTATATATTATACTAAAACGACTAATATATTAACTAATACTTTATCTCAATAAGATTAAGACCTCACGGCTATAAAGGCACGTAAGTAGGCTATTTGTAATTAATAGCTAATTCTGACGGACAAAATTAACGTATAAGTCGTTAGCGACCTCTAACTTTCTACCGTCGACCCTATAAATACTTATCTCGACGTCGTAAAGACTATACCCCTAGCACCTATAAAGGCCGTGATCCTGGATTACGATGCTAAGCCACGTGACGAGTTAGAGCCAAAACCTAATACAAGAGTACTCGTCGACCTAGAGACTCTTACGCCGGAAAAGCTAGACCTTAACTCTATAGTAGCCTATAATATCGCGGAATATAATACTATTAATTAAGTGCTCTTAGTTAATAAGTCTTCGCTTTTATTAAAGCCTCTCTAATAAAAAGCTAAGGAATAATTACTAAATTACAAGTTAACGAACGACAAGTTACTTTTTTAAAGCCGCTTAGAAGTGCCCTTAAAACCGCCGGAGCTTCGTATAACACTTATTCGTTATATATACTCTTAACCTTTAATAGTACACGCGAGGATTAGAAAAATAAAGGTATTACTTAGTCGCAAATATTATTAAAATTGCCTTTTTACGAATATAACTTAATACGTAATAAACTATAATTACTCTCGACAAAAGGCTAAAAGAAATAAAACTCTTAGTTTCTTATACCCCTTATTAATCCCCGCTCGGCCGTACTAATACTTCACAATAAACTTTATAAAGTTACTATTAAATAAATACTACTATAACTTCGCTATAATTATTATTGACCGCTTATTTAAGAAGTTAGTCTTAATACTTTATAATAATATAATTATTACGAAAGGTATAATTACTCTCTTTTTCGTTTATTAGACTCGATACTTTAGTATGCCGGATTCTATTATCTTAGACCGAGGACCTCAGTTCGTCTCCTCCTTTTAAAAGAAGTACTATTATATCCTCGGGACTAAAGTAAAGTTTACGACGGCGTATAACTTAAATATCAACGACTAAACGGAAGTAATAAACTAATATATTAAGTAACGGCTCCGCCCCTTTTACTACTATTACTAAGATAATTAAAGTAATCTCTTACTTATTATAAATATCACTTAATTAACGTTATTATATAAGTCCTTAGGCTGTTTATTTCTTTTTTAATTACTTAATAACGTTAAGTTAAGGATTTCTTAGGACTTGGTTAACTTAAAGCCGTTAGTTATAGTAATAAAGAAACTTAATCGCGAGAAAGCTCTATAAGTAGTATTATAAATAAAAAAAGTTACAAAAGTCGTATAATTGTCCCTAAAGGACTAATAAGAGAAAATAAAATAACTAGCGAATTGTAAGTGGCGTACTATTAACTAAAACATTAACGACTTAATATTAGTTAATACTCGGAACTAAAACATTAACTAATCCTTTAAGAAGCTTTCTAATAAGTAGTACGGCCTAGTTAAAGTAATCGTTAAAGAAGAAGAGAATTAAAGAGTTAAGCTTTTAAAGGATTAGTTAATTTATCTTATCTTTTACTCGCACTTACTCCGTAAGTATATTAATAACTCCTTACTAGGACAAATTAAAGTTACGCCGGCACTTATTTAGTCATTACTTAAGTAAGATAAGTAAGAAATTAAAGGCATCTTTAGCTTTAAAGTCATACGAAATAAGCTATTTTATTATATTAAGTAGCTAAGCGCCGACGAAGACTTAAAGTAGTACTTATACTTTAATACTATAATAACTTTATATATAATTAAGAAGTTCCACTTAAAGTATCTTAATACTAAAGGCCCGCTAAGAGCCCTCTTAAAGTGGCTAGAGGCTTATAACACTAATATTAACGACTATAATAACTTAAAAAACGATATACTTATAACTATAACTGCGTAAACGTAGTTTTTTAAGAAAGGGGAGTAATATTGTGGGAGGGACGAACCCCAATCCACACAACAAGAGGGTAGCATGTAGCGAGCCACCGGAGGAGATTCTAGGCTCTGTAAATAACAGATCAATCAAATCTAAAGATATCACATATCTAGAGAGTACGAATCGGCAAAGGAGGGGAGGGAAAAGGTTCTAATAAATAGAATATATCTGGTGTTGCGTTCTTGACGTTCTGTAGTCAAGTGTTGGCTCCTTATATGTGCGAAGGACCAGCCCAGTCATGTGACAAAAGAAATTAGCGGCTGTCCCCGCCACAATATTATAACCTCTAATACGCCTTGTATTTTAACTAATATAAGCTCGTAGTATCGCTAGTTATGCGACGGCGCTAAGCTTAATAGAGAAGACTAAGTGGCGAGCTTACGACATATCGACGTAAATAGCACTTGACTACGTTAGGCCTTATTAAGAGGGTCCTTTATATATATATACTCGAGCCCTCCCTTATAAAAAGCTCTCCTTTTCTCCTTATCTTTTCTTCTCGATTTTGAGCGTAGCTTTAGGCCCAAATAAAAAGCTAGAGTCAACTGGCCGTATTAACCTCTTACTAGCCGTAATACAAAGTAAGATACTTCACGGCGCGTAAGGCTAAAGGAGTAAGAGCCACAAATAAGACTTTTAAGAGCTACTTAACTTATATTAAGGGAATCGACCTTAATTCAAACTAAAACCGGATTATATTTAGACATTATTTTAGAGGTCACTAAGACATAGATTTAGACACTTTAATAGATATTAACGATTCTTTAGAAAGTTCCGACAATAATAATAGTAATAGTACCGTAAACTTCACGATTATATTTATAATAAATAAAGTATAATATAATATAAAAGAAGTTATAAGGCAACTTAAGGAAAAAAAGGCTACTTACATCTTAGAAAGTAAAATTAAGAGACTTACTGTAGGCGTGAGCCTAATCTATCGACAAAAGAGTCAAAGAAAGTATTTGTTGTTGATATATGATATGTTCTGTGGATGCAACTCTACAGCTGGCAGCCGGCTATATAAAGGGGTAGTTGAGTCAGCTGACAAGCTCTCACGTGCCTATCCCCACCACATTACTTTAAGTAAAGCTTATATAACGTAATATATAGACAGATTCTTTTAAAGTCTATTAATTAATATAAGGGCATTTAATAAAAACACGAGAGGGATTAACTAATTACGGGTATTACAGCGAATTTAAGACGTCAAGTTTAACATTAATTAAGCGGGCTAGAGCTAGATTACATTCAGTGCCAGTTTATAACTATCCTTAAGGGTTACTATAGTTAATACTCCGGCTAAAGAAATAGACTCCTAAATTGTAAATACAAATATCTTATTTTTAGTTTACTTATAATAGCTAAATATATTAAATATATAATATAACAACTTACATAATATCTTAATTTAAGGTGACAAGAAGTGCTTAATTGTGCGGAAGTATAAGTATTTATAGCTAATTTTAAATTAATATCGTTAATTATTAAACACTTCTATTAAAATAATAAATATATATTACTTAATTAAACTAAAAATACGTCGGCTTTATAAGCGTTTCGGACACCCTTTAGTAAGACGCCTTTAACACTTACTAGACTAAGCTAGTTATAATTATGATTTAAACGTTATATTAAGGGTCAAGGAAATATATAAGTACTAATAGAAACACGTAAATACTCTATATAAGTTCCACTTCAAGTTATAAGACGACGTCGACTTTAATTATATAGTTTACGTTAAGATTATAATATTTAGAGAATGATATACCCTTTATATAATAAATAAAGTAATAGGTTTTAGTGCGGCGAAACTACTCTGAAAGGCCCCCGGTTTCGCTATAACTCGGGCCACCTTTAACGTATTTAAGTTAATATAAATTGACACTTACTTAGGACCTCTTAATTTTATAATATATAATTATAACACTAATTTTAATTCTAAAGAGTTTTAAAGTACACTTAGATCTATAAGTAACACTCTTAAGCTAATACCTATAGAGGCATACTATTTAATTAGTAAAGTTAAGCGATATTACTGCCTATTACGCCGTGCTTATAAAATCATTATAAAAGAGTACTTTAAATTAAGCGACAAGGACTGACTATAAATAATAGTAAAAGTAATAAATAATATAATTAAACTTAATAGGCTTATTCTTATATTACTTATTTTGGGCGTATACTTTAAAATAATAAAGTTAAACCCCCTAAATCCGTTAGTCGAGTAACGTGCGGCTATAATTAAGAAAGTCATAAAGGAAGTATAAAAAATTTATACTATATATAAAGTTAATAATACGTTAATTATATAAAACGGCCCTAGAACTACTTATATTTACGATCTTTACTTTAATAATTAAGTTCTAGTATATTAAGAGGGTAAAGAATAGACAAGATCTTACGATTTCTTAAGTATTAAAAGGGAATTATATAAGATCGACATAAGAAATAAGAGAATACGTATGTTTTAATTAACTATAGTTTGTCCCTTTAAGATAAACACCTTAAGTATTAAATAATAAAAAGAAAACTTACTAGAAGATATTTATAAGTAATATTTAAGATCCTTAGTCAAAAACGCCACTAAAATAATACTAAATTTACATTAAATTGTTATTTAAATTTTATTTACGAAACACTTCTTAGATTTACTAACTATTAATAACAATTATAATACTAAAGTGTTTTTAATTAAGAAAAAGATAAAAGACTAGGAGCTATTTATTAAATTTTATACTAAAGGGAAAATTACAACGCTTAAGTTACTATTTTAATAGTCCTAAAGGACGAAATACGAAGTACTTATTAAAAGAGGTATTTTTATACTTATTTATAAGGACGACCTTAAAGTAAGAGGCTACTATATCTTTAAGTTAAGAATAATAGATAAAGTTAAAGGCAAAGAGACGTCAGCTTTATATAAGAAATTAAGATTAATAATTTAATACTTTAATAATAAAAGGAAGAGAAAGATTTTGACTTAGTCTCTAACAATCTAATGATTTAGCTAGTAATTACTTATATTTTTAGCCGCTACTATTAAGTACTTAAATCGCCTCTAAAACCAGTCCAAATCCTATTTAACTATTAAGGATATTACTTAAACCTACGTCTAGGCGAAAATAATGCTTCTCCGAAACATATTTATATAACTACTAAAAGAGATTATAAGAGATTTCCCTCTTAGCACAATATTTATAATAGTACTACTATTATATAGTATACTTAAGTCTAGAAACTATTAGTTTAACACATATTATAAATATTACGTAAAGAACTTATAAATAAAGACCTTAATATACGACTTATACTTATTAATTAATACTAAAGAAAGCTATGACTTTAGTGTCGTAAGAATATAAATAGACGACACGTTAATTCTAAGAAACGAGGACTTCTTAATAAGAAAGTAAAATAAGATTATTAAGGCCGGTTTTCTAACGAAGACGATATAAGTACTACTCTTTATTAAAACTATTACGTTTAATAAGTATATTATTACTATAAACAGAGATAACTTCTATATGTTTTAAAAGGGTTAAGGAGTAAGATTAGAACTAATTAACACAAGGAAAGGGGACTATAAGAAGGCCTATAGAGAGTAATAAACTCGTGCGGCTTATTTTAGTATTATTTATTAGTTAAAAGTAATATTTAATCTCTTAGTCGTAACGTAATACTAAGATGTAACAAAAGACGACGTTAAGGCCTTAAACTTACGCCTTAAATAATAAATAAATAACTTAAAGAGAAGACTCTAATATATATTAATTAACTTATAGTCCGCGAAGGTTTACGTTTTTATAAATAGTTCTTTTATTAATAATAAAGACTTAAGTTTATAAATAAGTTTCGTATTAATAATTAGTGCCGAAATAGTAAAGGATACGTAATTTACTTTAATTAATAATATTATATATATTAACTTAATAAAATACAAAAGAGTAACTCGTGTAGTACTCGTATTAAAGTTATATACTATAATAGCTAGTATTAATATATTAATTTCTTTTAGTATTACTATTAATATAATAACTAACAAGCTTAATATCTCACGTCTTCTTACTATTATTTACACAGATTCTTTGTCCCTTTATAAGTGTATTATTAAGCTTAGTATAACGAAAAAGAAGCGCCTAATAATTAATATTATAACTATTTATTAATTGTATAAGCGCAAAGAACTAACGAAGGTTCAATAAATTAATAGCGTCAATAATCCTATTAACGTTATAATAAAAAGTACTCTAAATAAGGCTCTTTGAGATTTTATTAATACTAATATCTTTACTATTAAAATAGAGGGTTAAGTTCAATAGTTAACCGGAGTTAATTCGGACTAGTAATAGAAGAGTTTCTTACACTCGTTATTTTTTATTATTATTTAAATATTTCCTTATAACTCTTATTTTTATTAATTTATTACTTGCGATTATTTTTATATTTAATTAATTTACGAAGTTATAAATATACTTAATTTAGCTCTAAACACTCTTTAATTTAAAGTACTAATAGGCGGCCTTATGACGACACTTTAATAAGGACAAACTATTAGTTTTACTATAAGGAGTTACTCTTATATAATAATATAAAGAAAGTGCTATTACAAAGAACTTACTATAAAGCTAATCCGAAACAAGGCCGAATCCTTTATATATATATATTAAGAAGAGGTTCTTCTTCTTCCTCTTCCCTTGTGTTATAACGGCGAATTCGGTAGAGGCGTTTAGTAAGAGTATCGTCTTTATTGCCGTCTTCCTTACTACACTTAATAGCGGTAGAGGAGATAATAGTAACAAGTTAGTTTAAGACTAATACTGTTTCTTATAAAATAAAGTATTAATACTTAAGAGCCTTAATATTAAAAAGAAATAAAGGGGTTAACTTACTACTTACGAGCTAACTAAGCTAGTGATTTCCTAGCGTATAGTGCGTGTTTTTTTTAATAACGCTAACAATAACTCCTTAATAGTCTTTAGTACGCTAATAGCGGCGACTAATAATACCAAATCGATTAATTTAATAGTAATAATAATAGCTTCTTTATCTTTCGCCTCAAGGGCGGTAACTAGACGAAAGTACTCTTTAGTAACAAACTACAGAATCTATTTTATATTAGTAATTATATATTTAAAGTACTTTCGGCGATAATTTAGATACGATTCGAAATAAAAAAAGAAAATAAGAATACTTACTAAATTATACTAGGACTTCTTCTTTACGTAATACGTATACTTCTTATTTTTAAGATTATTAAAGGCACATTCGTAAGACAGGTTCTTTATAAGGAGGCGGACGCACTAAATATAACATTTATAATAAGCGAGGTCGAGTGCTCCTATAAGTATTAATATAAGTACTGTTTTTAGTTAATATATTATTTCCTTATTAAATTATCTCTAAAAAGTATATTTACTTTTAGGTTATTTATTTAATTTAATATAGTCTTCTTAGAAATGTTAGTTTTTGAGTTATATTAAGCGAATTTAGGAAATTAAAAGAGTAATATATATATAATAGTTATATATATATTTACTAAAGAGATTTTAAACCTTTAAGAGGAGGCGATATATATATATTTATTACGTTATATAATACTAAGGGTTTTTATTATTATTAGTTCTCGCTTAACCTCGCTACTACGCCTCACTATATTTAGACCCCTTTCGGGGCACTTTCAGGACACTCTTAGGCCGGGATTAGACACTATTAAATACTTTATTATTTTGTTTATTATTTCTTATATATTACTTATTATTTACTTTTACGTATATTAAAAATAGTTTTTCTAAAAGAAGTTTTATTTGTGTTAATTTATAAGTCCTTATATAAGTATACTTTAGTTTAGAAAAGGGGGTATAAATTAAAGTCAGGGGTTAAAGCTTAGCTAGACTAGTTTTAGTAGAGATTTAGTGGGGTTTTGTAATATATAGTCTAGCTCTCCTCGCACTCTCTTAAAATATACACAGATTTTAAACCACACTTTATTACTTTATTACTATACACGCATTTAGAATATATTCACACTTGCGGCGTAGTACATAAACCGGTACTACACCGACAGACTTTCCTAATAGGGCCTAGCGTAGTCGAACGTCATTTACATCAATATATCGCAGGCTCGCCACTTAGTCTTCCTTATTAGGCTTAGCGCCGTCGCATAGCCAGCGATGCTACAAGCCCGTGTCGGTTAGAATACGAGGCGCATCGTAGGTCGTAATAGAACTAGTAATTAAGTGAGATTTTTCTAATAATTATATACGTCGTAAACTTTATATAGAACTCGTTATAAGTTATATTACCCATTTATAATTAATTATACTTAAGCTTAATTACTTATACTTAGTTATAGTTAAAGAAACGCTAGTTTAAGGCCTTTAAGACGTTAGCGGCCCTATTAAAGTCTCTAACAAAGTCAAGATCTATTCGTTAAAAGATAATCGTCTTAGCCTCTCCTTTTATACACTTAAAGTAAACATAAACTTATAATTCGCTAGTAAGAAAGTTACTTAAGTACTTTTAAATAAAAAGCTTTATATTTATTTTCTAAGTGTCGTATTTAATTTCGCCCTTATAGTCGCTAAAATGGGTACAAGAGTATTTAACCTTATTTAGCTTGACGGCAGGGATAGCCGAGTTTAACTTAAGGAAGTAATAGTCGGTGGTTAATTAGAGGTCCGCCGTAAGAGCACGTATTAATTAGTTAAAAGGGGAAGAAGTGCGAGTCTCTTAATAAGGGTTATTAATAATATATTAAGTAAAGGCTTATGTAATAGCGGCGGCGATAATAAAGTTAATAAAGTCCTTAATTAACTAATCTACCTTAGCTTATTAAGTGGAAGTAAGGCCTTTTATGTTAGTAAGCTTTAGTAATACGTTAAAGAAACTCTAGAGTTTGTCTTCTAAGTCTAAGTCGAATCTATTAAAGCTGTCCGGCTCCTTTAAAAGAGTTTCTATTAAAGGGGTAAGGGTATTAGTAAAGCCTAGCCGTACAAGGGCGCTCCTTTCTCTAGAGCTTCGCCAACGAGGGGGAGAGGTTAGTAAAGGCGGTAAAGTGAAGTAAAGAAGTATTTAAGGTTATTAATCGATTTACTAATTAAATATACGTTCGAAACAGCGACGCGTATTAAGTTATAGTAAAGTAAATTAATTACGAGAAAATATCTAGCTTTTTCTAAGATAGTCTATTATTAAGGTAAAGAAGTACTTATTTATCGAATAGGCTAAGGTGTTAAGGCTCGTTAATAACTTATTATAAGAGCAAATTAATAAGGCGCAAGACTAAGTGAGATATAACACTTTATAACGAAGGGGTATTAGTCTTTTCTTATATTACGGCTAGTCAAAGGTTAATATAGTAAGTAGAGTTTAGCTTTATATTTAGGCTTAATATTACGCTTAGAATTAAGAAGAAAAGATAAAGAGAAAAGGAGAGCTTTCTATAAGGGAGAGCTCGAGTATATATATATATAAAGGACCCTCCAAATAAGGCTTAGCGTAGTCGGGGGTCATTCACATCCACATGTCGTATACTCGCCACCTAGTCCTCCTTATTAGGCTTAGCGCCGTCGCATAGCCAGCGATGCTACGAGCCCGTGTCGGTTAGAATACGAGGCGCATCGTAAGTAATAACACGAGGCGTGTTAAAGGTCGTAAAATATAAGTAAAAATAATAGAAATATATTATATTCTAAGTATTTTCACATGAATTCCGTAGTTTTATGACTTTTATAGCCGTTTAGGATTAGTAATCGGGGTTTTTGATTACATAGTTACGTTTAAGAGATGAAGACCTTTGTTAATTATTTTAATATAATAGTATTATTTGTTTATCTACTCTTTGTTATTAAATTGCTATTTCTTAAATATATTAGGATTTATTAGAAACTACTATTCCTAAATCGATTTCCCTTTGTATATTATAAGTAGAGTAGTTTTTTTGCTAGTTACAAAGATATTGTTAATAAATAAGGTTTAAATTCCGAGAACTAGGTTGTTTTCGCTAAATAAAACGTCGATTTATATAACTAATAACCAAGTTATTAACTCCAAAGCTTTTATAATCCTTGCTTCGTTTATATTTCATCGAGTTTTAGGTAAATTTGCCTTAATAGCTAGAATTTTCAATTTCTAGAACTACGGCTTAATAACATTAGATATTACGTTATTAATACGTATAAAATCAATGGAATATTACTTCTTAGTGCTTAAAATAAGATTCCGCATAAAAACCGTTGTACTTATCGTTTTCTAAGTAGACGAGTATTCTTTTGAAGTATATAAAGCCGTTCCTTAAAAAGCCGTACTTGTGTATAAGTAATACTAAACCCTAGTGTTTCTTAAGCTAAAATCTAGTGCGTAAAACAGTCCTTTAGCACTAGGGGTAGTTTTTGTAAGTAATTAGCAGCCTCTTAATAGGTGTTTAGGTTGTGAATGCGGTGTTTAAGAGAAACCTCGGAATACCCTACTTAATTAAAGCGCATCGTTTGGACTTGTTATTTTTAACCGCGTTAATTACTTAAAGAATATCGTGCTCATTGTATTTTAGCTTTATTATCGATTTAATTCAGATTCAAAAAAAATTAAGAAAATCGATAAGAGAATAGAATAATTATTAATTATTAAAAATAAGTAAGTTGTAATAGCAGTGTGCCAACCGAGGTGGTCCAAATAGGGGGGTGGTCCAAATAGTGGGGTGGGGACTTAGCTTTGTGCTTAATTTGGTGCTGCCGTGAGGTTCTGCTTATCTACGGACTTAACCTGAGCATGATCGGTCTCTACACTAAGAGTATACTAATATGCCCCATATGGGCTGGGAGACACTCCAGTTCTTGCGACGGATGCAAGATCTTAGAATCCCCGCCCCGCTAGTTGGTCTATAGTTATCCCTTAGATACTGCTATGGCTGCTCACCTTACCCGCTCTCGGGCTACGAATATTGCTGGGAGTTTCTTCAATTAGGAATCGTAGCGCTTTCTCTAGCAAAACGCGTCACTCACTTTCCTGTGGGCTGCGATGAGCACTAGTTTGCATGTCAATCAATGCTGGAGTGGGAGTTGTTTCTAGCGGCGGGCCGTTTGTCATAACGTACTTGTAAGGGACGATACTCAAGGAAGCCATTGGGGATTGGATTGGAGAAAGAAGTAGGAAGGAGATTGTTGCGTGATAGCTCTACAGATTCTCTCTTTAGACTTAACCCTCTCCCGTTACTAGACCGCCCTTGGCAGCACATATCAATAGATTTCCACGAAGTACCGAAGGACTGTGCTGGGAACAATATGGTCTTAGTGATCATTGACCGTTTTAGAAAAAGAGCATTCTCTATTCCCTACAAAAAGATTATCGAGACCCCGGAGACTGCCCGGTTATTCATCCATTACGTGTACCGCGTATATGGTGCTCCAGATACTATTGTGTCAAGCCCATCCCCGGATGAATCAGCTCAGCTTCACGTGGAATTTGGTGGAGTCGGAGCTATGCCTTAGCCGAGCTCCGGCCCTGACGTTCATCGACACAGCTGCATCCAATCAGCAGTCGGAGCGCGGAAAGGGGAGCAAAGCTACCCTTTTTTCACCTTAGCCGTAACGTACCCCTCATAACCCGCTAGGTCCGGGGCGCATAAATTTCCTGGTCGTTCTGGCTATATGATTATCTTAGTGATTACGTGGTCCTCGTATACACAATTTAGTAGTTCAGCCACTAAACATACGCACGGTGATGCGGAATCAGGAATTTAGATACGCTCCGTATCTCCTCGAAATGTCTCACTTACCTTTAGCGAGAATGAAGGAAGAGACCAATACTTGACAGTCTTCTTGCAGTTTGGCTTAAACTCACGACACGAGCATTCCCTCACCGCCTTGCGATTTGTAATAAGTTTAGGCCGATTGCGCGAATTGTCATCCCTATACTTTCTTTCTCAGAAAAAGCTTTGATCTCAATAGTTTAAATTGTTAGCACAACCATGAAAGTGGACAATTTTCCCGGATTAAAAACACTTCCGTTAGGCCTGCCCTTCTGTGCCGACTTTGAACGAGGACTAAGCTACCCTGAAGTTCTGGGAAAGCATATCTAATTATAAGTGAGATACTTCGAAGATGTGCATACCTAGCGGGAAGGGGTCCGGGGCACGTCCGGAGCACAGAACTGATAACAGGTTCGGAGCCTATCTGAATTTTGGATTCCGCATCGCCGTGCATTCTTCCGTGTGTTATGCAATATTTCTCTTGAAATGAGCTGGAATAGCGTTCGAATCGTGACTGGTGGCTGAACCACCAAAGTTTGTACACGAGGACCGCGTCATCACTACGGTTATTATATAATGGACCTAACCTCGCAAGCTAGCTAAGTTGCGATGACAACCAGAGTTTGGATGCCCTCAATTGCATTCGTTTCTTCAGTCAGTAAACACCAACCTCTTCCTGCCTATTCCGTGCGACCCTACAAGAAATGGACGACCACGGTAAAATTATGTTCTGATTAAAAAAGCGTACGTTTGGATACTGACTGCCGGTACAATAGGAAACAACTATTCTTACGATCCTTCCTTTTCTGCAGCCGTTATTTTCGCCATCTTGTACACAATATGTTGTGCAACTACTACATTCCAGTACTTCTGGTATCAATGTTGGTTCTGGATCTTTATCATCATAGCTTCATGGAGTAAGTCTTACGCCTCTGGGCTTTGCGCCTAGCACTGCTAATAGATTCTAGTGGAAGCCATTGGGTATATTGCTAGATCTGTGTCAGTGAAGGATGTTCATAACAGAGGTAAGTAATACTAAATTGCAAATAACTAGAGTTCATGACTGATAACAGTGACGCAGCTGCATTTATCGTACAATTCCTGACAATCTTCCTGGCCCCCGCCCTTATGGCAGCGTCGTGCTACATGGCCATGGTACATACAAGTACATCTCTTTGAGGTCTTGAGAGCCACTACTAATATTGTCCATGTAGGGTCGAGTCGTCCTCAACGTAACACCTAAAGCATACTGCAATGCCACATCCCTCTGGGTTACACCACGATACATGACGCCGGTCTTCGTAGCCTGCGACGTTATCTCCTTTCTTATCCAAGTCGTTGGTGGAGTATCCAGTGTATCAAACGGTTCAGCCAAGAAGCGCGGCTACACAATCATGAAAATCGGTCTCGCCGTCCAACTACTGGCATTCGGATTCTTCATCGTCATCTCGTTTCGCTTTCATGTCTTCTCGAAAAAGTTTCGAGATTCGTGGCCTAATACGACATGGGTTCAATTTCTCTGGGCAATAAATATTGGGTGTTGTCTGATCTTTGTGAGTACTTGTTCTAGCCTTTAATTATGGAATAGGATGTGGGAATAATTGTGAGGTTTAGGTACGGTCTGTATACCGCTTTGTGGAGTTTCAACAAGGTTTTGATGGCTACCTCGTCAACCATGAATGGAACTTCTATGTCTTTGAAGCAGCAATAATACTGCCTGTGCTTCTTATCTACAACTTTTATCACCCCGCGAAATATTTAATGAACATTTCCTGGAAACAAGATAAGCGTCGCAAGGATTTGGTTCATACTAGCCTGCGTAGTGAAGAAGCTGAGCTGATGTGACCGATGGGAAGTCAGTATGCTGATGGACGAGGCTGAAATTGTTGCGAACGTGGTACTGGTTATGGGATGGAGAAGAAAGGAGTGTCGGAGATATCGCTTAGTTGTGATAGAAACAGCTATATAGAACGTTCAATAACAAAGGACTGTTGAAGCTTACAAATAATGGGAGTATTGACGAGTATGTGTTTGTATGGTATCAGCGCTTGCCTCAGAAGCCATATTGATCTATTCACGACTTAGTCCTACCTGCCTTACAAAGCTATCCTTCTGCCCTCGAAACAGTTCTGGAATTCCCTTGTTCCCAAAGCAGCCGCAACGACGAACGCAGTTCTATGGCTATTATCTTCAACCATAAGGTTAATGCCTTTTCTATCAATCTCCAAAACAAGTCCATTATATGCTTTACTTTCTTCTCACAGAGTTCTTTCTCTTTATTTATTCTATTAATTGAGCAATATTTCAGAGCCGGACTCTTGTAGAATCGCTTCGTGATTATGTGAAGAGTGTCTCTCTTTTATTGTTCGTATGAGGCAGATCTGCTCTCGCGTCGATGAATATAGTCAAGTCTCTCCTGAGCTGTGGTTTCTCGTCGGATTCGACTTGTTACCGAGAGTGGTTTTATCAACGTGATTCTTTACTCTATCGCCATGAAAGTACTAGAGAGTCGATGTCGTCTAAAGAATTAGCATGATTAATCAAAACGCCGAGAGAAAGAAAGTGTTAAATCTAAGAGATCAATTCTTTATTTAAGCGGTAGTAACTGTGAACGCAGCTTTAAGTAGATTAATCCACGGAATAAATGAGCTTTGTACTAGTCATTCTACCCTACTGCTTTGATTATTAATTAATTGATTACATTAATTAGAGTTATATTAAGTCTATTTATTTATAATCAAAATCAAGTCGAATTAAATTTGATGATACACGAAGCACTGAATAGAAGGTGCTTCTTGAGATACTACTAAATAGAAACACAGAATATATAGGCCAATATTGCATGCCATTCGGGCCCAAAGAATTGCATCACGCCGAGGAAACCTCATAGGAAAAAAAAAATGTATGTACAGAAAAGAATGATATAAAAGTCCTATTCAACCAATCCCCATTTTCAATGATACACAGCCTCAAAGTCCTCATCTTCCCCTTGCCTCATCTAGCTGTTATAAACAGCCACATAGTCCACGTACATCAGCCCAATCGGTGTGGCGCTTCTATACTGGTTGTTTGGGAAAGCCCCACCAATTCCCAAATTCAACAGAATGAAGTGTCCCTGATGAAAAACCGTGTTCCACGTATCCGTACCAACAGCGCTTTTGAGCACAGTGTGGAACAAGATATCATCCACATACCACTTCAGCGCCTCAGGCGTAACAGTACGATCGACTTCAATGGTGTAAGTATGAAATTGCCTTGGCAAGGCGTGTTAGGGCAGGTGCGGTTCCCTGGAAGGCCATCAGTCTCCATGCAAGGTCCACCGGGATTGACACTGCAGTGGACGACGCCCCAAACAGAGTTAATCCCGTTCACATTCTCCATGATATCGAATTCGCCAACAGAAGGCCAATTCTGGTAGTTGCCACGGTAGCTGCTCCCGAGAGTCCAGAAAGCCGGCCAGTAGCCTATGGCTTCTTTGCCTGTCACGTCAGGCAGCAGAATATGGGCTTGGATTCGCATCATAGCCCCTTCTTGGGCCATGAAGTTCGTGCGTTGAGTTCCTATTCGGGCAGAAGTCCAAACGCCGCTGGAGTCTTTGAGAGGCATGATCATAAGGACGCCATCTCCAGTAAGGCGCAAGTTATTAGGGCTGGAGGTGTAGACTTGCGTTTCGCCTGTGCCCCAATTAGCCGGGCCGCCGGGGTAAGAAGTCCCGGTGTCGATGATTCAGTTATCGGTTGAAGGGAGGCTGTTGGCTCACTGTATATGTTGGAGGAGCTGTATTTGCCCCCTTTTCTGCCTCCGTCCCGACTGAAGCTCTGTAAAAATACCTTGGGCACTTTACGAATTTACCCAGACCAAGATCGGCAATGCACACGAACCTAGATCAGAGTAAGAAAGACAGGTGCAGAATGACAGCAAAACGACTTAAGATGAAAAAAAAACCTCTTCCTCGGCCAGCGAAACTCAATAGTTCTACAAGAAAAGAAATGAATGACAGCACAGCAATGACGAAGGACCGCCATCAAGACGAAAAGGAAGGATACCCATGGTACTTCCCAATATCAAAAGCACTCGAGATCTGAATCTGGGATGCCATCGACGCTATCCCTATGCTAGATGCGGCTCGAACCAATCGTGAAGCCAGGAACAGCTCGCGCATAAAAATGAGGGTTTTAACAGTGGGCTAGCAGTTTTATGCTCATGCTTGGTCCGGCTTCGGATCTCTCAACATCGCGAATTATTCTTCCCTCTCCAGTACATGCATCAATCATCTGCTGGATGTCTCTCGATGACTGCGTCAAGCAGAACATGAGAGGTGGCGGTGGTCAGTTATAGGCGGAGGGCGAGGATAAGGGGTTGGAATCGAGGATGATGTTTTGTCATTGTTGAAGTTATCGTCTCGTCAGGCTCCCTGTCATTTGTGGATGCCACCGAAAACAGGCGGGAACGGTTAGAAATACAAGGGTTGGTACCAGTAGTACATTTAGTACTGAAACTGTACACAACGGTACACTGGTCACTGATTACTCAGCTACCCCCTCTTTATGCAGTTATATGTCGCTCTTCAGGCATTGGATTCAACACCGAACATTCTGTCAGGGGCAAAGAATAGCCTCCTAAGTACAGATGAACAGCAGCTATGTATATCACTATAAGAAACCAAAACGCTGCGGGATCATATTCCGAAGCACAAAGCTGTCGCTATCAAGAAAAGAATCGTCAAAATGAGTAATAAAACGCGACGTAACCTGAAATTTCATTTGTCTATTAATATCTATCAATCCGAATATATGTAGGCCCAAGAATTGGCCGTTCTGGCTTGTGGCCTCTCAACCCCCCTTCCCCTCCACTGGTCTCTCTTGGAACAAGGCTGAACCACACTCTATGCTAAGATTTTTGGCATCAGCGTGTGAGCAGCGGCCCAGATGTACGAAGAATCCTGGCCGGCCCAAGCAGCACCAACATAGAAAGTATTCGAGACGCCTTGAAGGTTGTTCAGCTTCGTATAGAACCCAGATTTGATATCTGCGGTGGGCACATAGTTCATGTACTGGTTGTGATCGAACCACTCGATGATTTCGTTGTCGCTCTGTGGCACCACTCCATTCGCTATCAAGGTGTTTACCTCCTGCTTAAATAAGGTCTGTGCGTCCGCGACGGAGACCTGATCCGGGAACGCAATGTAAGAGTAGTATGATGAGTCGGTAAAGCCATTGGGAGTGAGTGAAACCGTGCCCGGGATTCTAGGGGTGGTCGCCGTATAGTTCGGTCCAATACCATTGTAAGAAGTATTGTTCCACTCTGGGTTGCGGGTGATGGCAATGTGGATGTCCTTTCCGCGGAATTTGCTGAAGAGCGCGGTCTCGTTCGCCGATAGATCCCAGCCGGCGAAGTTACGGAGGTGGGGAGGCGCCGCCATGACGATTTTTTTTGGCTTCAACACGGAGCATGCCTTTCGGCGTGTTCACCATGATAGTCACGCAGCCGTTTGAGCGTCTCACGCTTTGCGCAGTCGAGTTGAGTATCACTCTGCTTCCCAGAATATTGGTCGCACTGCGGTAGATTTCGTTTACATCGTTCGGGACATAGGCTCCGCTGGTGAGAGTCGTAATGTAGTTTTCGACAGACTCGACACCAAAGTTCTTGATGACATAAAGACTAACTTCTTTCCAGATCTCAACGGGCTGAATGACATTCACTAACTGTGGAATGACATCTTCGACTCCGTACTTCGCGGCAAATTCGGAAAATGGCAGGAAAAGCTCATCGGGAATCGGGTCTGGCAAGAAGAATCCGGCGTCCAAGTATGCGTACTTCTCGGCAAGAACGTCCCGAAGTGTTTGAAAGGCAGCAAGGACAGCCGAGTACTCTGGTGCTGTATAGTTCTTCATCTCCTCGCCCGTGGTGAAATCCACGTTTACAGTCGGCCATATTGGGTAAGCCGTTCCTCCAGTCACAGTGACGTTAAGCCTCGCAAAATAATCACGGACAACAGATACATTGTGGAAGCCTTGTACTCCCACGTTCTTTGGGGCGTTGGTGGCCGGATCGTAGTACGTGTTGGCGTGGCTTCCAATGAAGCTTGACTTTTCGATAATTACTACGTCTTTCCCCTGGTCCATGAGTTGAATTCCAGTGTAGATTCCAGAAGAACCACCGCCAATGACAACAACATCCGTCCTGACTGTCGTAAGCCCCGCTACAACTCCTCCTAGGAGCAGAAAAGAAGTGAAGAGAGTGTTCATTGTTGCTGAAAGAGGTTTCTGTGTTCGAGAACGGTGTTGGATGCGCGTTGACTGGAAAGATGAGGGGGACGCGAGAGCGTTCAATTTATATAATTTGGTTGAGGCTCTCATCCGACCTTTCAGCAATATCTCGGAGATCTGATCCCCGCGAAGTATCGACAGTGTACGTGCAGAGCTACATGCCCAACGTAAGTGCTTGAAGTAATATTTAGTCCGCTACAGTATTTTACTTCGTACTATCCCATATCCCTACTATCCCCCCCCCCCCCCCCCCCCCCCCCCCCTAAATACTTGCACCCGACTAGGGTAGGTGTGGCTTCGCTGTAGCTAATCAGAACACATTGTAGAGGATTCTGTGGCTCTTGGTTGGTTCGTAGCAAAGCCACATCACCCTGGTCGGGTGCAAGTACAGTATTTAGAGGGAGGGGGGGGGGGGGGGGGGGGGGGGGATAGTACTTTGGCAGTCGGGGGAATAGTTGTAGCCAAGACTTCTAGAGTTCTTCGAGAACAGGGGAAATTGTCCAATAGGGTTTCCAAATTCCGAGCATTATTCCCTACTTAAGTTAGAGCAGCACCCCCTGCAGTGACAACTATTACCCCTACTGCGAAGTAGAAGATGTTAATCAGTTTGCCTCCTGCACAGCCAGATTTGACGTTTATCAGGAGGGGCAATTACTCAGGGGTTTGACGATAGGTCTTTAATCTAAGCATACAAGCGAGGGCGAGACGCACTCCTGTTGCCTGTGCCTGTGCTGTGCCTCCTGATTTCGCGATTAAAGTTCGATACTGCGCTTTGTACGAAAGCTAAACTTGGCTCCAGCTAAAATTTTAGACTTTCTTGCAAATTTCAGAGCGGCTGATCGGAGTGTCTTTCGCGCTGTAGTCCGGTCCCGGTGCATGGATCATCGCGCAACCGGCCTAAACATATTACAAATAACAGGGCAGTGAGGGAATGCTCGGGCCGCGAGTTTAAGCCGAACTGCGAGAGGGCTGTCAAGCAAGGGGATGGGTGAAACGTGCGGCGGGTGGCAAGACAGAAGTATTAGTCTCTTCCTTCTCGCTTCGTAAGGACTGCCACAGTATTCGCGCCTATGCCTCTATACCTACTGTACTATGAAAGTTTAGCACTACGTAATACAGAGCGGTACAGAACTTTAATCGCGAACTGATGACTCCAAAGGCATGTGAGAGGCTGTGTATTACCTAGCGCAAGGGGTTGCAGAGGACACAGAATCGATAGGAGATACGGAGTGTATCCAAACTCCTGATTCCGCATGGCCGCGCGTATGTTTTCCAATAGTTCTGAAACGAACCCAAATGGTATTCAAATCGTAGCTGGTGACTGAACCACCAAATTAGGTATGCGAGGACGGTGTATTCACTATGATTACCATATAACAGACACGAGGACGAACATTAAGACGGCCAGTATATGCTTGTTCGACCCTTACCCCTTTCCAACGATAAATTGTTTCTATCTTTATATAGATGAGGACAGCTCCCGGCGTTTTGAGGGAGCTAGACAATCTAGATCAACCAACCATCTCTACGTCGCCTCGCCTGATACCTAGCAGATCTCATCCCGCCTCTTTCGTGATCTAGCCCCGCTACTCTACGATAGTTCAGCTTTTTTCCCTTCTTCCTCGAGTAGTTACCATCATGGTTCGCATCCTGAATGCTGTTGCAGTCGCCACGGCGCTGCTGGGCTGCGACACTGTCGCCCACCCTGGCGATCACCATGCAGACATTTCCCACATAGAGCGAGAGCGTATGTTCCACAAGCGAACAGCGGCGGTCGGAGCCGCAAAGATGAGCCGATGTGCAGACAACACCAGGGCTGTGAAGGAGCGTGCCATTCTGCGACGTGCTGCGACCCTTGAGCGGCTGCGACAGGGACGAGGCATGACCTCTGACACCCACCTGCAGCGCCGCAATAAAGAAGAGGTCGCCTACTACGACACTCTCGACCACAACATGACGACCGTACTCAAGTCCAGCCCCTATGAGGATGTATTTGGCACGAATGCGTCCTGTATCTTGGGTCGCGCCGAGACCATCGGGCCCTACTATGTCGAGGGCGAGCTGATCCGCAGCAATGTCACTGAGGACCAGGTCGGCATTCCGATGCACCTGGAAATGCAGTTCATCGACGTCAATACCTGCAAGCCTGTGCCTGCACTTTTCATCGACCTCTGGGGCGCCAACGCAACGGGCGGCTACTCTGGCGCGGAGGCCCCAACCGGCTATTTTGGATTAGGCGGTCTCAACAGTACCTTCCTGCGTGGCATCCAAATCACCGACGAGCACGGTGTGGTCAGCTTCGACCAGATCATTCCGGGCCACTATTACCCTCGCGCTACGCATACGCATCTTGTGGCCTGGGGCAATGCCACCACGTACGCGAACGTAAGTTTGGACACTGATCGTCTCCTTTTCCCTCCGCCCTACTTCCCTCCACCCCTATCTGAATACTGCAAAGATCCTGGCTTGCTGACCATGGTGATGACGACTTGCAGGGTACCATTGCCGGCGGCCTCGCCGCGGACGACACGTTCATCCGCTACATCGGACAGCTGTACTACGAGCAGAAACTTCGTGACGCTGTCGACCCGATCTTCCCTTACAATACCAACACAGATACGGCCAACATCAAGAATGTAGACGACTACATCCTAGCCGAGAACGCGACCATCAACGGCAACACGGTTGGCGACCTGGGCGAATACGACCCCTTTGTCAAGTACATCTACTTGACTAACGACTTGGCGGACGGCGTCTTCGCATGGCATACCATCGGCATTGACATGAACGGCAACTTCAATGATGGCTTAGTAGCTGCTGCTAAGTACGAGGAGGACGGTGGCAGGGCCTTGAACGAGTGGGGTGCTGGCACCGTTACCCCGTCCATGCCCGACATACCACCCAAGGGCACAACGACCACCGTGACCACCACTGCTACTTCCGCCTAAGAAGGAAGGGACGGCTTAGCTTTTGGTGCTTATCAATTACCTGCTTTTTTTCTTCTTGATGTATTTAATAATTCAACGCGGACTTCAACTCTTTGTTTTAGTTTTTAAGTATCGAAACGACCTAACCGCTATCGTACCATAACGTAGTGCTATCGTAGGCGGCGTTCACCACAATTTCTATATTATATATAACGTATTCCACCACCGAGTATCCGGAAATTCTCTTGGCACTACCATCTCATATTAGGAGTTATCAATTTCTTCCTTACTACTGTACCACTTAAAAAAAAATATTAAGTACTCATATAAATCAGATGTGTCCTCCTTAATAAAAGAACATATACGGGCGTTGTTCCCAGTCTCTCCACACTTTCCACAGTGTCTTTGAGCTTGCTAAGCCACATCCTGATTATCCCCACACGAGCCTTCTTCCTGCTCTGCTCACTAACGGCGACTTTATAGCCACTGCTTGTGACGTCTCACTAAACTTTAACACTCCTCCAGTCTGGATCCGCTTCCTTTTCGCCCCTTGCGCTTAGTTAACTCATTATTGAGCTCTTCAAGCTCTTTAATACGAGCTACTATGAGCGCGTTCTGATGTAACATAAGTTCAGCGCCTTTAACAAGCTGCTGGAATCCATCTTTTACCGAACCAGGTGAAGAACCCAGCTTATTTCTAACTAGCTTAGCTTGCGATCTAAATAGTGTATTACTTAGTATTCTGGACTGCCATAGTGTCTCTTGCAATAGGGATCCTAGTGGGGTCTGGAGGCGGATATCCAGCTTATCTAGCACAACTTGCGCATCCCATGGAACTAAGCCAGCGCCTCTAAAGCTTGATCTGATGTTGTCCTCTATAAATATCTCAAAAAAAGCGTCGCGAAAAGCTGGCAAGAAGCCTATCGTGTCAATGTGGAAGACTCGTCTCCCGTGCTAAGGCTCTGATGCGCTAAGAGTACCGGACTTTCAGTGGCGTGAAACAACCCACATCTAAAGGCTGGAGGATGTGGGATAAATGGGGAGGCATGCAGAGAGTGATGATTTTGTTCTCCTCGCAGAAGTCCTTAAATTCCTGTGAGTTATGACTCTCATGGCTATCTAAGATAGTGTGCTCAGTAGTGACACGGTTGTAATCACTGTAGTAAATCAACCTTATTGTACCATTAGTAGTAAATACCACACCACTGAGAAATTGCAACCGTGCAAGGAAGTATTACAATCGTACAATATACCTTAGAATAGCGGAGTTAAATCCATTAAATCCGTTAATTAACGTGTGGCTACGATTAAAAAAGCTTTAAAAAAGCTATAAAAATGGTACAGAAATTTATATTATTTATAAAGTTAATAATATATTAGACAAACGAAACGGCCTTAAAACTACTTATATTTACGATCTTTATCTTAATAATGAAGTTTTAGTATATTAAGAAAATAAAAGATAAGCGGGATCTTACAATTTCTTAGGTATAAAAGGAGAATTATATAAGATTAATATAAGAAATAAAAGAATACGTACGTTTAAATTAATAACGATTTATCCTTTTAAAATAAAGACCTTTAATATTAAACGACAAAAAAAACTTACTAGAGGATATTTATAAGTATTATTTAGGATCCTTAGTCAAAAAACCTATTAAAATAGTATTAAATTTACCTTAAATCGCTATAAAACCTGTATTTATAAAATATATCTTAGACTTATTAACTATTAATAATAATTATAATATTAAGGTATTTTTAATTAAGAAGAAGAGAAAAGATAGAGAATTATTTCTTAAATTACGTACTAAAGGAAAGATTATAATGCTTAGTTTATTATTTTAATAATCTCAAAGAAGAAAATATAAAGTACTTATTAAAAGGGGAATTTTTATGCTTATTTATAAAAACGATCTTAAAGTAAAAGGCTACTATATCTTTAAGTTAAGAATAGTAAACGAAGTTAAAGGCAAAGAAACGCTAATTTTATATAAGAAGTTAAGACTAGTAATTTAATATTTTAACGACAAAGGGAAGAGGGAAATTTTGACTTAGTCTCTAATAATCTAATAATTTAATTAACGATTACTAATATTTTTAGCCGCTGCTATTAAGTATTTAAATCACCGTTAAAACTAATTTAAATCCTATTTAGTTATTAAGGATCTTACTTAAGCCTACGTTTAAGTAAAGACAAGGCTTTTTCGAGACATTTTTGTATAGTTACTAAAAGAAATCACAAGAGATTTTCCTCTTAGTATAATATTTATAATAATATTACTGTTATATAGTACTTATTAATTAATATTAAGATAAGTTATAAATTTAAAATCGTAGGAATATAAATAAATAATACTATAATTTTAAGAAATAAGAACTTCTTATAAAAGAGTAAGATAAGATTACTAAAGCTGGTTATCTAACGAAGCTAATACAAGTACTACTTCTTACTAAAGCTATTACGTTTAATAAGGATATTATTAATATAAACAGGGATAATCTTTATATATCTTAAAAGAGTTAAAAAGTAAGAATAAAACTAGTTAACGTATGGAAAGAGGATTATAAAAAGGCCCATAAAAAGTAATAAGCTCGTATAGCTTATCTTACTATTATTTATTAGCCGGAAGTAACATTTAATTTCTTAGTTATAACATAATATTAAGATTTAATAAAGGACGATATTAAAGCCTTAAACTTATGTCTAAAATAGTAGATAAACAACTTAGAAAAGAGGGCTTTAATACGTACTAATTAACCTACGATTTATAAAGGTTTACGTTTTTGTAAATAGTTCTTTTACTAATAATAAAGATATAAGTTTAAAATAAGTTTTATGTTAATAATTAGTACTAAAATAAAAGGGAATACGTAATTTATCTTATTTAGTAATATTATATATACTAACTTAATAAAATACAAAAAAGTAAATCTTATAATGCTTGTATCGGAGTTATATACTATAATAGTTAATATTAATACTTATTTTTCCTAGTATTACCATTAATATAGTAACTAATAAGCTTAGTATCTCGCGTTTTCTTATTATTATTTGTATAAATTCTTTATCCCTTTATAAGTATATTATTAAGCTTAGTATAATAAAAGAGAAGCGCCTAATAATTAATAGTACTAATAATCTTATTAATACTATAATAAAGAGTACTTTAAATAAGGCTCTTTGGGATTTTGTTAATATTAATATGCTTATTATAAAAATAAAGGATTAGGTTCAGCGGTTAGCCGGAGTTAATTTTAACTAATAACGAAGGGGTTTTATACTTATTATTTTTCTTTGTATCTTTTTATATTTTTTTTATTAATTCGTTATTTGCATTTATTTTTATATTAGTTAATTTACGAAGTTAGAAATATATTTAATCTAGTTTTAAATACCCTTTAATTTAAAACACTAATAGGCGGCCGTACGACAGCGTGAACAAAATTAATCATATAAATCAATTAATATTTAATTAATTTGATTTGATTTGATTTGATTTTGATTAATTAATCTAGATTAATCTAATTAATGACTTTTTTCTTTAGATATTTATATATAATATAAGAATAGATTCAATAAGCGAGTATTTTAATAGGATAAAACAAAGGGTTTTTTTATATTCGCATATAATAGATCAAGTAATTACTACTACTGGCCCTTAGTAACGTTTGTGCGGATATTTATATTATAATTAAAACTAGTAATTAAATTATTAAATGTGTTTATTTTATTCTTATAATACTTAGTACTTATTTAGAGTCGAACTTGGTCTTAAAGGGACCTTTTACGTCGCGGATTAGTTTATGTAGTCTAGGGTTTTAAATAGGTAAGAAAGAGATAGCGATAATTACTTCGTTTTTTACTTACGCCTTAACCCTCGAGTTATATTATCTTATATCTACTCTCATAAGCTCTTTACTTAAACGACTAAGTGTACGTGGTCATAAATGAAGCTCGAGTAACCATAAATAGCGAATAAGCGCATAGCTTATCTGAAATTAGCGACGACTATCTCGTAATTGTCCTAGTCCCTAAGCCTATATTAAAATGCGTTGACTATTATTAGTTTCCTTAAAGTACTTAATAATATAAGCTACTTTTTATTTCTAATATATTCTTTAACTTATTAATATATTATTAAATACTTACTAGTATATATTTTTTGTTTATTATTAGCTAATATACTTAAGTGTTATAGAAAAGGCTTTAGAATCACTTAGCTAAGCTACGTAAAGCTCGGTTAAGACTCGCCACCCCTATTTTTAGTATACGCTAAACCTAACAAGAATAAGTGTTAACACTCTATACCTAATTAAGATGCGGCTCTTATATTAATCAAATTAATTAATTAATAATCAATTAATCTGATTTGATTTGATTTGAATTTGATTAATTTAAATTTGACTTGATTTGATTTTGATTAATAGCCATTAATGAAATCAAATCAAATCATTTTACACACTGCCTTACGATAATACTTTAATAAGAATAAATTATTAATTTTATTATAAGGGGTTACTTTCGTATAATAATATAAAAAGGTATTACTACAAAGAATCTACTACGAAGCTAATTTAAAACAAAGCTAAATCCCCTACGAATAAAAATTAGGAAAAGGTTTCTTTTCCTCTTTTACGCTATAGCGGCGACTTCGGCGAGGGCGCTTAACAAAAAGATTATCTTTATTACCGTTTTCCCTATTACACTTAGTAATAGTAAAAGAAGTGATAATAAAAAACTAATTTAAGATTAACATCGTCTTTTATAATACAAAGTCGTTAATACTTAAAAGCTTTAATATTAAAAGAAAATAAGGGAATTAAGTTACTAGTGTGGTGGGGATAGGCACGTGAGAGCTTGTCAGCTCACTTGACTACCCCTGTATATAGCCGGCTGCCAGCTGTAGAGTTGCATCCACATATATTATTACAATAACGAATACTACTTTGACTCTTTTGGAGCTACGATTAGGCTTTGTCCCTTTCACACTACTTGCGAGATAGCTAAGCTAGCAATTTCCTAACGTAAAGCGCGAGTTTTTTTTAATAACGCTAATAATACTTCCTTAATATTTTTTAATGCGCTAGTAGTAGTAACTAATAATACTAAATTAATTAATTTAGCAATAGCAACGACAGCCTTTTTATTTTTTACCTCGAGGGTAGTAATTAAACGGAGGTACTTTTCAGTTATAATTAAGGGATTTGTTATATATTAATAGTTTTTATATTTAAAGGACTTTTAGTAATAATTTAAATATAATTTAATTTGGGAAAAGAAATATAAATACTTATTAAATTACATTAGGACTTTTTTTTACGTAATATACGTACTTCTTATTCTTAAGATCATTAAAAACGTACTTATAAGACGGGTATTTTTATAAGAAGGCGAACGTATCAAATGTAGTATTTATAGTAAGCGACGTTAAAAGCTCTTATGAGAATTAGTACAGGTATTGTTTTTAATTAATATATCGTTTTCTTATTAAATCATCTTTAAAGAGTATACTTACTTTTAAATTGTTTCTTTGATTTAATATAATTTTCTTAAGAATATTAGTTTTTGAGGTATATTAAGCGAATTTAAAAGATTAGAAAGTAGTATACATACGATAATTATATATATATTAGTTAAAGAGATTTTAAATTTTCCAAGAAGAAAGTAACACACACATAATACTAAGGGTTTTTATTATTATTAGTTTTCGCTTAGCTTCGCTATTGCGTATCGCTATATTTAAACACCTTTTGGGACACTTTCGAACCGAATTAAACATTATTAAATGTTCTATTACTTTTTTTATTATTTCTTATACTATTAATTATTTGCTTTTGCGTTATAATTAAAGTAATCTTTTTTAAAAACATTTTACTTATATTATTCACAAGTCCTTATATAAGTATACTTTAGTTTAAAAAGAGGTACGAGTTAAGATTAGGGGCTTAAGCCTAACTAAATTAGTTTCGGAGGACATTTGGTGGGGTTTCGAAGTATTTAATTTAGCTCTCCTCGTACTCTCTTAAAAAATACATAAATTTTTAATTATATATTATTTACTTTATCGCCATCCTAATATATCGATATATATTACGTAGTACTTGAACCGGTACTGCACCGACAATTTCAATATCAAATAGCTAATAGAAAGCCGAGTGGGTATTAAATTATTACTTGTAGGCCTTGCTTCTCTCGACTTCGAGAGGTCTACTAGGAAAAGAAAGAAGTGATTCCTTCGAAAGAGCTGCAAGCTTAACAATTAAAGTAAGCACAGCGGGTCGTTAAGAAGGCCATATATAATTAATTATAGTTTAAGAAAGTAAAAGTAGAAGAGGGCCGGTTACGAGAAGGAGAATATTAAATATATTATTAATAAGAAGAATATATAAAGCCTCGAGAAACTTTTGTAAGTGCTTACAGATACTTTAATTCTGATGAAAACTAGGAGCCTCCCGAAGAGAGTCTGATAGGCCTACAAGAGGATTAGGAGGATTTAAATAATACTCGAGGGGAGTTTACAAGCGAGTAAGAGAGCTAGGAGGAAGATCTGGGTAATCGAGAAAAGCTTACGAGTTTACGAGAAGAAGGTTTAGGTATTTAAAAAAGCTTTACAAGTCTATAACAATAGTAGGAACTATATAAGAGTTATTTTTATTCTTTGTGTAATTAAAAGAAGCTTTCTCACAAGTTTAAAGACAATTGTTTTACATATATTAAGTGTCGAGAACGAAATAAGAAAGCTAATAAAGTTAAAAGAGAGAGGATTAAAAAAAAATTAATAACAGGTTTAACTTGAGGTCTAGAAAATCTACCCCGTAGCTTACGAAGGGCCGTGGATTTTAGTGCCAGCAACGGGCCGATAATTAACATTTAATATATATTGTTATATAGTACGTTTTCCTAATAAAAGTGATGTTTTAGCTATGTAATTAACCGTTGCGAAGCGAGGTCTCCTGGCCCCGAAGCTTGCGAAGGGCCGCCGGGGAAAAGACCTCGTTGAGTGTATATCACGTAAGTAGGCCTTAGGACAGCGTGTTCCGCCATTAAGTATGTACTTTTTGGGACAATACTTGCATCTCCATTCTACTCTCCCATTGGTCTGATGATGGTGATGATGATGATGATGATGAATTCACTTGAGATTCCGCTCTTGAGAGTGTGTCGTAAAGGAGCCTGACGTGCTTTCCCGGCAAATGCTGCGTCGACCATTTTGAAGTGTCTGCCTGTGGTCCATTCACTGATTGGTCTCGCGATCCGTTGAGCCCGGTTGACCCTCCCTGCTGCGACCGACCTGAACTTGCCCTGGAACCATGGCAAAGTCGCAAGCCGGCTCTCGGGACTTGTAGTTGTGGCCGCCGGCTTCTCCGCCGCCTCGTTACCTGGAACCCCCGCGTGGCTTGGGATCCACGCCAGCCGGCAGGTACAAAGTTGTATTGCAAAATCTACAAGTAAACTACAATACAAGTAAGGCCAGCTACTTCCTTACCACGCTTTCCCTCAGGTTGCAAGGCTTTTGCCTAAGCTCACTATTTTGCCCCTGATTCGGGGGTTCAGTCGGGATGGGAGTTCGACTTTTGCTGGCCCCCATTGGTCTGATTGATGTACTTGGTCTCTGGATCCTTGTCTGGCAAAAGATTAAATACCCAGCAAGTACGGGGCCTAGCCTTAGCCTGTTGCTCTGGATCTAGTGGTAGTAATGATAAAGATGGTGGTGGTGATAAAGACAGTAGCGGTGATGAAGATACTGGTGGTGATAAAGATGGTGGTGGTGATGAAGATAGTAGTGGTGATAAAGATGGTAGTAGTAATGAGGGGGTAGAGTACTCTAAGAAGGAACCTTGAGAAGACATAGTTGTAAAGGTAGAGTGATAGTAGTTAAAGAAAGATGGAAAGAATGACAGAGAAAGTGGGAAAGAGCTCCCTTACATAAAAAGCTTGTCAAACTAGCAGAGGGTTCAGTGATTAAATTATGCGTTTCGTGATTACAATAATCCTAGTTTAATATTGTATTAAAAGGTGTGGTGTAGTATTACCATAGTGGTGACGCTAACGGCCTCACTACTGAGCACACTGGATTGGGCGACTCGGGATAGGCGTGAAGACGAAGGTTGAAACCTGGGAATATGATACCGAATCTCTTGATAGCGTTAGGGGGGAACTTGTAGTAGCATCCGGCAAGTCACACTCTGATATCTGGCGGCAAGGTAGCGTCCGGAAGGACCTTGTTATAGGGTCAGCGATTATTTCGGCATTGGTATAGGGATTAGGGTCTGTCAAGACTCCCTGCGACGATTCCAGGGTGAGAGTCCTAGCAAGAGAGCTGGCGAGTCAGTGCGCCAGCCCGCTCTAAACAAACGCCGAAGGAGAACGTACGCATATAGCACGCCAACTAGTTATTTAAATCGCGATGATGGAGAACAGGCGTCTATCTCCCGTGAAAGCTCCACGGAGGAAGTCATAATCCTTGATACGACAGACGTTGGAAGCCCTGGCGGATCTGTAGTACAAATGAGTTTTGAGAATACGCTTTGTGACACAATGCTGACATCTACATAGGCCTTTATTAACGTGTCCGAATATAATAATATTTATGATCCTCCCAATCGCAAAACACCGGCTATCAACACCAGCGTTGCAGCTGAGAGTGCCAGAGACGTGCGTCCCGACGAAATTAGATGTCACGTCGAAGAAAGTTCGAGAGGTTCTTCTACCACTCACATCGGCTATTGTACCACTGAGATGTGGGAGAACGATTTAGGCGCAGGAAACGGTGCTAGTGAAGCTAAGGAGCGAAAAATTAAGCAGAAGACAGATATGAAGCCCGCACTTTTGTCCAAAACAACTTTCATACAAAATATGGTGTGTCTGCAAATGTCTCTTGTCGGTATCGTCTACAAAAAGTCTGTTTCAAACGCCACCCATTCCCCAGATCTCCAAGTCCCCGCAAATTCATTCCAATTATGCCAGTCCATTTCTGCACCAGAGAATTCTGAGATACACAAGAACGACTCCTGTGGAGTCCCAGTCGAGGTTTCGTTGATGCTAGAATGTGAAAAAGGCTGCGAGAAGTGCAGATCCATGGGAGTCATGCTCTCTGCAGCTACTTCTATTGATCCACCAAAGTTTTGAGGAACGTCGCGGGCAGCATTCTCTGCAATAGAGAGCTGCATCAGAAGCTGATGATACCGGGGATCGCTGCGAGAAGCTTCTGGCAAGGTTTCTAAAGAGCGTCTAGCTGAAGTCAATGCCCGATCGTACAGTGGCTGCCAAGCCGCAGTGCTTAGATGGCCGAGAATGGTACGTAGAGCATTCCATGGCAGTTGTCGACCTTGTATTTGCCAACGCCAGCCACTCCAGCTGGGCTCATTCTGCAACGAGTAGGTGTAATCAATTACTGCGAGGCATGAGGTGAATAATGCTTGCGCCCCAGTGGGATGCGGCAATTGCCTGTTGTTGTTATTATTGTAGGTAATTTTTTGGGGAAGCATCAGGTTGACTTTGGTGAGGAATAGCCGTACGCTTGTTTCGATGAATGCTTGGAGTGGACGATTGGGGTCAATGTGCTTGAGGTATGTATCTTTGATTGTCAGGTCAGTTTTCTTCAATATTTGAAGTTTCTGATTGGTATCTGCGATAGATTGAAGTTGGCGAGATAACGCCCAAATCTCGCTGCGAAGGAGGAAGGTGGAAGTATCAGTCCATCCATATGAATCAACAGGCGGCTGTGACATGTTGGCATTAAGCGCAGCATCGTCTATGTTTGTAGGCTTTTCTGTCTCAAACATATTCTGGCTCAGTTTGAATACTGAAAGCTGCGAGCTTTCAGATCTCGAGTCGATGAGGCATATGTGCCACCATAGTCGGCGTCGCATCTGGACGTCAAACTGGGTAATATTGGCCAACTTCGAGCCATCAAGATGGAGTTTCATGGATGCGGCCGCTCGGACTAGGATACCGGCCAAGATCCAAGCTGTCTTCGTCTCGCCGGTATACTGAAGCACGCTTATATAGATGGCGAGTGCCTGGAGCAGGATCATGTCTGAGTTATTCAAGAAATCGGCCTGTACGAGTGCCTGTTCGGTTCCAAGTCGATATTGAGCGAGCAATTGACCTTTCTCTGTATGGAAGTTCGCCTGAACCTTATGTGGCGTCTGTCAGCAAGACAGGGGCAATGTGTAGGGCAGCACGACTTGCCTCCGCATCCTCAAGGGACATGATTGCCGCCAAGGAGATAGAAAGGACCAGAGCCTGCAAGCTGGCTGAGAGACTATCATAGCTGCTTCTGATTTCTTGAATAATCTTCGTCATGGATGGCACATGCAAGATTTTGATAAATGGGTCGACATTGTCCACAAATATTTGCCAAAGGAAGAGCATCTGAGATGGAAGTGGGTACAAATCCTTCTTGTGTCGTGCGGTCGAGGTACTTCTGAGGAGGAAATTGTAGTATCCAGTATGAGGTGAGACGTCGGAAACGGATGAGCTACTGCCGTCATCGAAGTGCATGACAGTATGGCCTTGCACGGCTTCGAAGATGTCCTCTACCTGAGCAAAAATTAGAAACCTACATCGACTTGTTGGGTGTTTGAAGCCCAACGAAAAATCCCGCATACCTCTTTGCAGAACACTGTCCAGAACCCTTCTCCGACAACAAGGTCACCATTACTGGCCACTTCCAGAACACCAAAGTCCTCAACCACTTGAGGTGCCTTAGGGGCGTCATTGCCGATGCCAGCACTTCTTTCACTAGAGGACACACTTGTTGCACTCACAGAACTGTCTGGAGGACAGTCAATCTTGTTTATTCCTGCTGCATTCTCAACCTGCGAGCTGAGTCCACCAACCATGGCTTCCAATCGTCTCAGGCGCCCAACTAGTTCTACCTGCTTCTGTGCGGCCCGATCTCCGACCCGACTGCGGCTGGGAATGCGCCCTGAAACTGGAAAGATGCAGTCAATATTACTTTTTGTGCAGGCAGCACATGGATGGCGTCTATCACAGCGCAGCTTACGCCGGCGGCAATTGACGCAGCTCCATATTTTAAGGGGTTCGTCGCCATTGGCACTGGGATCTGGAGCCTGCAGAGACATTCTTCCGGTAGGATCTCGACTGTGTATTCAGCTGCATGCCTCTTGGCTGCTATCAAAGGACAATCGGGTGGCAGGTGAGAAGAGTGGACATTGATGAGAAGAGGTGCATCGCGGACACGGACTCGGACTCGGCCCAGGATTTCCTTTTTCTTGGCACATCCTTTGATTGGCTCTTAGTCCGCGATCTTCCTCGATGTTCCATCCACCAATCATTGAATGGTGACTCGACTTCATTAAAGGTGACGAGTATCCGCACGACGTCGCTCGCAAAGCGTATTTTGCAGAAACATTCTTTATTTCTGTCCAATCCACTTGAACACTTCCAAGCCATACACCAAGAAAGACTATCAAACAGCCCCGCCAGGTATCATTCGGTTGGCCGTAATTAGTTCTCAGCACCATTCGCGATGGCAAAAAAGGTAGTGATCCTCGGCGCTGGATGGGCCGGACTGCCTCTGGCGCATAAACTGCTCAAGTACACCCTCCCGAAAATTAAAGACTTGAAAATCATCCTTGTCTCACCAAACAGTCACTTCTACTGGAATCTCGCCGCTGTTCGAGGAGTCATCCCAGGAGCGTTTACAGACGATCAACTCTTCCTCCCTATCCAAACAGGCTTCGCGAGATACCCTGATGGCAGCTTCCAATTCATCTTGGGCAAAGCATCCAGCATTGACCCGGATAGCAACATCGTGAAGATCACCCAAAATGACGGAACTCAAAAGTCACTCAACTATGACCAGCTTGTCATTGCTACTGGTTCCCAAATACAGAGCGACTTGCCTTTTAAACCTGTCGGCACACACGAAGAGACAGTCAAGGCTTTGCACACCCTTCAACAGCAGATTGGTTCGGCGAAGTCAATTGTCATTGCAGGAGCTGGACCCACTGGAGTGGAGACCGCTGGGGAGATTGCAGCTCACTACAGTGCTGAGAAAGATGTCACTCTCATCATTGGCGGAAAGCATGCTCTAGAAGCATCGAATGTTCTACCGAGCATCAGTCAAACTGTGGAGAAGGATTTGCAGAAGCTCGGTGTGAAAATGATACACAATACCAAGGTCGATGGTGCGCTGGCTGGCGCAAAAGATGATGGCGGCACCTCGCAGACCATCATCACTCTTTCAAATGGCACGACCATCGTCGCAGATCTATATCTTCCCCTCTTTGGCGTCAAGTTGAACACGAGTTTTGTTCCCGCAAATTTTCTCGACTCTACGAGAAGCATTATTTTGGACAAGACGATGCGGGTGACGGGCACGAAGAACATTTGGGGTATTGGAGATGTAGGAAATCTCGAGCCGAAGCAAGTGACGGTCATTGACGCAATGATAATCCACCTATCGGCAGCCCTGGATATTGTTTTGACTGGGTCGGGAGACGTGAAGGAGTACAAACTGGGAAAGCCGATGATATTTATCAGCATGGGCAAGAAGTATGGCACCGGCCAAATCGGCGGGTGGAAGTTCTGGGGATTGCTCGTGGCTTATGTTAAAGGAAGGAATATTTTCGTGGATACGGCAAAGCAGTATGTGGATGGAAAGGCTTTGAGGCATGCTGCAATGTAGGATTATATCCAATGTAGTCGAGAATGCACGCCCGTTGAACGACGTCGTTTTAAGGCTCTTGAACCAACTAATGTTTTACTACCTATCCTATCCTCTGCCCTATCCTAATCAGTATGCTTAATAGGACTCACTCCAGTTCCCATTCTCTCGATGCTCATTTGTCCCTAAGCGAGCGCCCCCCTTCGACCATTGGAAGACGCGTCGACGTCGCGTGCTACCAGGATAGACTACGCGCGTAATTAGAGTATATTCCTAGTAAGTTGGGCTCCTAGAACCACTTTGCAAAAGATCGACATGTTGACTTCGTGGGCCACCTTTCTGTGCCTAGTCTTCTTCCTCGCGCAGACTTTCGCGGCCTGGCTTCACACCTATTCCCTCTCTAGAGATGGCCTCCCTGCTTAATCCTACAGTAGAGCTCCTTGCACTTGAACCCCGCTGGTTCGTACTTATCTGCACCCGCTGTAGATACGCTCTCGTGCCAGGAGCAGTCGTGGCTCATCTTCGCTCTCATCACAGCAGCACTATCACGAGTACCCAAGCTAAGAGCTATGCCGATACTTGGAAGGTAGTTCCCCTTCAGTCGCCCAAGCTAGTCCAGCAGCAGCACATCCTTTTAACGACGCCGCCAATCCCACATCTCTGTCTGTATAGTGATGGCATTAGCTGCCGCCTCTGTACCAACACGTAGGCTTACATCTTCCGGTCACGTGAGGGGATGTAGGCGGCACCTCCGGACGGAGCACAACTGCCCTTCAAGGGAACGGTCGCCAGTCGGTCGGTCCCACTAAGACTAACCGAGACTGCGTATCCCAATGTTGTTACCTCCCCCGTGTCCTGCCAGACCTTCTACCAGCAGAGCGGATTCGTTCGATTCTTCCAGGTCACACCCCCGAGTCCAAGCGCTACTATCAATAAATAGGGTTCAAGAGGCAGATCTAACTAAAGGAGCAGCAAAGCCTCCCTCGAGTCTACATGAGCTAGTTACGTTACAACTTGACCAGATACTCCAGAATGTACGTGAGAGTGCACATGCAGAAAGGTTAGGCACGCGGCACGCTACCCAGATCGATCCCTGACTCGACAAGACGATATAGGAGAAGTACCTTCACGGCCAAAACCTGACCGCAGCTACTAAGCTGATCGACCTACCACTCCTGCGAGCAGAGGATCGCAGGCTCAACCTTATCCTCGCCTCCTGCAACTAGTTAATTAAGCAAACGAGATCGTTTATAATCTAAGGGAAGGTTAATGTCTTTGACTTATATCGCGTGAATAATTTCGTCTCTTATTATAGCGTAGTAAAAGTTATTATGTCTAAGTAACAGAAGCGTGTATTAATGCGATCCCTATTATCCAAATTGTAAGAAGGCATATATAAGAGGTATAAGGACACCTAAAAGCGCTTGCTCTACTTTGTCTACTAGCTCGTCTACTAGAGGCTGTAGCCAGCCTTGCACTATATATTAACGGATGCGTAGTTAGTAGTACTTAAATAATTAATAAGAGCTATAAAGGCTCTCGATAATAGGAAGCCGCTCACGCCAGGATCGGATTGTCGCGATAGCTTCTTAAAGTTGCTATAAGTAGAGCTTAATTAGGCTTGTTTGCGCTTTTGTATTACATTATTAAACTACTGCCTTAATAGCCCGATCTATGATAGTATAATAATTAGCTTCCTTACTATCCTTAGGATTAACATTAAGACAAATAGCTTCTATGAACCTACGTCTTATATACACCACTTAGTAGCTCTAATCAAAATGGCGTAGCTACTCGTACTGCGGTAGGCAATCTTAGTAAAGGAGGCCGGGGAGTGCGAGTACTTAGTGCAGGCGCTTAAGAAGATATAGGAGCGTGTGTTATAGTGCTAATGAACTAGATCCAAAAGCTGTGGACTTACGGGAAGAAGATCCGAGATACAACGACCGGACTAAGCCATATTGTCTGGTTTGGCGACGGAGAACAGCTCAGCTTTATAAGGCTAAAGTTGAAGACAACGGGATTACGAGACTTCATCTCCTAGCAGGTCAAAATCGCAGAGGCACAGCTATACAGCCTCCTTTATATTGACTCAGCGACTTCCCTCCCTCCATTTGATCTAGACGGCCTCAAGGACAGCCCGGCTATGAATAGGCCTAGCTGAAGCTTCCTTTGTAACCCTCGTAATACCGCTTTGCAAGGTCACAGCCGCTGGCCGCTTTATTGCGTAATATAAACGGATTAGCTACAAGATGAGTTATTTATTGAGCTGACATCGCTAACGTGAATGCGGCCTGTAGTACAGCGGTACCTTAAGTAGGTCGATGCTTTCCTTAAGCGCCAACTTCTAATTACTCATATTGTATCAGGCTGATTAGCACAGGGCAGCGAGCTCGTGAGTTTGTAGCACTGTAATACATCAAACAACCTACGGCGGAACATCTTTCTCGAGAACGGCCTGGTCAGCTTTGTAACCTTTTACTACAAAGGCTATAGCGTCGAGGGCTGCGTTAATATCATCCACAGCTTCCTCCCAGCGCATGTCAGCAGGCTCGTCGTCTACTGCCTCTGGCTTGTTCTTCCATTCGCTAACTAGCTCCGACTGCTTGCCCTTGATTAGCCAGCAATAGTTATCACCTCGACATTCCTTTGGGCGTAGCCATACAAGTCGCACAATAACACAGGCCAGTACAGCCCATAGCCGAGCAGCCGACTGAGCCGCGTACTCAAGCAGGAGTTCTAGACACACTTGCAAACTCAAGCTAATATCTAGATCTAGCGACACGCTGCTATCGCCATCTCAAGCCGGCACTTAAGACAGGCTAAGTTTAGGAAAGACTTTAATATTAAAGCTGGGCCTATTACAACGTGGAACGACGCGCAGGCCTGCCACGTAGCCGATCTGGCGGCCTCGATCTATGCACGTGGGATTGAGGAAGCACCGGGTCATGTAGAATTAGCCCGATCCGAGTACCGTCAGATCAGCCGGGCCTAGCATTCCTGGCTCGGCTTTGCTCTGTATCTCGGGGCCTGGGCAGGGGCTTATGAAGCTAGTGGGCCAGGTCTTAAGAGCGCTTCTAGCAGCTCGGGTTTATCCTTTAAGCGGAAGGCACTCGCCGGCCTCCCCCAGAATCGAGTATAGAAGAGGACAGGACTTAGGTTTAGTAGCGGCAATGATTAAGGGCTAAGGGGAGGGGCCTCACGTCTTATAACTATATCTCTATTTAATTTTGAGAAAGTCATTTTATTCGGGGGTTTTACTACTCTAGTAATTTTAAGCACGAAGGCAGTTTCTATATGACAAGCCGGCCTGCTCCTCCGTTTCTCCCTTCCCCTCTAGCTCGAGGAAGCCCCGTCCGCTTCTGCATCTACCTCTTCCTGAGCTTCCGCCTCTGCTGCCTCCTCTGCCTCGTATTGCTCGGCGATTATCTCCTCAAAGTGGTCGTCGAAATAGCCCATCTTTGAGACTTTAGGGGTAAAGATCAAGCAGTCGCTGTTAACTCAGGAAAACGAAACGAGGAGAGGGTGTGAGGCTAGACAAAGTAAGAAAATAAGCTGTGTTTCTTACTAGAATGTTTCCTAACGAAATCCGGGGAAGTGCTAGGGTAGGACGGACCAGGTCGGGGCACGTGCGCGTGTTTTCTACTGGAAAACCGCCCTCACATAATAAGTAGTATCTAATGCCGCCAAGTCTTCTCGTACCTTCTCCTATACAAGAGTCCCCTTTCCAATGAATAAGTAGTGCTTCCCTACTGCTTTTACAGACTGAACCTCTACTGTAACTTGAAGCTATTCGGCAAGAAATCAACATTCAACATTCCAGTCCCAAAGCAGCCTAAAAAGGAGCTGACTCGCGATCAACGACTACGGGTTCAGACATTCTTTTTCGACGCCCAATTGAAACGCGCCCAAATCTGTCTGATTACCGGTTATATATACGATCAAGTATGTTACGCACTTTCCCATTGTTTAACACCGCAAAAGCATAAAACCGGCCGGAAAGTCCCTTTGAACACTCCTCAACGAAAGAAGCTAATAGAATGGGTTACGGCTTCCCGGAAGAATCGCGAGACCCCTTGGGTTGAGATACCGGGCATCTTAGGGCGGGATTGCGGCGAGAAAGCTATCCGTACAGCATTCAAGAGAGAAGGATTCATCCGAGCAACTGAACGACGAAAATGCCCTCTGACAAATGAGCAACGGCTTGAACGATTAGCATGGGCTGTTACACATTACGACTGGACCGATGAACGGTGGGATAATGTCCTTTGGAGTGACGAAACGTGGGCGCAACCGGGTCAACATACGAAAGTTAGAATGACACGAAGAAGAGGTCCGGACAAGCTCTACGATAAAGATTGCGTACAATCAAAGGAAGATCGGATGGATGTTTTGGGGGTCTATATCTGGTAAATACGGAAGGCATAGAGGTATATTCTGGGAGAAGGACTGGGAGACGATCAACGAAGGGTCATACGCTGGATTCATTATCCTGGTAGTTGATGAGATTGTTCAAGAGCACCCAAAGCTGCTATTTCAACAAGATAATGCTAAAGGTCACGCTTCTACCTTTGCAAAATCAGTACTTGAAGCTGCAGGAATCAGGTACATGAAATGGCCAGCAAATAGCCCTGATTTGAATCCAATTGAGACCCTTTGGGATGATATGAAGGACTATATTCAGGATCACTACCCTCAGGTACATAGGTCCTATAAGAGACTTGGGGCTGTAGTACAAGAGGCTTGGGAATCAATCTCTCACGAGAGAGTACGGGAACTTGTACGTAGTATGAGAGAGAGATGCTTTGCAGTGCTAAGAGCTCGAGGCTGGTATACAAAATATTAGGGGAATAATAAAAGCAGCATGGTGATACATTTAGTGCCTTGGCGGAACTATTTCCCCTCTACGAAGTATTACTAAGAAGTCATCATATGGGACCTACGCTGTTGATTGTAATTGGAATAGCTTGCGCGTCACGGCCTGGGGCTGACTCGCTCGCTGGTACCATTGAGTCGTAGGGGATTGTGTTTGCCAATGAGCTTTGAAATCGGTCCAGTACTTACGTTCCGAGACTACGGGCACGGGATCATCAAGGTGCGAGCGATTCTGGTTTTGCTAGGTACGGTGTAGGCAAATACCTGATGCATGTGGAGGCAGAGATCTTCTTCTCCCAGCTACCGCTAGTGCGGGGGTTATTCATGAGGGTTTTCCGTACCGATTTGTATTCGGCAACAAAATATTTGCGAAAGGCGAGAAGATGCTCTCCTTCTCGGTACTTTCTACTTTCCTTGCTGCCATGATCTTAAATTTAACATTGGGAGATTGACGAAAGGCAATCTTACGGGGATGGATCTCTACAGGATTTCGAACTCAAACCCAGCTGCCACAGAATCAATGGCATCATTTCAAGCTAGTTAGGATCTAGAAAGGGATGTATCCACAGCAGTCTTTGGGGTTCATATAACGCCAGTCTGTTTCCTGTTTTCTTTTGTTCTTTGCTTCCTCCTCATTCTCAGAGTAAACTTCATTCTTTACAGTCAAATTGTACTCAATTCATCTGTGCCAGAATGCGGTCTGTTTTCAGCCACATGGTTGCAGCAGCATCTCTTGCGTCGTTCGCAAGCGGCGTTCGCCTTCAAAAAAGTGTTACGTGTCCAGCAATTCCGATGGTCAACAACTTTAGCCCTTTGCCGTCTACCAATAACTATGATGGTGTGGTATGTTCTGAAGTCCTTGAGCTTGGGAGAATCCATCAGTGGCCGCACATACTGACTCGACTCTCTTTGAGTCTAGCCAGAACGGAGAGTTCAATTTCACCGTCGGTAACAATTTCAATTTCGGCTCCACGCTTTCTGGGACTGCGACAAAGCAGTTACGTACCATGTTGGATGTTCTAGATTCAGGAGTGCAGTTTGACTTCACGTTTGACATTACTGCACCTAAAATCCTCAACACGGGCATTGGCGGTTATTTCACCTTTGGGTCTACTAAGACTGCGCAATGGCCGATGCCCTCTGGTCGCACTACAGGAACCTTGACTCGCGTACTCGACTAATTCTAATTTCGCGTATACGCTAAATTGGAATGTTGCGCTGCAGGATGGCACTCTGTTGACGATCAGTAGTGTTCTTGGGGATCAGGAGATTGGCGCGCCGACGTCGTTGCTCACTTATGAGGGGTTTATAAATGTAACTGGTACGGGTCCGAATGGGGAGTATCTCAGTGGCTTTGGGTTGGTTGAGATTGAACCTTATAGTTCTGGACAAGAGTCAGCTTTCCTGGCATCTCAGAGGGACGATAAGGTGCTTCGCATCTGTCAGCCTGAAGACCAAAAGCTGGTGTCGATTTGCTCCTGTTGGCTTGCTGGGCGCTAGAATGTTTATTGATATATGTACATTGCTTAAGACAAGCACTAGGCTAGTGGTACTGGATCACCCTGATCTTTGAGGTGGCCAATGAAACCAATGTAGCCATCTAGTCTCACCACCATAAATCCAGGTGCTTCAAAACCCTACCAGTCGTGCAATTTTCCGTCCACATCAACGAAACCACCCCGGGCCTTTTCCTCTGCGATCAGGATCTTGTGGACGGTGGCAATGTCCTTGGATTTGACGAGAGCAGAGCATTTTCAGCATCGCACAACTCCTGCAGGCTAACAGTAGCATCTTCAACGCCGCAAAACAGGAACAAGTGATAGCCCGAACCTTTGAGTAAAGCAATCAACGTTGTCTCCCCACCAGGGCCAAGCAACTTCCCATCTGCTGCTCGATTACCACCCCGTAGCTTCCCATTCCAAGTCCTCGAATTCCCTACAAAGGGACTATCTCTGCATCTAATCCCCAACTGTAGACAAATCTCATCCTGCTCGCTCTCCTACCCGCATCGCCCATGACGAATGGTACAACCCACGGCACCAACCAATTTCTCAAGAACAATAATATGGGATTCGTTGTAGCCATCATCTCGAAAATTCGATCTGTGCCATTTAGTATCGCCAGACTAGATTACTGATTTTGACTCCTCCAGGCACATGTTGCTTTATCGCAGCGCTGAAACCATCAAGCGTAGGTTCCCTTTCGGTATCAGTCTCGAATAGACGAGAACAAACAAGGCGAAAACTTCCATTTTAGAGAGGAAGCGCGGCAAGGAGTCTGTAATGGCCGATGAAGATGTGGAGGTTGGCTTTATGCTCCCATTCCAGCTGTACGTCCGCGAGGATGAAATCTTGAGGGTAGGCTGCGCCTTCGAAACTCAATCCTGCTAATTTCCGGACGATGCTATGCGCACCATCGCAACCCACGACGTACTTTGCAGTGTGACAAAAATAGATTAGATTAGAGTAGAGTACTCCGTACAGGGGACAGCAAATGTTAAATGGTTGAGCCAATTAAAGAGCAAGATCTAATATCTTGACTAGATGATTGGTCTGTACAGGCTCAAAGCCCTACCGCAACTGGTGACATTTAACAACTGCTGCGGCCTGTACGTAGTAGTCAGTGCTACTCTAATCTAATCTAATAAATTTATAAACTACTCTAAATCTAATCTAATCTAATCTAGAGTATTAGATTACTACTTGAGTAGTGGTTATGTAATTATTACACTAACCGAAAATAGTCTAACGCTGCGGCCCTTACTAAATAAGGCTTAGTGAGCGGCTCTACCCGGGTAACGAATAATAATTCTTCCACGTAGTCTTTATAAGAAGACATATTTATTATTAATTAGTTTATTAAGTATGATTATAAGTAAATGGGTTTTGTTATATTAGTCTTAAATCTAATATATCTTAATTACTTTCTTATATATTAACTTATATAAAATAAGTTTATTAATAATCTAATAATCTAAATTAAGCAAGATTTACTACTTTAAATCTAATCTTAGATTTTTAAATTTTTTACTAATCTAGTCTAATCTAATCTAATCTACTACTCTAGATTACTACTCAAGTAGTAGATTAGAGATTTATCACACTGGTACTTTGCTCGGACATTTTCTTCAATGCCATCAGCATGCTGCAATACCACATCGGCACACTCATCATCCTGCTCGACTTTCACAGCTGTGACGCCCCATTCAACGGCGTGTCCGTACACTGCCAAAGCGCCGTCCATAACCTCCTCCGTGATCGCCTGACTGACGAACAATGGTCCAGGAAACATGGTATCCTTAAATGTCGTATCCTGCAGATTGATGGTGAAGACCGGCTTCTTGTTAGAGAACAGCTTCACGGATAAATTGAACGTCCCGCGTTTGACGAGGTTTGGAATAATTCTCTCATGGCGACTGAGCAATTCCAGACTGCGTGCGTGAATTACAAAGGTACAGCTGTAGGGGGAGCGAGAGGGCGGGGGGTCGGTGGTGCGGAAGGAGATGTTTTGGAGGAAGAGTTCGAGAGCGAGCATTAGACTAGTAGGTCCGGCCCCGATTATGAGGACGTCTGTAGTGGTTTTTGATGCCATGGATGGTCTCTAGGATCTGATTCCCCGGTGTGTTGTGACGGATGAGATGGGAGCGCTTGAGGAATGCTGGAGGAAGGTGCCGGGGATCGTCATCAGTGAACAACGTTTTCGGTAAAACTTCAACGTTTCATCTAATCGTCCAAACTGACTATGATGTCGAGATCATGGCCTTGGAATGGGTACTGTAGTATCCTATATCTCGTATATCTGATAGCCATTTGAGGGAAGAGTTGAGTACGAATGCTGTCAGGCGCCGTCAATTAGCCTCCTCCTTCTAGCTCATCTCGCTTGTTTTTGTCGGTGGCGCATCACGAGGCAAGGGATGTGGAATCTTTGGCCGCCGCCCCCGAGTTGTCCAATGGGAGGATTTTAAGCCCAGCTTTGATAAAGAGATTGACAATTTTTGTGACTCGAAAGCATGACTGTCGATTAAATGGCATGTGCTTGAAGTGTGTGGAAATCTGGGTGTTCATTGGAGCATTTATCTCGCAAGTAATCGCAGGGAAGGCATGAAGGGATTGGAAGGGTGCTTGGCACATACGGTGGGATGGACAATTCGAGGAGAGACTCTATACGATCATAGTAACACTCCGAAAAATGCTTGAGAGATGTCTCTCTACCCTAGACACAACCGAGACACAAGTTGCTTGTTAGATCCACAATATTAACGACAGTTACTATCCTAAAGAATTCAAGCGGTATCAACGGCAGGAATCTACTAAAAAGTACTTTTGTACGATGAGACAATTTACTTCGTACCTCTTTCAAATCTATCACTTTAACTAACGCGATAGAGATATAATTTATAGCCAGGTGTATTTAGAAGAGATAGCCGAACAACTGACTTCGGCTTAGGAGTTAATAGACAAAGAGAAATACTATACGATTCTTAATACTTTAGTAATGTAGCTCTCTAATATTTCAGTGACTATCCTTACGACTTCGCAACGGAGGGCAGCTATATAGATTGTACTATAACACACTTCGTTAGAATTTTAAGTATTAATAAAAATACCCATTTCTAAAAAGCGCGAAGTACTTTTACTACTATTTTTACGAGACTAGTGTAGATGCCGCGATTACTTTTCTTGAAGTTTGCCCTGCTCGAGAAAGCTTATTATAGGTTATCTAACATAGATAGTCTGGAAGTATCACAAGCCGATTTTCTTAACCCTTTAAATAGACTTTATTATATTAAAAAAAACATATTCGTTGGGGTAGCCCTTATACACTAAATGTAATATCAAAACAACTTTTTAAAGGTAAAAAACTACGTTTATAGGAAGGAGGGAAGGCCACAGCTATATAACAAATAACTGAAGAGGTTAATAACACCTTAATTGTAGAAACACCGAAGAAGAGTATAACGCTTATAATAAAAGACTTCTATTAGGTAAAAGTAAACGTAATACTAATTATAAAAAAGATAATGAAGTCTTTGATATATAGCCTCGAATTAGATATTAACCTTAACTAGATCCATAATAACTCAACTAATTAGAATGTCGGATACTCGTTTATAACAAACGAACACAATAATCTCAAGAAAGAATTTCATACCCTAAGAACGGCGGCCACATCAGCCGAGGGCGCTCGCTATCTCATAAACAGAAAGTTTTGCCAATATTATCTCCGAAACGTAAATATCTTAGTTCAAAGCTTATTTACTACTGTCTATTTAACCTTTAGACTTCCAGGACGGAGTACTGAAAATAATTTAGTCACATAGGCGAATACTCGCGAATACATTAGGAATCTTTATATACAGTACGAAACTATACTCATAATAACAGATAATTCAAAGCTCAAAGGTTCGACTAGGAAGCTTTTCTAAGTTATATATGCCGTTCTAAAGTCTACCGCTCGTCTTCTTTTTCTGTACATTACGTATATCAGACCTTTTATAGACTCTCTCTATAAGGCGTTAGCCCCGCAAGATGCCGAGAGAACTACGTATTTATATATATTATACTATCTGTTACGCAAACACTTTAGTGTCACAGACGGGAGCGAGGCTCTTTATAGTTTGACTAACGCCTCATCTATGCCTATAAAGATAGGACTCTACTAACAAGCCTCTATTACTATTAAGAAGAAGCACGTGGAGAATACGATCAAAAGTATAAATCCTTAGGAGCTATCATTTATGGCTAAGTAAATCAACACATAGTAATACACGTATAATGTGCATACTCACAGGAACAGCTACGCCAGATCGTCAGGAATGTCTACGGGACTACTAAAGACTTAGTTATGTGTTACCTACACAATTCAATTAAGTGGCATACGTTTAAAGACCTAGAAAGGATAATTAAGTTTGGGCGTGATCTCCCCCTTAAAGGGAATGGCTCTAGTCGACAAAAGAGAGCTTTAGAAGAGCTCGACATCAACGTAACAGGGGTAAAACGAGCGAAGATCTACGACAGGCAACATGTCCGAATCTGCTCTGGAAGTACCCGCCTATAAGAGGAGAAGCTGGCTAGCTAACTGGGAGGGGAAAGGATACCGGCATTTGGATGAATTTTGGCAGGTTTATCAACTTAACGAGGAGACAACTTGTGCAGTTGAGGCTCAAGACAACTCACGTATATCTCTGAAGTCCTTCAGCACGTGTATAGACTTTATTAGATTCATAGGGTAGGGGTTTAACATTGTACCGCGACGTACAACTGCCCCTCGACTTACATGTCCCTCCTACGTTGTCGCGCCGCGACATGGAACAGTTCCACGAGCTATTATAACAATCTCCACTAATTGCACCACGACCTCAATAGTAGCGCGATAGTGCCAATCTCCTCTAGTTAGCCTAAAGAGGATTAGCGTTTCTTTCCAAATTGCGCTCTAACCCTAAGCAAATGATCCTCTGGTTTGTTTCCAGATTAGCAGTTGCGTTAAAGTAATGACTTAAATTCTTTAGATTATGATCTACTACCAATTCGTCCTAAACAGTATGTTTGGGTCCTTAGCGACATGTGTTAATTTTAGTCTCTGACGCTTTAGTTGACCAGGTGCCGGGAAAGTGCCGGGAAAGTGCCGGGAAACGGACCGGGGAAGCGGAATGCTAAATCCACTTAAGTAAGACTTTTGCGGAGATAGTGTACGGCATAGCACGGAATCGAATGTAGTTGACTTGCGGGAGTGAATTCCGGGGCTCTGAGGCTAAGAAAGACCAGGCATAGTATATTAAATGTAGAGATATATATGTCAAACTCGATTAAGTTAGTACACGGGAACGGCTTCCCAGATGTCAAATATAATACACCTCGACGGCTCTGACTAATGAAAAATCAACACTAGTCTAAAAATCACAATAAAGCGGGTGTTCTGGCACTACACGATCCACGCTCTCAGGAGTAAAAGGATTAAGAGTTCAAAGGAAACTAACTCAGACATTACTGAAACCAACCTTCCTCTCATTCAGCGGTAGCTTCTGTTTTTAGTGGTGTCTTAGTTATTACTCGTCGACATGTTTCACTGAACATTTAGCAAATGAACGACATTTTCAGTTTCGAAAGACAGCTCTTAGTGATAGTCAATCATTGCAACACATCACTTCCAGTTTTGAAGGACAGTTCTTGGCAATGGCTGATTATTAGTCAACAACAAACGTCTATACAACTTTGAGAATGGCTAAGTTCTTAGTCCCAATAGTCCATTAGCCATAGCCGCCGCCTTCAGCAATGCCTCCGTTGGCAATGCCTCAGTTGGCTCTTGGCCAGAATCTCCTTAATCCGGAGAATACAAAAGCCTTACTAAGGATCAGAGGAGCCTCTCAAGGCCTATAAAAGACGAGCGATTCCCACCCATGAAGTTTCCTTTCGTCACCATCATAGCAACATAGTCTCCAACACTCCTCCAGACACTTCATTCATAATTTCTCAGTCGCCATCTTGATATACTCTCGTATACTCCAACATCAACACAAACGACCATCAAAATACATTCATCAACAATCTTCGTTATTCTCTCCTTCGCCGTTGCGGTCACTGCCACACCAACTGGAAGCTAGGGTAGCGAAAGCGATAGAGACGGACAGGTGAATGAGCCAACTGTTGGCCCTACACCTACAGGCAACGCAATGTGCGGTAATAGTCAAGTCATCTCTTGCTGCAACACAAAGTCCGTCAGCAAAGGTGCTGGCGGCCTCATCGGAATTGGAGGCGTTCTTGATAACGTCTTGGGTGGTAGTTGCTCTCCTCTTAGTATTCCAGTTTGTAAGTCTTGGCTCCGTGGCTACATTTCAAACAAAACTAACTGGCAAATAGTAGTAGTCAATGTCCTAGTCAGCCAGGCTTACGCTGGTAACCAAGCTACGTGCTGCACAGGAGATTCAACTGTAAGTATTTCAATATATTATCCCAGGCCGAACATTTGCTCAATGACTCCCAGGGTCTTGTTAACGTCTAGTGCAACAACATCAATATTTAGGCGAAAGCTGCCTTTGAGAATAGCTGTGTGACAGCGCTGGCTGGCAGCACGTCACGGGACTATAGTTAGCACGAGAGCTAAGGGGCAGGAAACGTAAGAGGTAGAACCAAGCGAGCATCTGACGCCTTTCGTGTATATATAGGCCAGACTCTCCTCTTAGAGTCTCTTTCTTTTGTTCCTCTTTTCTCTTTAGCTTAATATTCTAAGTGGTAGTATATCGACGCCTCTTTTCTTATTGACTTGTTCATGCCGTTACACTCGGTACTCTTCGGGTCGCGGCTGTACCTTCCCTATTGGGACTAGGTTAGGGGTAAAGGCCAGCTGGTATATATATACATAATCCCTAGAAAGAGCTCTCTCTTCTCTCCTTAGCTTTAGATCCTCGAATAGACCTGCGCCTTAGAGCACTCTCAACGCCTTTAGACGCGTGTCATCTCACTAGAGCTAGGTATAGTAGTGAGCCTTATATTTACTTAGTATCTTCTTAATATACTTCGGCTGGCTAAGCTTAGGAGTAGAGCTACAATTTTGTAACCTCTCTCTATATTTTTTATTACGAATTCCCCGCCCCTCCTAGTACTCGTCGGTTTCCTGAATATTTCTGAAAAAAGTCGCCGCTACGCCGTTCAATGGTACGCTGATCTGCGTTGCTGGCGGGGCAAGGGAGCTCCGGCCCTGCGCCAAACGGGCGCTCAGGATCCCCCAGTGTTTTTGCGGCAAGTCCGCAATTCCGGCATGCAAAAGTAGAACCCCAACCCAATCCTTCCTCACTCCCCGCATTCCCCCGCAATTACCAACTGCCACCAAGTCCGCCCACAGCAGTGGCCATGTTCTCTCTCGTATCACAGCAGCCCTGTCCAACGGGCCTGCACCCACAATATCCGTGATAGCTTCTTCTAAGCCGAGCAGGGCGTACGCCAAGGCTGCTCCGAATTATCGGTTCAACCGGCGGTCCTCCGAGATCAACTTTGTCCCGGCGCGATTTCAAAAGCATTCACGTCTGCTCCTCCTCCTCTTCCTGTTCAAATTTCAAGTGTTTGGGGCTATCCTGGACCCAGAAACTCTCAACCACCAAAACCTTGACCTGCAGCTGTCTCGAGTAACCCAGCAGTCATCATGGACGGAGTGAACGCCTCTCCAAATGTTATAGAAACGCCGCTCCTCGTTGTTGGTTCTGGACCAGCGGGAGCATCGCTGGCATGTTTCCTCTCTCACCCACCATACTCCATGACGGGCATTATCATCTCTGCGGCGTCGACAACCGCACAACTACCACGAGCGCACATCACCAATCCTGCTATGCTTGAATGTTTGCGAGATATCGGTTTGGAACAGGAAGCTCTCGAAAGAGGCGAGCGCGGAGACACGAACATGCTACACACCCGGTGGTGCCATGATATGACTGGAGAGGAATTTAGCCGGAACTACGCGTGGGGAAATGATCCGAAGCGTCGTAAAGAAACCTACGAAGCAAGCCCTTGCATGCATTGCGATCTCCCTCAGACTGTTTGCGAACCTATCCTGACGCAAAGAGCAATGTTTGACGGCTGGGATCTTAGGTTCAAGACAACATTTATCACCTTCAAGAAAGAGGCAGACGGAAGGCTTCTAAGTACAGTTCGGGATCTCTTAACCGGAATGGAGTACTTTATTAGGTCAAAATATTTGTTCGGTGCCGACGGCACTAGAACTCAAGTACTTCGAGAACTGAAAATACCTCTCATCAAAAAGCCATCGCAAGGTATGGCTTACAACGTGCTGGTGCGTGCCGACCTCAGCGACTACATAGACGCAAGAAAGGGTAATCTACACTGGTTTTTCCAGCCGGAGAAAGAGTATATGGATAACATGATAACTGCAAATATGAGGATGGTCAAACCATGGCATGAGTATGTTACATTCGATCTTATTTTTGACGCTAGCTTGCTCACATTTATATAGATGGATGTTCATTCTCTTTGGAAAACGAGGCGCAGAGTGGCAGGAACCGACTCTTGAGCAATGCTATAAACGAATCCGAGAGTTCATTGGCAATGATGATCTGCCCGTGGAGATTCTTGACCGTTCAAAATGGACCATCAATGAAATCGTGGCTGAGTACTACTCAGAAGGGAATGTCTTCTGCCTTGGTGATGCAGTGCACAGACATCCACCCGCCAATGGACTAGGTTCCAACACGTGTGTGCAAGATGCTTTCAACCTGGCGTGGAAAATCAAATTCGTCGAGCAAGGGTTTGCCTCACCAAAACTCCTCGAAAGTTTCAGTAGAGAACGTCAACCTGTCGGTGCCGGAGTCGTCCAACATGCCAATTCTGGAGCCAGGATGAGAAATATTCTCTGGGACGAATTCGGGATACTAGAGCCAACAGTAGAAGAGAGAGTTAAAAAGTTCACGGGTCTCAGAGAAGCAACGCCGGAAGGACGTAAGAGGCGGCAAAGACTTATGGCGGCAATGGACTATTCGGCTCATGCCAACAACTCCATTGGAATCGAGATGAATCATCGATATGAGTCGGATGCAGTCTACCTCGCGGACGAGATCGAAGCAGGGAGGACGAAGCCTGAATGGCCGGAAGACGCAGTCTTGAATCACCTCATCAGTTCATACCCGGGTCATAGGCTGCCTCATGTCTGGTTGAATAGACCTGTCCCTGAGAAAAAGTACACCTCAACTATTGACCTTGCCGGACATGGAAAATTTTCTTTGTTCACAGGGATAGGTGGTGATAAGTGGGTTGAAGCAGCGAGATCAGTTGGCACAGAACTTGGTCTGGACATACAGGCTCATACTATTGGTTGGGGTCAGCAATGGGTTGATGTTTATCGGGACTGGTAAGTCTCACAGTCAACCATCAAGTCATTACGTCCATCAATACTAATGCTCATTGACAGGGAGCTTAGGAGGGAAGTGGAAGAAGACGGTTGCATCCTAGCAAGACCCGATCGTTTTGTCGCGTGGAGATCATTCACACTCGTGGAGGATTGCGCAGAGAAGCTGCGAAATGTCTTGACGAGCATTCTTGGAAGATGAGATGGCCAGAAGTTGAATGTCGCGTTGTATCTACTTTTCAAATCATTTCTTTGAGCGTCCCCTAAAACAAACAGTAGAGACGTGCATCGTAAGTCTTTCTATAAGAGGTCCAGACTTTCTACTGTAGAATATGAGTTTTTGCTGTCTGGTCTGGAGAGTAGGTAGAATAAGATGGTGCTTGATGCGAGCTAATCTGAGAAGGCTGCTACGATATTTTTGCTTCTTAGTGCTGGGTGTCGGGCTTTTAGATGCCATGTGGGCCGAGAACACACCGACAGTCTGACCCATATGTGAAGATTACGACAGTTGAAGTAGTAGTGGCATACCTGTGGCATCTGTTCGGCCGTTCAGTCTGTCCATTGCGGAAATTCGGCGGGGCGAGCTGTACTACTCAGTTGAGGCTTCATGAGTCTCGGAAGCGCAAAACCGCTGTCAACTCATAGAACGCAATAGCTGGCTAAACTAAAAATTATTTTGGCATTTCAAACTACCTTAGGGCAAAGTGGAACAGAGTAACATCAGGCCCTGTCCTCGAATGACCCCTTAGATATGGTCAAATGTGCCCCCAGCCAAAGAGAAGTCAAATCTCAATATTGCTAGATGGGGCAATAAGGAATAGTATAGCTTCTCGTTCTTAGGATCCTGTCAAGCGTGGATGTGCAAGGGACAAACAATGGTGGTGATTTTCTAGTTATCATAGTTGCTGGACTTATTACACTTTGTTATGGGGACTACATTCAGTCCCTATTTCGCTTTTTTGTGACGACCTGTTATATCTATCTAATATATACCTCGTATATACACCTAATTCCGAATTCCCCAAAGATGAAACTCCATAACTTCGTACTATGGCCGGTATCATGGCCTTAACAAGGACCGTACTATATTCCGCGACTCGGCTTTTGTTATCGGCTAGCACATGCTAGCCACGTTCCAGCAATGTTTGTGTAGTTGTTGTCAACATTCGGAAAGCTACCGGAACCGCCCATAACTCGGAGATCGAAGGCTATCCCAGCCCAAACACATTTCTAGACGGCCATCTTAGAACACTTGCGAGAATGCGAAGCCAGGCCAGTAACTAGTCTGCTCACTAGCGGCACATCAAAGACGTTTGGGAAGGTATCACCAACTTTTGAGTGTCAAGCATCTTGTGTCTCAAGGGAGGAGAGCGTACTCGTACCTGGCTGGCATTAAAGCCATTAAATCTCGCCAATCTTGGTGGATTGTGACGTCCAAATTGAGGTCGGCCCAGTCGGGCTGAGCAACCCCCATCGCTTGGTTCCTCTTATGCCGAATCCAAATAGGTCTCGGCCATACAACTTTTCACCCGTATTTCACGATTGTCTTATATCTGGCTCGGATGGAGACGTGTTATCACCTCGCCAAGGGAGCAAAACGGGTTCGATAGAAGTTGGCATGTCTACTCCTGATCGAAGTTTCTACAGAAAGGAACACGTCGACCGGCACCAACGTGCAAGTCAGCATCTCGAAGAAAAATTCTTTTACGCAACAACTTAGCCTGACCTTACTGTACGGCTCTCGCTATCACATTTTTGACCGGAGTATATTCTGGTGAATGGGTTAAACATCCACGAGTGCTCATTGGGTCTCTTCACATAGTCTAGGCAACCGTGGACGCTGCTAAGGTGATGAATTTCGTTAGTATGTGGGTCACATGGTATGGCTGTAACATGCAGTTCTGACTGGAAACAGATATGGCCATCGTGAACAAAGGACTTCTAGATCATGTCCTATTGTCCCCAAAATTCACACACAAGACCACGCCTCCGTTACGCCTGAGATGAGGAACTTGATAACTGTAAAATAGACGAATATTGGTCATATGAAATGCTCCAAACTGGTCAATTCAAAGGTAAAAATCAGTTCCGACAAGCTTGGCAAGTGCCAGCCCAGTATGGCAGACCCGATTTGTGGCGGACACTCGGCCATGTTCCGCCTTCGATCTCAGCGCCGAGGTCCCGCTACCAAGTCTGAGGACAAGTGAAAATGTATTTGAATTGAAGCCGTCTGACCTCCTAAGAAAACCATCTGAATAGCATATATACGCTTAAGAACTACGTACAAAGGTGATCTTGAGGGGGAGATCTACAGGGTCAAGCAGTGAATTTATATTGAGGGAAATAGAAACAGTGGAGATTGGGAAGGAATAGCGTGACAAAATCCGATGGTGTGAAGTGTAAAATGAACCCTGTTTTAAGTCCCTCGTTCGCTTCTCACTTTTTACTCTTCCCCTCTGAGAGTGGGTATGCACCAGCTTTGCTGTCGAATGTCAAAATATAAACTTATCATCCCCTAATCAAGTCTCAAGCTAGCCAAGCTGCCACGTCTCTAACTTGAAGCGACTTTGTGTGAGGGCACATAGTCCGGAAACCTCTTGGTCACAGCTTCAGTCATATCCTTCCTCCAGGTTGTGAACATAGGCTTTCCATAGTCTTCTAAGAACTCTTTAGTGGGATGAGCCAAGTTGTACATCAGCCAGTCGTCCATTGCAGACTCGGAATTCCTGGCCATGCGGCACTGATTCGCGGATGTGACGGGATCCACAAAGAGCTGGAATGCTCTCATCCGCTCGTTAGAATAAACACTCAGAGCATCTATGGGGGCGCCACCCAAGATGATGAGCTCGAGAACGTCTGCGATCGCTTCCGAGTCAATGATACCCGTAGTGAGCCCCATAGCACCAAAAGGCTATCACAGTTAGCGAAGGATTCAGAGTCCTTTCGGGGTGGTTAAGCCAAGTTCCTGCAGGGAAAACTAACGGTATTCAAGTGGGCCGCATCTCCAGCCAAGACCACCCTACCCCTTCTGAATCCTTGTGCGCAAAGCTGGTGGGTGCGATACACCGCACCTCTCATTGCCTCGGCCCTTAGAGGTCGCACTCCCGGTACCATGATATCGAGTAATTTCGCGAGAGATTCTTTCGAAGTCACCTCCTCGTTAGGTCTGTTGTCCTGAGAGTCCAAGGCAACCGTGCACCGATGGATCGTCTTGGTACCGAGCCTTGGAGATTCCAGGGGAGAGACGAGGCCAAAATTTACCTCGTTGACAATAAGGGAGGTGGGATATTCTTTATCCATGAGATCCTGATCATCCATATAGTCGATGGAAACAATTCGCTGTGGCCAGCTGTGGCCTGTCATCTCAATACCCAGGATTTTTCTCACGGTTGATCTTCCGCCGTCGGTACCCACCATGAAGTCTGCTGTCCAGTTCGTTGTGGTGCCTTTCTCGGCATTGACTGATGTGGCACAAACTTTGTGGTCGTCTTGAACAAATCCGGTCAATTCTTCACCAAATTCCAAACTTACACCAGCAGCAACTGCTTCTTTGGACACGAGTTTAGATAATTCCGACTGTCTCAAATAGAGCGTTCCATTGGTGAATCCATGGCCCGATTGAGGGTCAGTCGGGAGGGGCAAATGGGCAATCGGCTCGCCCAGCTTTTTTCCTCCTTTCCCGTCATCAGTGATAGGATTACGCCAAACGATACCTGCGGATGTGAATCCGACGTCTTCAATCTTGTTCAAGATCTTTGCTTTATGGAAGGCGATCAGTGATGCCGCAAAATAGCCGACTGCCCGTGGCGAGTCATCCAGTGTGCTACCCTTCTCGAGCAAGGCAGTCTTGATCCCGGCTTGAGCAAGACGCAACGCGACCAGCAATCCGACAGGACCTGCGCCAACCACCAAGACCTGGGTAGTAACTTCTGTTGCTTTAGACGTCGCCATGAGTGATAAGTTGGACGATGAGACGGGCGAATTCAATGTGAAAATATGTGAAAATCGGACAATTGCTTTGACTGGATGTCGAAGTATGCAAAGAATTTTGAAGTACTTAACAGAAATCCAGGGAAGGGAAATATCTGGCAGCTGATTTCGAGCCACGGAGCGTCTGGCGGGGTTTCACGCCACAGCTCGACTTCCCCGGGATGGTATCTGAGCGGAAAGCCCGCGAAGTTGCCAGGCGACTAAAACTCCATCATTATTCCCCGCAGACATCTGAGGGGTGGGGAGCGTGGGGAGCGTGGGGTCTCAACTCCCCACTCCCCACTTCATCCTCCGTTACAGTGGCAGCGGTTCTCTAAAAGGCTCTGGTCTATATTGTATAATCCACTTCATGTAGTATTTCCATGACCTGCTGAAGCCTGTACAGAAATGCCCCTTCTATTATTTTCCACTTCCTAGTGATTGTCTTAATCAAATGATGTCTCGTTTGAATGAGGTTGATGTTAATCTTAGACGAATTTTGAAATTGCTATTTTGTCATAAGAAGTAAAAAAGACTAAAAAAAGGTAATAATAAAAAGCCTGGTTTTAGTCTTATTCTATGAGTCATTACCCAAGTAATAGGGACTGAGTCGCGTGCCTCGGGAGAACCTCGGGACAAACAAAAAGCGACTCGGTCACGGGCCGGGTCACAATTGAGCAAGATGTTGGATTTCACGATATCGAGCAAAAGGATCTCAGGTTCGCATAGAGAACTCAATGAGGGGAAATCAAGTATATTGTCAACTGTGCAGAATAAACTACGAGGGGATCTGGCCACATATATACAAGTGTCAAGGTAGCCTTAGGCTGCCAGGCACAATCCAACACAAGACAGGCTGTGTCACAGCAATGACTTGAACATAACCTCCTCCTTCGTACGGCAATACGACCAGTTCAACGTTTCTTAAGGTTCGTGACATGATGCGGGTCCTGGTAGGTCACTGAAAGCGCAGAAAATGACATTTACAATGATATATCGGGAAAATATTGGGGTCCCTTCGCAGTAATGATGATGCCCGATCAATTCGACGGACAATGGAACCTGGTAAACGGGAACAGAGCCCGCGATCCACTGGGACAGTCCATGGCTTCCGAGCTTATTTAAAGTCATTGGTGAAGAAACTGTACACGCTAGCCTTGAAGGCTACAGAGCAGGGAGAGCTATTCGCTATTGTCGGCGACGGTCAGTCAGCTAGACAAGCAGTTTCAGACTAATCCCGCAACTCAGCCAGGGAATCTTGCGTCGTCCCATGATCACTTGATCTGACAGTGACCACTCAGGGCATAGGGACAGCAATTGGTGGTGCATGCATGAACAAGTATATGCATTGACTGGTACTACGGATTCATTCATCAACCATCTCTTTCTTGACCGACTGCCAAAGATGCGTGTTCACCACTCATCTAAAAACCAGTACTTTGTCATCTAGTGGCTTGAATGTCTTCTTCTTGGGCGGGTTACTTGGCGCGCCGAAGACGAGCTGCCCAGTGAGACACCATGATGCTGGTACATTCCAGGTTTCCTGAACCTTGGGGTCGACGTATGGGTTGTAGTGCTGAATGTTACAGCCAAATCCTTCGAGGGTTAAAGCAGTCCAAGCTATTGTTGGCCATTTTGTCAGTTCTGTTGCTCAAATCGGGTAGGTTTCATATAGAATGACGGCTTACCAACAAATTGGCACATAGCGTTTGTGTGCTCTGCAAATTGTGGGAGTTTCGCTGCTAGGCCAGGATGTTTTTGACCCAGCTCGTTGGATGCTTCAACATCGTGGAAAAACAGTATCTGTTGACGACATTTTTTCAGCAAGAAATTGCAATGGAGTATTCGGGAATGACTCACAGTGCCATAGGCGGCGGCGAATCCTTCAATTCTTTTAGATGGCCCTTCAAATTGGTCCTCTGGCAATCTGACTTTGGTCACATCGTAGGCAGTTTTCCAGAATTTATCGTGTTGTTCCTCGAGCAGAAGGACCAGACGCGTGGGGACCAAGTTCATACCGCTAGGAACATGTTGAATAGTGTCGTTGACTATTTGAATGATTTTCTCGTCAGGAATTGGTGAAGACTTTGTGATGCTGTAGTTAGATCGCCGTGTCTTCACAGCCTCGAAGAATTTCTCTGACATTTTGCTTGCTGGTAGTTTGGTGTTTGTTGGACTCTATCTCAGCTTCTGACGCAGATTTATCAAATTTATCCACCTATGCTGGTAAAATACTTCTGGCACCTTGTATATTTCCTGGCTTACAATACTAACTAAGCATGTTCGACTCTGCAGATCCCAGGCGTCCGTTGACAGGATGAGTTGATGTCCGCACCTTTGTGGCGCGGATTCGTTGCGGAACGAACGATGACCGCAAACTCAAAGGTGCGGAGATCCCCACAGTAGTCAGGCTTTCTCACGTGAGCTCCGTTAGCTCCGGCATTTACAGAGAAATCACCAAAATAATTTATTCTGCCTTTCCATCCCCGAGAGATGGCATGGCGGGGAACAGGCCGCAGCCAACATGGAGCGACACTTGCTTGACTTCGGCCACGGCAAAAGAATCTGCTTAGGTAGACAGACACATTTCCTATTCGAAAATGTGCAAGCTTGCTACCCACACTACTGTTAAAGTACGACTTCAACATGGACAGGGGTCAGGAGTGGAAGACATGGTCTAGTTGGTTTCCGGGGCAGAGGAATGTGGACGTGAGAGTGAAATCACGCTCGCAGTAGAGACCCTTTTGAAAGCGTGGCGGCGATTCAGCCTCCAAACGTGCGAAATTGAAAGCGGGGCTGACACAAAATAAGCTCTATATCAGCTTGATCCGTGACAGTAGTTTGAAAGAAAATGAAGAGCCGCGAATGTCCACACTTATGACCATCAGCTACGAGCATGATGGTACTACAGTGTAATGGCCAGTACTAAATGCGGCCTTATTCCTTACCTACAAATAGAAGAATTATATTTCTTTGCTCTTTTATTACTTTAATATATAGTTAGCTTTTTTTAAAAAAGAATTTACCTTTTTTAGTAATTAGTCTTTTGATATTAAAACCTTTTTAGCTAATTACTAAAGAACCTTTATCGTATTTCGTTAGCTTAGTAAAACTGATAATTATTATATTTTAATTACTTTTATTACTACTAGCCTAATAATTAAAACGATAATACTTAAATTACCAGGGCGCCCAATAAGCCACCCTACTTATAAGCTGGCTAATCAGCTCGCTGTTTTTCGTTAGTTAGTTAGCTGAGCCCTAGCCCTAAGTCAATCAGTTGAAAATAACTCAGCTTATCTTTAGCTTATAAGCTGAAGTAGGATTTTTTGACGATTTTAGAGTTATAATTCCTGAGTTAGTAATACTTAATTAGTATTTAAATTAATAGTAAAAGGTGCCTACAGAGCGGAAAAACTACCCCCGATAGGCTAAAATTAGGCGGTGAAATCTGGCAAGATAATGGAGATCCCTTTATGTTATATTACCTATATATACTAACTCTTTAATTCTATTAATATTAACCTCAAAATCATATCTTACTATACTTCACTTATTGTCGTTAAACGAGCTACCTCTGAAGCTTCTTCTTTACAATCTACTACCTCTGCTCTTAATATTTTTGGCCGTATAATAGCTGCGCCGAATACTAAAGCCTCTTTAGCTCTAACTACTTTAATAACACTTTGTAATACTTTATAAAGGCCTCTAGTAATATATAACGATTTATACGACCCCTATAAGCCTAAACGAGTAGACTTACCTTTAGACTACTTACCTTTTATTAGTGGTCAGCTGTTGTTTAATAATAGGGAAGTAGACTTACGGAGATTATTAATAAGTAAGACACTTGCCCTTATATAAAAAAAGACATTAAGGTCTTAGGTTTAAGAGTTAAAATATAGATTAGTTTAACTTATACACCCTAAAAAGCACTAGTTTTAGCTGTATAAATACTGTAAGTTTAGGGGAAGTCATTAGAGTGTTTTATACTTAAACTGACAATACTAAGTTATTATAACTCACGATTTTCTAGGCACAAGGAATACGTCTTTAATAATAATAGCCTTAAGAACACTAAGAAGTACTTATTAATAGTCTATTTCTTAAATTCTAGGGGAGATATATGGCAAATAGAGGCTATAAATTAACTTATATAGCCCTCTAGATTTATAAGTAATAATACCTTTAAAGTCATCTCCTTTCGACAGAAGGAATTTAAGAACGCCTTCTTAAAATGAGTTATCTTAGATAATATAAAAGCACGAAAAGTAGCGTTTAAAAACCTTAAAAACATATTTTAAATCACTAATTAAAAAGTTAATAACACTCTCCCTAATTCTGATTCGACTGTGGCCTCTTAAATTAAAGATATGTTTTAGTATTTTGAACTATAGATTATCGCAGAGGTTTAAATAGTACTCTCTAGAATCTCTATTACTTTTAACGGCTAAGGGTCTAAAAGAGAAAAAATTAGCGTTATTACTATAGTCTTTTACTTTATTAATGCCAAAGGAGAGAACGTTATACGCTTAACAGGCTTACTAAAGCTTCTAAACTACAGAAAAACAGGAATTAGTATATATTTAACTCTTAAAAAGTATTTAAACGTTAACTATTAATAAAGTAAGCCTTAGTTATTCTCTTACTTTTAACGCGCTTCGGCATTACCTCTTTTAACCTTAATTATTTCGTCCTCGACAACGCGCCTAATAACGATATTACACTCGTAAAGCTTACGAAGACGCTTAAATTTGACCCTAAATAACGAAGATTATAGTATATAAGACATATCCTTAACTTCGTCGTAAAAATATACTTATTTAACTAAGACAGCGCAAGCTTTAAGACTAACTATAAGGCTATAGGAGTTCTAATACGACAATAACTATAGAGGGACTGCGAAGAGCTTAGAAAAGTTCACACAACTTAATAGTATATATTATAGCGTTAGGGAAACGTTTTAAGCTATTTAAGAGCCTATAAAAGACATATAATAAGGGGAGAATAGTAAACTAAAGCCTAAAGCTCGTGTTAGACGGAAGTATACGCTAAAATGCCTTATATATTATAATCACGCGCGTTATACTCCTCCGCGAAACTCTTGACTATTACGCTATAAAGTTAAGAGTATTTATAAACGCGTTTAATATAAAGACGTATAAGAAAGACTACTTAAACGACGCTAAATAGTCTACTTTAAAGCTTATCTCTTAATAACTAAAACCGCTCTTTCTTCTTATTAAATTACTCGAAGGCAACATAAAGCTAAGGGAAGGAGTAAGCAAGCCATCTTATAGTGTTCTCTAAGAGGTATTACTTATATTTAAGGGTTTATTACGACACTTTAAGGCGCTAAAGTGTTAGGCGGCTAATAACGCCTTTAACGAACGTATTTAGTCCTTAATTACCTTAGCTTAAAGTAAGGCAAAAGAATACTACAGTAAGACCGACTTCTTTATTACGTGACAAGCCTCTCTAGTTCTTCACCCTCGCTAGAAGTAACAGTACTTCGACAAGAAGTAGACAAGTAAAGAGAAGGTCTATCTTACTCGAGGCAAAAAGGCTCTTAAAGATCTCTAAGAGAAACAGTATAAATTAGAGCCTATAATACGGCAAAAATCAATTACGCTAGAGCCTCTAAAGCGAATCGATTACTTAGAGGTAATATTAAATAGGCTAACACTAAGTAGTACTACACCTGCGGTACGATCTTTAAGTCAAAGAGATTAGTTAATATAGTATCTTAATAAGCCTAATTATAATACTCTGTCATTTTAATACTAAAGACTTAAATAAGCTTAGTAGCCACAGCTTACTCAAATAGCTTTTGACTTTCTAGCCGTACTTACTATAAGCTTAGAGTGTGAGCGTGTTTTTTCGTCTTACTCGAAGTAGACAACGCAAGAGGTTTCTAATTTATTAAAGGAGATACTTTAGCGTAAAGAGTGTTTAAAGAACTAAGAGCGTAAAGGTACTATTTAGTTATTGTCTTATTATAACGTAGTTTAGTTAGGAATATAATTTTTTATAACTTAATTTTTTACCCGTGTAACTTATAAGCAGCTTATAAGTTAATTAATTAAGTCAACTAGCTAGTAATTTACACGTAAGTCAGTCAGTTAGAGAAATGGCTCAGCTGATGACTGACTGATTGGCTTATTGGGCGCTCTGCTTATTACATAAAGAAGCTAAGACAAGGACAGAATTATAAGACTAAAGGTCACGTAATAATATAAAGCTTTTAGAGCTTTAAGATCTAGGGCTCTTAGAACCTCGACGTAGTAAGCTCTTAGGGGATCTAACTAAAAGCGAGGCTTTATATAAATAAAGTAGTTCCTTAAGTAATAAAGCTTCGTACTTAAATTATTATAATAAGTTTACCTCTAAGTTTATTACTACTTATAACGCCTTAATTCTTATTAAGAACTAGACTCTTGTGACCTTACTTTATAGCTGATACTAACTGACGAAGCTTATACGCCGCGTACTAGTCAGAACCCAGCAACGTTACAGTAATGTCATGTACTTTATATATATAGGCTAATTAAGTAAAGTAAATATATTAAAGCTGAGAACTAAGGATTAGCCCTTACTTATTTTATATATACTTACTAGTTGACTCTCGAGCTTAGTAGACGATACTTCGTTATATAAAAAGGGATTTAATCTATTTTAATAAAGGTAAGTAAAGGGACAATACTAGTTCTTCCCTCCCTAGATTTAAGTAAGTTTAGCTTATATATAGCCGAGTATACATTACGTTTAATATATTATAAGACACTAGGTAGGATTTAGTAGAGAGCGACGCGGCATTTGGATAAGCCCACCGATTAAGGGCCGTAATATATAAAATAAGGCAATCCCTAGCGTTAGCCTTAACTATTATCTTAATTTAAGTATAACCTTCGTCTTTTTTATTAAATATATATAATAGACTTTAACTTAACGCCTAGATCTTAATTAGATATTACTTATAACGTCCCGTAAAATACATTTATTTATTTCTAGCAAGATAGGCCCTTTTAACCTAATAAAGTAATCTAAAACCCGATTTACTTATTTAGAAAGTTTGTCGTAATTATATCCTTAGACTCTCTAGAAGATGCTTAACTTTAGTTAGAAGTAAGTTAGAGGCTATTATATTATTTAGGCGGAAAAGCTAAGTCTCCCTCTTAGTTTTTAGTATTTATATAGGATTTGTACTTAAAGGTACCGTCTATAGTAAAATATTTTGTTTAGGAGATTTTTAATTACTCGAATGACAACTTTTAACTTAAAGCTCAAGGCTCCCTAAGACTTAAGACAAGTACTATTATTAAACGCTTAAAAGGGAAAAAGTAATTAAACTAATCTTACTGACCTCCTAAGTCCTCTCTATGTTAGTTAAATACTCCCGAAGACGGAGATGTGGCTTCACCCGAAGCTACTAGCGCTAGCCCTTAACTCAGTAATAAATTAGTCTTATGTTAACCCGACGATGACGACAAGATTATAAACGAAAGAAGTGACAACCTTATAACGGACTAATTTATTTTTAAATATAAGGAAGAAATTCCTTAGATTATTACCGAGAGTGGCTCTTAAGGAAGAGTAAAAGACGACTATCTTATCTATAGCCGCGCTCTATTACTTATAGCCGACGAATCGATATTATATTAACTATAAGCTACGTGTACTAACGACGGCCTTACGAGGAATACTATTCACAAATAACTATTTATAGCTCTTAACTAAGCGACTATAGATATTCAAACTATAAGTGGACCTTCTTTACTAAATATATTAAGGCCGGGAGAGTTAACCTTACTAGAAATCGATAGGAAAGGATCCGACGCTTAAGCTTTATTAAATACTTCCTCGCCACAGGTAGTAGAACTATATAAGACTACCTTATTAAATCTTGCCCTATTTACACTTATAAGGAACTAAGTAAAGGATCCTAATTAACGATTTCTAATAATTAGACTATTACATTATAAATAACTCTATTTACGCCTACTGTAAATCGGGGAGTTCTATCGCCTCTGACCGAAGATAACTGGACCGCTTCCTTACTAAACAAGGTAGAGCAGGGACTTCTATCGCTATCTAGCACAGGACAGTAACAGCTCAGTCTATGTAATACTGCCTCGATAGAGGGGCAACAAGTCGATTAAGAGCAGTCACTCCTTACCCAAGATAGCCCAGCTATACTGCTCCTATCCTCGCTAGACCAGACGCCTATATTAGCCGAGATGACCGCAAATGTAGTTCACTTCCTTTACGAGATAAGTAGGCGCTCGAAAATTCTAAAAGAAATCTATTTAAGTATCCTCGCTACTATTTGGCGTGGCTTAAGTAAAACACCCGTTACTCTTACTACTGTAGGACGGCCGGATTCGGCATGGACTACTAGTAGCTTAATAACTTAGTTAGCCTTTACATAAATTAGAATACTTAAAGTAGGCTACGCTTAGTCTAAGGAGGCAACTATCCTTAATATAATCGAGTAGATAGGCGCTTTAGAATAATATAACGCCGAACTTTAATAAGCTAAGAAGGCACCGCCACGTACGAAATATAAGATACTTAAGAAACGTTTGGCCACTATTATACTAAACAATTACTTAAAAAAGGCGTATAGTACTACGGCGACAAATAGCACCGATAATATTACCTCTATAGACAACGAAGATTGACCTTTATTATTAGACGTAGTAAGAATTTAAATAAGGATCTTAAATACGAGGAAGAAGAGGCTTAATAAACTTTTTTATAAAGGACGAACATTACGTAAACTAGTTTAGTTAATATATTTAGGAATTCTATTTAATTTAAATATATAATACGTCTTGTAATACATATATTATAACATTTATTAATTTTAACCACGTCACTAGGAGCTTTACGAAGGCGAGTAAAGAAGAGGTCAAGAAGACTACTGCCCGCTTTTAAGTAGATTTGTAAAAGATAAAGCTACTCTTTATCCTTAATAAGCAAGTAAGACTCTTAGTTAAGGAAGGACGACCGGACCTCTCTCGCTTCTTAGACTCGCTTAAATCACGATCTATTATACTATTAAGGGAGATCTCATGTCTACGAGCGGAATACGGCTTCGAGAAAGTAAGTTAATATTTAGCTAGCTATTTAGTGACTTATATTAATAAATCATACGAACTTATACCTTAAAGCTGCTTAGATATTACTCTCGATCGCGTTATTAAAGGGGTTAGCTATATTCTCGGCAAGCACTTACTCGGCGAAAACGATTATATTATTATAAATAGTGTAATTAAACTTTTAAGTGGCGTGTTTAACAGGTTACGCTCTAGGGAATAGCTTAATTACTAGGACATTATAGCCGCTCTCGAGATAACTAATAGGCCTATCCTTGTGTATCTCGGTATTAGTATCTTACTTTATAAGACAGATATAAACAGCGAGGTCACATTGATTTTAAACCCCTTTAGCTACTAAAAGAAAGAGACTAATAGCTATATACGTAGAGATATTGTTGGGATGTATAGTCAAGCCTAAATGCCGGGGTCACGTGTACCACGTGACCTCTTAGCTAGCATATAAGGGAGAGCTCTCTCGAGCTCTTCTTCCAAGAAATGTACAGAATCAAAGGCATTTTACTTCTTATAAGGTATATGCCCTGTGCCACGAAATCGGTGATCTCTACGGAAATCATTGCCCTGTAGAGCCAACCGACAGATATAAACGATCTCGAAAGGCTATAAGTGTTTATCTACCCGTTAAATATTAATACTAACTACTTTATACTACTTAAGATTAATAAGTAAACGAAAATAATATACTACTACGATTTAATAGTAACTTATAAGATTATTTATTATAAGATGAAGTCTACTTTAGTCTAACGAGTAATAGAGGTACGTGGGTTTAGACAGACTTAAAGACGTTACTAACTTATAATAGGCTAAATTTAAAGACTTAGGCTTTAAATATATTAAGGCGGTAAGTAAACTCCTTAAAACACCCCCGCGTATTAACCTAATATCTAGCTTACTCCTTAATAGAAAGATAAGTAGAGTTGCGGTCTTATAGTCATCCGCAACGCGAAGCAGCGGATAAATAGTCTCTTAGTTAAGGCATAAAATAGAGAGGTAGATCTCGACTGGGTAATTAAGGAAGTTATTAGGAATTGTAAGATGTTCCTTAGGAGTAATACTCTTTAGCCACGGCCCCTTTCTAAGAAACGCAAGAAGATAATGGAAATGGTTTAAAGCAATGTTCCGAATTTAATTTGTAGTTCTAGAAGACTTAGGAAAGATGATTAGAATAAAGCCCGCTCAAGTCGTATATCCGTTGCGCTGCCACTAGAGACAAGATCTCCGGTACCGGGAAAATAATGTTCCGGCCAAAACCTCGCTTTACCGTTTACATGTAAATAAACTTCGTACTGTAGAAGTGCTGGACTAAAGGTAGGAGAGCCTGAAGCAGAGCCAGAACCAAAGCCAGGTTTATGTAAGGCAGGCAGCAGTGCAGAATTAATTCAATCACAAGTATTTCCGTGCCCATATAGATAGTGAATAGCATGGTGCGGTCTGAAAGGTGTCAACCCGGTGAATTACGGTTTCATCGACTTCAGTGCCTGCGCATAAACCACCACCCTATAAGCAATTGTAACACACCAAAGCTCGCTTCGATGGAAACCACGGCTGTTTGTAAGCTGGTATTAGTCCTCAGCGAATAAAATTGCTGGGAGACATCTCCAGGGAGATCATCAATCCTAGGAGAGTCTCGCCCGCTCACAGGGACCCGGGAATACCACCAGCCACCATTGTCCAGTAGAGATCATATCCATTCTCTACTTGCCATAGTCTCCATACTAAAGTACCTGAGAGCTTGAATCTTGAGAAAAGTAACCCCTCTTAGCTCAATCGAGTCCTCTTCTTAAACCTCCGCCAGACATTCAGAAGGCAACACCATCCATGTGAAAGGGGAAGCTGCTATAATTACCCTCAACAATCATCGACAAATATCTTCGCCAAGAGCAGGACGAAACCCGATTCCAATTTCAGGTCGAATATATCCGGATGTCCAAGACTGGACAGAATTTACCGATGCATAGTATTATTTCTTGCTAGTAGTCCAGAGGAGGTTTTACGACGATTGCCTTATTCTTCGCGCACTAGCGTCATCCGTTGGAAGAGATATTGCGCCTACCCCAGTCGACGGGATGCATCTCCAGCGCGTGAGTTCTTTCGAGCTCGCCCATCGGAATAAGGAAGACCGGGATTGGGATAGTGCCTTCCACGAAGCGAATATTGTTATCGTGTAATTTCACAATAGCACCTGAATCTGTTAAACTTTCAGACGGCTACCATTTATCAGCGACAGTCAGAGTTGACAGATGAAAGATTCGAAGAGTGAAGCTCTAGCCTTGCCCATGCAAGGCTGTTGGCTTGAATCTCACCAACCTGTTTCTGGTGAGAGCAACATGCAGTTTGCAAAACAAGCACTTCGCAGAGATATTCTTTGACAGTCCACGGCGCTCGATGCAATAGGAAAAAACCCGGGGTATTGTAACTAGGTGGCGCAAGATATTCCCAAAGCTTCGAGGAATGCCTTGCCTAGCGGATATCTACTCTTCGTACCTGCAAGAAGATGATTCGAACGAAGATTCAGAAGGAGATAGTGTGAATGCCGATGAAGAGATGCAATCGAGTGAGCCCGCGCTTGACTTTCAAGACTTCGAGTCTGACTGGATGATTTACAGACTTCTGGGGAAGACATTTCCTGTAACTGGAAAGGGTGGTTGACCTTCGTTAAGCAGCCGATGCTTCTTCTCCAGTGATTCTGAGATGGGCGTTTGATGTCGTTCGGAAGGGCTTATTATGTTGTGGAGTTGATGTAGTGCAGAATCTCGGTGCTTTTCTATTGTTGAAATTATAATATTGGTGGGCGCTTTGGCGATGAAGGCATGTGAGGTTAGTTGTGTAGGAGAGATGTCGGAGGAAGTAATATGACTTGGCGCCAAACTCGTTAGAGGCTTGATATTAACTCCGCAAATCTCTAAACTTTAAAACTGAGGCATTTAAATCTTCTTGAATTATTGTAAAATCTATGAAGTAGATCTAGAGTAATAGTAGAGGTTGACGATTGTTTGTTGGTATTTTTGAGAAAGAAAAAAACCGAGGCTGCAGCGAAAGCTCGAATGGGGGACAGTCACTTGCTGGTCTCTCACGGCATCACCCCAGATGGGGTCTGGAGGTGTAAGGGTGACCGGTCATAATCGCCTGAGAAGTCGTTCAATCGGGTATCTTTGGAAGGTTGCGTTGTTCAGCCATCTGGGACATGGTTTGGGAGTAGAAAGCAAACGATGCGGGGTGGGGGCACGTCTGGTAGCTGCACCCCAGCCACATTTACCAGGGATAGCCACAGAGACTTGCAAATATCACGTAAGTGAAATCGCGTCATAATCAAGCTTCCCCAGGGCAGTGAGCTTGGCCCCAGCGAGGTGGTGCAAGACCTGCAGGACCCGTGTTGCCGCTGCGGGATTCTGCGGGGCAGCAAAATTCGCCTTTTGCCTCTCGTGTGTTCCCCAACGTCTTGAATAGCTTTGGATTTTATAAATTATATAATCTTATCTTTTACAGGATATGTAGAGCGGGCTAGCTCCTTGCTTTGGGCAGACTGAAATTGAAAAATAGACCTTTGCAACAAGCAGTAAACCCAACCCCACCAGGCGTGTGGATTGTTTTGCTAATGAGTTGAGGCAGCTGCGAGAGTGGATCGACTGGACAGGGAGGTTGATGTAGCTAGAGGGTTGTATTTCTTTCCCTCGGCGAGCTGATGTTTTTTGTAGTTGTTCTCCTGGGGAGTGCAAAAGCTCGCTGCTTCTTCGCTGTTGAGATATGCCAATGAACGCCTTTGGCTGTGACGGAATTTGAGGTTGGTTATGAAGTTATGGATATGTCGGGAAAAAGTGAATTTGACTTTGGCGCTAAACACGTCAGAGGCGTCGAATCAACTCCGCAAATCTCCAAACTCCAGCAATAAGATATTTAGGGATTTCAGAATCGATAAAAAATCTGCGACGCAAATCTACAGTTATAGTAGAGATTAACAGTTGTTTGTTGTTATTGATGAGGGAGAAAAGAGGCGGGGCTGCAGCGAAAGCTCAGAATGGCGGGCGCACAGGATCTTCCTTGGCAGGGTAGATCAAGTGGAGACTGAACTGGTGTTTTCTGTTGGCATTTGTCCTGTGTATGTATATCTAAGCGGGTATCTAAGCGGATATCTAAGCGGATATCTAAGCGGATATCTAAGCGCGTGCGTGGGCTTATTGCCCCAGGTCTCGGTCTCGGGCGATCTACCTCCTGGAAAGAAGGCAAAGCTTTGACCCCGTAATTCCACTCCACCAGTACCTGTCCCTTCTGTAAATACATACAAGTACTTGCGGTCTGAATTAGAGTACCTGCAGCTGCACGTCAGGAGAGGTCGCAAATTTGCATCCACAGTGCATTGTATTCTCATATTCTCATATTCTCACCAACATGGCAACATCAGAGGCGGAGTCTTCGTCTTCGCCCAACCACTTAGTCATTTCCGACCTTCGCTTCGATCACTATGCACGAGCAGATGCTCTCGGTGTTGATGCTACACGCCCTTCTTTGTCCTGGAAATACGTCCAAGCACCAGCCGAGTACTCTCAGGAACGCTACGAACTTACGATTTGGGAGATTCTGCCAGATCTGTCAACAAAGCCGATGTGCAAAGTCGCTGTCGCATCCCCAGAGTCTGTGCTGGTTCCGTGGCCGTTAGAAGCAAGCCTACGGTCTCGCCAAAGGATCGGCTGCACAGTCAGCACCTGGGGCAGAGGTGTCCGCTCGACACAGTCTGGAGAAGCCACTTTGGAGACCGGCTTACTCCAACCGGCCGACTGGAAATGTAAAAGGATCACAGTGCCGTGGACTCAAGACTCCGAAAATCCCACCCCAGAGCAAATTTATCGAAAAAGCTTTCGCGTTAAGACAGACACCGAAATTGGGAGGGCAAGACTATACATTACCAGCCACGGCGTATATGAGGCAGAGATCAATGGGCAGCGAGTTGGAGATCACTTCCTCGCGCCTGGCTGGACGTCGTACAATGAGCGGTTGATGTACCAAACATATGATGTTGAGGGACAATTGTCCTCAGGGAACGACGGGATGAGCTGCATTGGCGTACGGATTGGCGAGGGATGGTACAGTGGTCACCTTGGGCCACAAAGTCTAGCAGGTCGCAGAGGTATATGGGGATCACAGAATGCAGTGATGGTGCAATTGGAGATCACCTATCGAGACGGAACCGTCGATACCGTAGTATCTGATGAGAGCTGGACCTGCAAGCTAGGACCTACTCAGCTGGCTGAGATGTATCGTGGTGAGAAGTATGATGGTAGGCTTGCAGATGATGGGTGGTCACAATCACGGGATCTTGTCGGAACAGATTGGCAGCAGGTCCAGGTTCTTGGTGATATGTACGATGGAAGACTGGATGCGCAGGGCGGACCGCCCATGCGACACATCTCGACGGTACCGGTGTCAAAAACAATCAAAACTCCCTCGGGAAAAGTGGTACTAGACTTTGGTCAAAACATCGTTGGTTTCACAAGAATAAAATCGGTTTCAGGACAAGCTGGACAAGCTATTTCTTTGAGACATTTTGAAGTCTTGGAGAGCGAAGAACCGGGGACACGACCTCTACGCCTGGCAGACCAGCTTGATATCTACACCGTCAAGGGTTGTGGTAATGAGACCTGGGAGCCACGCTTCACCATACACGGATTTCGATATGTGGAGGTAGATGGCTGGCCTGCTGGTCACGCTGACGTCTCCCAAAGCATTGAGGCTGTCGTTGTAGCTTCCGATCTGTCTTGGACTGGAACGTTTGGCTCTTCCAATCATTTGCTCAATAAGCTGCACGAGAACGTCTGTTGGAGCTTGAGGGGTAATTTTACCGCCATTCCGACAGATTGTCCACAGCGAGATGAAAGACTGGGATGGACAGGCGACATTGCCCTATTTGGACCAACTGGGCTGTACCTGACTGACTGTTTCAGTATGCTCAAGCGCTGGCTGGTAGATGTGGCAATAGACCAGCGTGAACTTCAAGGTGTACCAGCTTGGGTAACACCCAACGTGTTGCGGAAAAGCACGTTCAACGGCGGCCTGCCGACGGCAATCTGGGATGACGTGACCATCTTACTCCCATGGACGCTGTACCAATCAACTGGAGACGTCACTGTTCTTTCTGTTCAGTACGATAGTATGTTGGATTGGCTGCGCGTTCTTCCAAGGGATACCGCGAACGGCAGCAGACTCTGGAACCCAGCATGTGGTCAGTGGGGAGTAAGTAGCTGATTCCACTTCTGTTCAAACTGCCAAATGGCTGACCCGCTTCTAGGACTGGCTAGATCCTGATGCGCCATCTGACTCACCCTGGCAGGCTAAAACCGCCCCTGATCTTGTTGCCAACGCTTTTCTCGTCCATTGCCTGAAAATCATGAGCAGAATCAGCCTCATTCTCGGCGACGATGCTCGAGGGCGAAGCTTTGATGAGGAGTATGAATCTTGCCGAGCTGATTTCATCCGGATGTTCATCACCCCAACAGGAAGACTTGTCTCGGAATCCCAGACCGGCTATACACTCTGTATCTTTTTGAATCTGTTTGAGACCGCCCAGCAGCTCTCCCTGGCAGGCCAGCGTCTGGCCCAGCTCGTCATCGATAACCATTGCCGCATCAGTACAGGCTTTGCCGGGACTCCATATTTGTGCGAAGCCCTCTCACTTACTGGCTATGGCTCCATAGCTGTTAGAACCCTCCTCAATGAGGAGAACCCTAGCTGGCTTTACCAGGTCAAGATGGGTGCCACGACAGTGTGGGAACGATGGGATAGTATGCTGTCTGATGGAACGATCAATCCTGGAGAAATGACAAGTTTCAACCACTATGCCCTAGGATCAGTGGCCACGTATCTTCACGAACGAGTCGCAGGTCTCAGACGTATCGAGGTTGGATGGAAGAGGGCCAGGTTCGAACCTGAGTGTGCATTTTGGAACGTCCTCGATCACGCAAGCACATCTCATTCAGGACCGTATGGGAAAATTGAATGTGGGTGGAAGATCCACGTGGGCGAGAACGGTACTAGGACGTTGAAGGCGACGGTCACTGTTCCACCATTGACATTACTCGAAGTCAAATTGCCTGGTGTCGAGACAGAAGTCATTGGTCCGAAACAAGCCGATTTCCAGATTGATATGAGTCAAATCAAAGTAACTGGCAAGAAAGAGCCCGAATTGAGCTTCTGGCCAAGGATCAAGATGACCATGACGTCTTGACGAGAGTTTGGGATGGATTGGTCGAGTATATCAGATGTTGAGTTTTGGGAGGACAATGAGTCTATAGGCTTGAACTATATAACATAAAATGAACTTTTGCAAACCCTCCTAGACAGCCTTTCAAATCTTCCAAGACTACATCATAAGGTCGGATATTCTCCCTCCTCGATCCACGAAGCCGCACAGTTGCAGCCGAAGCAAGCTGTCATGGCCTTGTTCACTCACCTCGGCCTCCTATACCATATATTCGAAGAGCAAACAAGCCGGCCACGGGTGATTTTCACAGATCGAAAGCGCGAGAACGACAACGAAGTTGAGACATTAGGTAAGAAAGCGAAGCAGCAGTATATAGGCACGGATGGGATTTCGTTTTGAGGGTCGTCGACAAAGGATAATGGATCACTCACGCAATCGGCAGCGAGTAGTGGGGACTGATCGTTGGTTCGATCAATGTTTCCACATGCCGGTATCTCGCTTGTTGGTAAAAAAAAGAAAAATGCCTGACTACCGTCTGTGTTCCGAGATGCACAGAAATGCATGAAAAATACTTCTATTTTACGAATTATCTATAAAAGTTCTCCACGAAGTGTTGAACATCACTCGAACAAACTTGCATGTTCTAGAGTCAAGTCTTGCGCTATCAGTTCCATCAAATCTGGTCAAATCAAGCCCTCGTCGGCAGAACGTGGTCCTAGGACCGAGATCAATGATCTAGTCAGCGTCCATATGCATGCAGAAAGAAAACATCAATCATGTAGATTTACCCTCATGGTCGAGGAGATCACAGCTGCTCTGTAGGCATATTTGTCGAGTATGAAGCTCGTGCTCAATGCCGATGTCATCGTTGCGGGTGTAGATTGACGATGGGTACATCTGGCGAACTGGTAAATTCGCAAATACCCTGGTCTGCTTCTCATTTCGACTCATTACAATCCATTCAAGCTTTCGATTCCTGCTCCCACGTGCGATTGTTACTCAGTACGATGTAGTGATCAAGATGACTAATGCACTGGTAAACATATGTCAAACTTGTCCAGAGAACTATGATCAAAATCTCTCTTTTGAGACTGAGCTTGCGTGAGAACGTCAGGAGCCGAGGGCGGTAGAAAGAAGACATTTGATTTCTATCAGACCAGATGCGTTACAAGGTAGATCAGTGGCACACACGCTCGAACCTCCTTTATGTGCGGCATCAACTCAGCCAAGTGGGAGAGGTCGTAAAAATATGAGAATAGCTGTAATTGGTTTTCGAGCGATAACATACTGCTGTTCTTCGGTCTTGCACTTCTCGTTATTCGGTTGAAATGAGTTAAGAGTGCTATTGATATAGAAAGCTAAGTTACACTACTTGGGTAGCTCGTACTTCGTCGCCGGATGAGGTTGCTGCCCTCTTTGAATAGCCCACTGCCCAGTATATCGCTCCCAAAGCCAGCACACCAACGAATATGACGGAGGTATAATTCATAGTCTCGGCAGTAACAGGTAGGTAAAGGGGCAAGCAGAAGACTATGCTTGTGAACGCTGCCCAAAGAAGAGCAATAACATAAACCACGCTTCCCCAGGAACCAAGATTAAACCACCGATCGGGGTTGAGTCTCTCACGACCACGACCGAGTACCAATGCAAAGCAGGTGATCATGGACATAGTGATACAAATGCCTGCACCTCCAAGTAATGCATTCATAGCAATGGTCGATCCCAGTACAATTGTTCCGAGAGCCACGACAAGTCCAGTGATCCAGATTAGAGCATTGACGGGTAATTGGTCAGAGGATGATAGTCTCGACATAATGTTGTGTAGCGGCAGGTTTCCTTCTCTCGAAAAAGACCAGTAGAGACGCGAGACGCTGAGCAATGTTGCTATAGCAGAAATGGTGAAGCATATGACCACAAGTGTAACCCCAATTATGGTCAGAGGAAGTGACCGTACAGCATTGAAAACGAGCTGGACGATAGGCTGTCCACCAACAGGAGTAAGTAGACTGACAGGATCCACATTGCTGAATTGATAGACGATGATCATTGCTAGGCCGACGACGTAGCTGAGTAGTAAGGATCCAATCAAGACTTGGGGCAGTTGCTTGCCAGGGTTGTCCATCTCGTCAGCAAGATGGATGGCATTATCAAAGCCGGCGAGGGTTGTAATAGCGGGGAGTAGACCCATGAAGAAAACTAGCCCATTGGATGACCATCCTGACTCGTTGATAAAAGTGAAGAATACGTCGTGTGCATTTTGCTTTGGCGCTGCCCGCACGAGAAGCGCAATCAACATGTACAAGGCAGAACCATTGTAAGCAAAGATGGCTATCTTCAGTAGCCATTTCAGCGATCTGAAGGCATATGGGAGGTTGAATGACAGGCAGAAAAGGCTGAAAGCAACGTATAAAAGGTACACGTGCCATACCCTCTCGACGTACTCCGGATGACTTGCTGAAACGAGAGCAAGAACTAGTTGGGCTGGGTACAGATATGAGGCAGCCGTGATGAGAATCCAGGCGGAAGTCGTGGCCCAACCGGTGAAGTAAGCCAGACCACGAGAGTAATTTGGCGGTGCAAGAACGAGAACCCAGTGCGCTGGACCTGCTAGAGTGTCAGCGAGTGTAGATGATAATTCGACTCTATCAAATGCAAAAACAAACCTGATGAGTGTGGAATAGCCGATGCAAGCTCACACACGGCCAAACAAACTACAAGTTGGAAGAATCCAACCATAAGGAAGCCCCAGAAGTAGCCGGCGGAACCACCTAGTCCAACAGCCAACGAAAGGTATGATCCGATCGTCAGTGGAGCTCCTGTGACCGAGAATTGGACTCCCAAAGCAGCCAGGAGACTGAAGTGCTTCTTGGGCCGCACTTCACCCACAGCCTCGGACGTGGAAGTCGTTCTTTGTTCGATACCATCGGTGTCGACATTCTTCGCAGACATGGTTTTGTTGTCTTCGCTCATTGTGAATGTGAAGAAGTAAGACGATGAACACTGGAAGGAAGCGTAAAGTTGCAGTTGTGTCTTGTGCTTGGTGTAGTGGCAGCACGAGATAAGGTATTGGAGAGGGAGGAATTGCTTGGTCAGCTGCAGGAAAAAGCGGAGAGCTTGCGTCCTACTTATAGATCATTCATCTATCTGTCCAAGCCTGATATCAGTTCCGGCCGGCAAGAGTAGGTGGAGTCTGGACTCTTACCTCTTAAGTCCTTGGATGCGCATTTGATGGGATGGATCATTTGGACAGTAACTACAGGTGGCTGGCCGTCTTCCAGGATTACCTAGGTATGATCCGGCCGAGTGAAACCTCTGGGAGTCTTGGGCAGTTCCCCAAGGAGCGTGGAGAGCGGACTGTACCATTGAGAATTGGAGTGCATGCGGTGGTGTCTGTGCGCGGATCGAATATCTGGCTAGGCCCACCGCCACCGCCACCGCGTTTAGATATAGTTTTATTTGATATGATAGCGCTTAGATTTAGATAACGCTTAGATTATTATTTGGTCTAATCTCGCCAGCTGTCCCAGCTCTCGGCGGGTAATTTCCCGAGACGTGAAATTGGATGCCGAGGCTGACGAGGCTGATTTTGCCGAGCCGTTCGAGTCATGCATGCCAACGAGCTGATGTGGGACTTGTGACCATGTGACCATTACCTAAAAAAGGGTCTCGAAGCAACAGAAGCTGTTGAGATTGAGTCTGTGGAATCATTTCAACCAACCAGATTCCAAGATCTAAGCAAGATCTAAGCGCAATATATGCCGCCAGCATTCACAAGTACAATAGGTCATCCATGATCACTCATCTTTATCGATGCGATACGGCAATGCTGGGCGCCAAATGCTCCACAATTCCGCAAGCCTATCTAAGGAGTGGAGACAATGTGCCGCAGCACGCGGGGAATACAGTACTGTGTTAGAATAACAGCTCCGACGATCATGGTCTGTTAGTTTACATGTAGAGTCGCATAGTGCAGTGCATCTGCAAGCTTGTAGAACAACTATCAGATGTCCAGGTTCGCACTCTACTCCAGCTGTCTAGACTCCTAGCCTGATCATCACGTCAACAATTATTTGTCTCTCTCATTCTATCGACTAACCCTCTGTGCTTCTTCACTGATCTCTGCCTGCCATACAGTAGAATTCTTCCTTTCGTATAATATGGCAGCAATGAAGGATATTTCGAGTTGCAACGGTGCAGCGAAGACGTCGCCATGGAAGCATGCTGTAGGTCCAGACAAAAGAACATATGCTCATAATGTTGTATTTAAGTCAAATTAATAGTACATAGTGTGATCTACTTTCTACCATCCGACATGGCCAATTTCTGGCAACGGGAACTCCTGGCTACGAGCTCGTACGAAGCAGTTTCTGGTCCAAAACTCAAGCAGATGTCAAGCCTCGGGGCATTTTCCAGCCCTCCAATGCTGCAGATGTTGCTGTAGCTTTGCTAGTGCTACAGTTCACTCGTTGCCCCTTTGCTGTTAAAAGTGGTGGTCATGGCAGATACCCTGGGGAATCTACAGTCGAAAATGGTGTCCTTATCGACCTAGTGGCGCTCAATCATATCGAGGTATCTCCAGATCGTAGTACAGTGTCTGTGGGACCAGGAAGACGTTGGTTCGATGTTTACTCTGCTCTTGAACCCCTCGGTTTGGTCGTTGTCGGCGGACGCGATGCTGATGTTGGTGTGGGTGGGTTTCTTCTGGGAGGTATGTTCTCGGTCTACCCGCCCCAGAAAGACTTTCTAACGATCTGACAAAAGGTGGCATCGCTTTCCACTCTAGCATGTATGGTTGGGCCACTGATAACGTTAAGTCCTTTGAGGCTGTTCTGGGCAATGGCAGCATAGTCACCGCGAGTCGCACCGAAAATACAGATCTTTTTCGCGCTCTTCGTGGAGGAGGAGGCAATTTCGCAATAATCACGTCCTTTGTTATTGATGCATATCCATACAGTGGGATGTGGGGAGGAGTGCGAGTGTCTTCGTGGGACTATACCAAGCACATTTTGGAAGCTATGATAGCTTACGGCTTGGACTCGCCAAACGACCCAAAAGTCTCTGTCATTCTAAACCATGGATACCATGAGGGAAAATGGTTCTGGAGTAACGATCTGGAATATTGCGATGGCGTGGATGATCCTCCATCTCAGCTCAAATCGTTTATGGATGTGCCAGCAATCATGGACTCGACGAAGAGATCGAATGTGTCAACATTAGCACTGGCAATTAGTCGAGGTTCTGATTCGGGCTTCCGCAATTCGTATTGGGTCCTTGTATGCAAGCTTGATATCCGGATACTTGAGTTTTACATCGACACCTTTGTTCGGGAGGGCGAAAAACTCCTTGGAATTCCTGGATTCAATCCCACAGGAGATATACAAGTCATCACAGCTGGAATGTTGAAAGGCATGGACAAACACGGCAGCAATGTTTTGGGCCTTGCAAATTCCACAGAGCCATTGCTCCTCTTCAATCCAGCTCCGCGGTGGCACAACGCCGAAGACGACGAGACGATACTTGCCGCTTTCCAGAAGATCATTTCGTCTGTCAGGCAGGAGGCCGAGAAACTCAACGTCAATCACGATTTTCTATACATGAATTATTCTAGTCAATTCCAAGATGTTATTGCAGGGTATGGATCAGAACAAAAGGAGTTCATGCTTCAGACATCTCGAAAGTACGATCCAGAAGGGGTTTTCCAGCATCTAAGGGCAGGTGGCTTCAAGCTGCATGGAGCCCCATTGGGAGGATCTAGCTTCTAAGGGCAGGTGTCTCCAAGCTGTATGAAGCCCTACGTGGAGGATAGTATCTTTCATCCCATTGCTGTTGAATAATATCATTCCTTATCGATGATTTAAAGGTTCCTTGATGGTGACGGATCTACCACCGTGTGATTAAAATTTCTTTCCACCCCCATCCCCTTATCTGTCCGAATTAACTAGCAAGATAACATACACAGCACCAAGCTGATTTAAAAAGGATGGTGTGGCTAAATCTTGTCTTTATTCAACTACATATTACGACAAGGACGTAGACAGCAGGTCCGTATTACCTATGCATAATTTCCATACTTCTGGGTGAACAGCAACCGGTTGATAAATCTTCTACCAAGTGCCGGAATGATTGTCAACGGCACTCTGTCTATCATTGACTGAAATGTATGACGTGAATTCCATCTAGTCACAATGCAAGTTCGTAAACTAATCTAGCATCCCACTCTCCGCTCGCTCATATCCTCTACTAGCCCGCATTCCCCGAAACCACACTAATCTCAAGCTCACTAAGGTCTTCCTGCTCTTCCCACAACTTCATCTTCCGAGTAAAGTCAACAATTCCCAGGCCCCATGGTACATTCTTCGCAAGCCTGAGCCCTTCTTCCGGAGTTGATGCATGTCTAGAACCCTCGGCAGTTCCGTAACTAGGTGTGCATCCTGGAACTGCTGCATATGCAAGAGCATTGCCAGCGACTGCTAGCGACCAGTTACTTTCTGCCTGAGCAGTTGGTTCTATGAGGATTTTCTGCTTCTCTCCGACCTTGAATTTTCGGCTGGCGGTGGAAATAAGACGGGCCGCGTGTTGTGCCAACACATCCACGGAGTGGACGATGTTTGTTGTTGCTGCAGCTTGGGTAAAGCCTGCTAATAGCAGATTGGGGAAATCGCGAGTGATGAGCCCATGGAGCGTATGAGGACCTTCTGCCCATTTGTCATCCATAGACAGTCCACCACGGCCGGTGACTTTTATAGAGGCACGGAACGCAGGGCTTCCCACACTAAAAGGCTCGAAGCCTGTTCCCAGGATTACAACATCCGCATCATAGACCTTGCCGTCGAAGACAATGCCTTCCTCAGAGAAACCATCAACCCCTTTGCCGTTCGTGTCGATCAGTTGCACATTGGGAAGATTGAAAGTATCGAGATAGTCGTCATGAAAGCATGGTCGCTTACACCACCCAGGGTACCAAGGCTCCAGAAGTTTTGCAGTTTCCTCATCCTTAACGATATTGCGGATTCTAGAACGAATCCCAGCCTGACGAGGAAGATCCAGTTGATGAAGTGATGCAACATAAGCTCCGGCCGTCTCTAGGGTCAGATCAGCTGCGTTTGTGCTACCAACGAGACCAGAAAATGACGGGAAATTTGTCCAGCCATCGTCAACGAGGTTTTCCTGTGGCAACTTCGCGTCGTTACTGAGGAAAGAAGCCATGTTTTCGCGTCTGGCCTGCTGCCAACCTTTACCCGTCTGGACCTGATTCCGAAACTCATTGGGATCTACAGGTCGCTGGCCTCGAGGACCAACTGCCGAGGGGGTCCGCTGAAAGAGATACAGCTGATCTGCCCACTTGGCAATCTGCGGCACAACCTGAATCGCAGTAGCACCAGTGCCAATGAACGCGACTTTTTTGCCAACGAGATTTTGCATTTTAGGCTCTTCGGGCGTCCCGCCAGTGTATGCGTAGTCCCAACGAGAAGTGTGAAATAGATGGCCTTTGTACGATGTGATGCCATCCAGTCGGGCAAGTTTGGGGCGATTGAGGATTCCGGATGAGAGAATGAAGAAGTCGCTTCGAACCTTGAAGGTCTGCACGTCGGAATTGCCAGGCAGCTGCCGAGTGATGGTCGTTTCCCATTCAGACGATGTTTCGTTCCATGTTGTTTCCTTGACAGTGGAGCCAAATGCAGCTCTCTGCTGAAGATCCCATTGCTTGGCAACCAATTCGGCATATTCTCTCAGCTCAGGTCCGTACGAGTATCGATGTTTTGGGATATACCCAGTCTCTTCTGCTAGAGGCAAGTAGCATGCGCTCTCAACATCGCACATCAAGCCTGGATAGCGATTCCAATACCACGTTCCACCAAATCCCCAAGCTGAGTCCACGAAAACAAAATCTTCGGATTTGAATTGGGCTTCAACGATTAGGCGGACAGCGTAGAGTAATGCACTGTAGCCAGTACCAACGATGAGTACTTTCGTGTGGCTGCCATCAGATATTGGGCAGGGCTTGGAGGTCGCAACTTCTGCTTCCACCCAGGGGTCGTTGGCGAGGTGCTTGAAATGCTCAGACAGCCCAATATCTGCATATTGAGCCATACCTTCAGGACGTAACCGTTTCTGACGTTCCTCTTCATATTTCCCAAGCACTTCTTCGAGAGATTCGAAGCTTCCTTTATCAACGGAACCCATGATTGAAGTCAAGCCAAAGAGAGTGCGTCCGATTAGCAAAGTCAAGTATGACAGAAATGAGGCCAGAAAGTGTTGATTTTAACGAATTCGTACACCACTCTGGATTCGAGATGGTTTTCAAGAGCAAATGAGCAGGGAAATTTCAGTAATGTTGGCCAGATAAGGATTGGAAAGTATATACTCATTCAAGCAGCCGAGGCTAAGAATCTTTGTAATCAGGAGTCGCAATCGTTGCCATTGCAAGCAAGTGAGAAATTTGGCTCTTCGGAGGAAAAAATACATACCAATGTCCGCGCAGTCCGCGGTGCCCGCAATCTAGACGCGCAGTGGTTATTGCAACGTACCTCAAAGCCATATCGTTTATGACTTCCGACGGATCTCTCGCATGCATGCCAATAGATCGGGATTGCCGTCTGCATACTCTCTCTCTATTGCGGTAGCTCCTCACAGGAACCATGGCGCATGACCCCTGACCGGATCTGAGCGAAGACGGGTGGTGCTGCTTGGCAAGGAGGGGTAAAAACAATCTAAGCGCCTTACTCAACTTCCATTATTCCCCACATTCTTCAATGAATACCAGTATGCCCGAAATCTAAGCGCTGTATCTACTGGAAATTTGTCTGAGAGTCACTCCACTCCATATTAATCATACAAAAAATTCAGCAGGGCAGCTGCGTTCTCGGCCCAATAGGAAAGGTGCGCATATGTTTCGTTCTCCATTGACATTCTTATCGCAAAGGTTACGCGAAAACAAAATCAATCCCGGGATGATTGGTGATACATTTGGAATAGCTCTGCTTCACTTGCGGAACCCTGGGTTACTCTCAACTTGGCGGCACAAGTGTCTCTCTCCAGGTCGCTGTAGCCTTTCTCGGATTATGCCGCCATCGCCGGCGAGTATCGAGCATTTTGAATCGTGTATGGCCAGCTTTCCAGTTATAAATACCGTTTCTCGCAATCTGCTCATACGAGGCAGAAAACAACTAAGCCACTCCACTCTTTTTCTTCCCGAAACCCATCACCAGTTTCCTCTCGAGTGGTCAGCGAAGAAAGTTTCCGCGGTTCGCGTCTCAGATCAGGTTTCAGAAATATTGTTCCATCATGTCTTCGCAAGACCAATTACCAAATTTGACGCTCTCGGTACAAGACCATCTCCAGGTTCAAATTGATAAATTCGCGGAGGAAAACCCTCTCTCCGGGGAGGCGATACGGGAAGCTTCCTCTGCGATTCCTGGTGGAACAACAAGAGCCATCCTTTTACACACTCCCTTTCCTCCCGTTTTCGTAGGAGGAAAAGAATGTTTCTTGAAATCTGTCGACGGCCGTGAATACCTGGACTTTGTCTCTGAATACTGCGCTGGCATGTTTGGTCATTCGCATCCACGTATCAACGAGGCGATTGAAGGGGTTCTTCGAGCAGGACACACTTTGGGTGGGCCGACGCCGAAGGAGGGCGAGTTGGCAAAGGCTATCACCAAACGCTTTCCTTCGATGGATGCAATCCGATTTTGTAATTCGGGGACGGAAGCCAATACTTTGGCACTAGCTACGGCTCTGGCATATTCACAGAGAAAGAAGGTATCGTCGAATCCCACACATCTCGTTAATTGTATTATACAGAATACAGCTGATCATTCTCTTGACCTCTACTAGATCTTGGTTTTCGAAAATGGCTACCATGGCGGCACGTTATCCTTCTCCCGCCACAATCCGCTATTGTTGCCACATCAATTTGTGTACGGCAGATACAACGATCGAGAAAGGACACGAGTTGACATCGATGTTGGTGCCATCCTGATAGAACCACTTCAGGGTGCTGGTGGGATGGTTCCTTCTCAAAACGAGTTCCTCAAGTACCTGAGAGAAGAAGCGACAAGAGTGGGAGCTGTTCTCATCTTCGACGAGGTGGTCTCGTCGCGGTTGTATTATGGTGGAATGCAAGAGTATTATGGCGTCACACCCGACATGACCACGATTGGGAAACATTTCGGTGGTGGGTTCTCCTTCGGAGCCTTTGGAGGCAAAAAGGAAATTATGAGCCTCTACGCCCCTGGAGCGCCACGTGGTCTATATCATTCGGGCACATGGAATAACAACGTCTTCACGATGACCGCTGGTGTGGTAGCGACGGATCTTCTCTCCCGCGAAAATATCGAGAAAACAAATAGCTTGGGGGATGCCTTGCGCAATGGCATGCAGGAACTTGTCAACTCAAATGAAGCCGCTCGGTCGCTCATAAATTTCAAAGGTTTTGGCAGTGTCATTGGAATTTCTTTCAATGGTCCATCCAGCGTCCAACTGAGAGACCTCTTTTTCTTTTACTTGCTGAACAACGGAGTATATGTTGGCCATCGCGGCTTCTTTGCTCTGAATCTTACGCATAAACAAGAGCATGTTGACGGTGTGCTTGATCTTTTTAGGGCGTTTTTGAAGAGATATATGGCAGAGTAGGATAAAGATGTCATTTTGTAGCGATCCACGTAGCTGTTAGAGCTTGAGTTAGTAGTTATGCAAACTACTGTTTGAAGCAAATTAAAACATGTCTACTTGAGCCTGGGTTATCTTCAAAGACATTTGCTTTGCACAATCGCGCTTCCACTTGGTCATTTTATGATCAACGTCAAAATAGTGGCAGGTATGAATTAGACGGGTAGTCGCACCTCTGGTACATCCTTTGAAGTGTAGCTGGAACTCTGCTGCAGTGTTACCAAAAGAGATACACTTTTCTTTAGTGAGAGGCCCAGAACGCTCGGAGTGACTTTTATGCATCAGCGGAGTTAGCGTACTGCCAACATGGTCTACCTCCGTAGAAGTATCCCAGGGTCTTGCGTAATCTAAGCGCCGCCGCGGGGAACTTTGGCCTCACTGAATGCCATGCAAATTGAGACCAGACCGTATTGTCTATATCGCTGATGTAATCCTACTAATTTCCTATAGGAGTTCCTGCTCTTTAGTGTTCTTCGCTTATATCACCTTGCCGTTCCTTTTCTCAAAGTCAAGGGAAATTGTGCTATCCTTACCTCAAACTTCAGAAATCATCAATTTGGGAAATGGCAATCTCGAATGGCACGAATGGTGTCGATCTGGTAAGGCTGCCAGTTAACGGCGACAGCCAGAACAAGCAGCCAAATGCAGAGCTCGCGGTAAGTAGAGCTCCAAAGTTCTCCACGACAAACAAAAAATTGATTCCTTTTTAGATCAATCTACTGTCAGCTGTACATGCTACTTCAACTATCTTGCCGGGTACCGCAGATTACGAACGAGCACGAGCTTCATACTGGACAAGAGAGCAAGTGAGGGCTACACCGGCATGCTTTTTCCAGCCTAGGACGGCAGCAGAGGTCTCTGTAGCTTTGATCATTCTCCAGCTTACTCACTGTCCATTTGCAGTAAAAAGTGGAGGACATGGAAAATTTCATGGCGAATCTTCTATCACAGACGGGATAACAATCGATCTTGCTAAGCTGGATCACATCAGAGTCAATAAGAGTCGAACGAGTGTTGAAATTGGACCTGGAAATCGCTGGGGAGACGTCTACACAGCTTTAGAGCCTTTGGGACTCACAGTCGTAGGAGGTCGGGCAAAGACTGTTGGAGTTGGAGGATTCATTCTAGGAGGTAAATCCACGTACCACAAGGAAAAGTCAGCCACTGATACTTGCAGGCGGTATCTCTTTTTGCTCCAACCTCTACGGATGGGCACTCGACAATATCCAATCATACGAAGTTGTTCTTGCCAACGGGACAATTGTCAATGCAAGCAAAGATTCTCATGAGGATCTGTACAAAGCCTTACGGGGTGGTGGTGGGAACTTTGGGATTGTGACATCTTTTACCGTCGAGGCACATCCATACTATGGAATGTGGGGTGGGCCTTTAGGTTGGGACGTGAGTCAAGGTGAACCTGTCATGGCGGCTTTTCTCGACTGTGGCAGAAGAGCGCCCGAAGACCCAAAAGCTGCGTTCATTCTCGGATTGAGTAAGTATGATGGGAAATGGTGCTGGGTAGGCTGGTTATCCTACTTCGATGCAGTACCAGAACCGAGGATTTTCCAAGAGACTCTGGCAGTACCTTCGGTTTATAGCGCGATCAAACTTCAGGACCAGACACAAATGGTACAGCAAATGGCAGAGGGGTATCCGTATCACGCCGAGAACACGCTCTGGGTAGCGTGTACCAAGATCGATGCACATATCTTGCGATTTTGGGCAGAGACTTGGATGACGGAGATGGACCGTCTCGCGGATGTCAAGGGGTTCAAGGCCCAGGTTGCAATCCAGTATATCACATCAAATGTGATCGATCGCATGAGCCGCAATGGTGGCAATGGACTAGGTCTAGCTGGTAGGGGACCTTTCCTGATGTTCAACGCCGAGCCGATATGGGACGACACATCCGATAACGCGAGAGTGTTTTCGGCACTGCAGACAGTGTTTCACAGGACGAAGCTGGAAGCAGAGAGGGTTGGACAAGACCATCCTTATATCTATCTCAACTACGCAAGTCAGTATCAAGACGCATTTGGTGGCTTGAATGCAGAGACAAAGAATTTCCATGGACAAGTTTCTGGAAAATATGACCCCGAGGGCATTTTCCAATCACTCCGCGGGGCAGGATTCAAGTTGAAAGGAGCGGTCGAGAATCAACATGCACTAACTTAATGGACATTTGGTGAGGAGGAGTAGGGGGAGTATGTGATTCGTTAGATCATGAAGAGGCTAGGTACGGCAATTCAGATGTAGTCGAGATGTGGTGTAAGTACAATCAATACATGTATGTGAAGATCAGTTGATCAAGGAGGGACGATGACGATCAAAGACCTGTGCTGGAGCGGAGCGGGGTCGCGCTTAGATTGTGTTATCGTAATCGTGAGACACCTCAGACAGGGTCGATAGTTATAGTATAGTACATGAATATACCACGCTTTACGGGAAGTAGTTAGGTGAAGTGGGCCAGGGCAAAGCGGAGCTCATGGTCACGTGGACACCGTGACATAACATGTCACGTCTGTTTTCCAGGAAGATCATGAACGGCCAACAACCAACAAGAACCTGTGGACATCCTCGGCAGTCGATAATTCTAAAGATCACTCGCTTCACATTATCACCTGTGGTACGTACTGTACGCACGCACCGTGAGTGTCATGCCGTAGCGACCTGGGCATTCAGGTGATCTGATCAATGCCATCAGTCATTTCATTTCCCCGCATTTCGGTTGCTTGAATCCACACGCAGCCCCCCTCCCCTCAAGGGCGGGCGTTCTCCGATCTTTTCGTTCACACCTCACAATCACTATCACAATCACTTTCCTCCTCTTCTAACAATACAATACAGCAAGCAATGTTGCGCCCGAGGACTTCGAGAAGCAAGACCGGCTGTCTTTGCTGTCGTCTAAGGAGGAAGAAATGCGATGAAGCCAAACCGGCGTGCGACAACTGCACCAAATTACACCTTATCTGCTCCTGGGTCGACCCAGGTGAGTTTGCGTGGCGGAAAAGATTGGGGCTGTCTCCGACTGCTTCAATGCAACAATATTCGGAGATGGCGCTTGAACCCCTGACACCAGATTCCGGGATATATTTGGGGAGCAAACCACCGCACGACTCCTGTCAAACAGTGCAATCATCATCCCCGTCATCGAGGTCACCAGACAACATTTACCACAACAACAATATACACTCTCTCGATGCACAACCTCCGCCGAGATTAACATCACCATCTTGTTCGTTCAGCTCTTCCTCGTTAATCGACCTACATCTTTCTGATGCCGCTGCCACACTTCTCAAAGTTTTCTTCGAATCTACCTGCCAACTACTCTTCAGCGTTCCGTCAGTCTCTCTCAGGACATTCAAGCAGCGAGTACTCCAGTTCGCACTCTCCGACAGCTTAATCATGAACGCCGTGCTTGGAGTCGGCGGCTTCCTTCCGAATTGCGATCAGATACACCATAAACTGGAAGCAGAGAGACTACGGCATTATGTTGCAGCCATCGAGGAATTAAAATCATCACTTGCCACTTGGACTTCGAACTCTGCTCAAGAAGCATTGCGCTTGTTACTTGCCACTTCACTATTAAGTCTTAATGAGGTGAGCAGACTTTTGGGCTCTGTAGTCTGAGCGGAGACTCTTGGGCGCCACATAGCTGTTACTGATTGTATTAGTGCATTCGAGGCAATGAAAGTGGCTCTTTCTTCCAGCATCTCCAAGCCAACCACTATTTCGCCTCCATAGTCTTTGAGTCGCGTTGGGATCCAGACGACTCAACTTTCATTGGGATTCTCCTTGAACAGCATGCATACTGGCAACTGGCTTCTTGTCTTCGACTGGTTCCAAGTCAAACTCAGATTGATACACTTCGCCAATCACCTCTACTTCAACTCGATGGCTTGAGGCAAACCAAGACCTTTGGCGTTCTATTTGGATCGGCATCATCGCTATATCAGTTGGCTCCTAGCATTTGCCAGCTCGCTATAAACCGCGAGCTTGAACTTACTACTGGAGACGATTTGGGATGTTTCGAAACGATGGAGAGCTTAAGCGAAGCTGTCCGGGAATGGGAACATGAAGACACGAGAATCAATGACTGTGTAGATGGGACGGAGAGTATGGTCGCTGGCAAGGTTGTGCAGTTGACCATGCTCCTTTTCCTGTATTCTGCATATCACAAAGATCCCGTCTACCTACGAAGCATTTCCACACCCTTAGTTGATGAAGGTTTGGCTCAAATCACCATTCTCAAACACACCCCATGGATGAACTCACTTTTCTGGCCATTGATAGTTATTTCTACTCATGCCTCTACAGTGGAACATCAGGCAACTTGTATGGATGTTATACCGCAGGGCTTAATTCTTTGTGACCGAGTACGTGAATGCCTGCGCTGGCTTTGGGATGAACCAGGCACCACGTTCGGTTTGACTGGTTTCGAAACTGTGCTGAAGACCCATAAGGTCGACTTTGTATTTGGCTAAATGAAACGTATTGTACTTGATTTTCATGATCGTGTAACGGTCTGATTATTTATTCGCTGTAAATACAAAAGGTTATTAATCTTTGATAATTGCCTAACGTAGTAGATATCTAAGAAAAAGAGACTATATATACGCACGTAATAGACTTTATAGGAAATAGGCGATTTAGATAAAAATTTATCTGGACTCGACAAGCGAGGCCTTTTGATTAGTAGTTTTTAAGTACTTTTTTGAAGTGCCTTGATACTCAAGCTGTTACGACTTACGATGCGCCTCGTATTCTAACCGACACGGGCTCGTAGTATCGCTGGCTATGCGACGGCGCTAAGCCCGATAAGGAAGACTAAGTGGCGAGCCTGCGATATATTGACGTAAACGGCACGCGACTACGCTAGGCCCTATTAGGAGGGTCCTTTATATATTTATACTCGAGCCCTCCCTTACGGAGAGCTCTTCTTTCCTCCTTGTCTTTTCTTCTCGATTCTAAGCGTAGCCTTAAGTCTAAATACAAAGCTTAAGTTAACTCGTCGTATTAACCTTTAGTTAGCCGTAATATAAGAAAAGACTAATACCCCTTCGCTATAAAGCGTTATATCTCACTTAATCTTACGCCTTGTCGACTTACTCTTATAATAAGTCAATAACGAGCCTTAATACCTTAGCCTATTCGATAAATAGGTACCTCTCTGCTTTAATAGTAAACTGTCCTAGAGAAAGCTAGATATTCTCTCATAGTTAACTTACCTTGCCGTAACTTAACGCGCGCCGTCGTTTTAGAACGTATGTCTAATTAATAAATCGATTAATAACCTCAAACACCCCCTAACCCCACCTTACTACCTTTGCCGACCTCTCCCCCCCGCCGGCGAAGCTTTAGAGAAAGAAGCGCCCCTTTGCGGCTAGGTTTTACTGACATCCCCGTCCCTTCTATCGAGACTCTCTCAGAGGAACTAGAGAGCTTTAATAGATTTGACTTAGACCTGGAGGACAAACCCTAGAGCTTCTTCGACGCATCGCCAGCGCCTACTAATATAAAGGACCTTACTCCCGCTTAACAAGTTAAAGTAGATTAACTGATCAAGGACTCCGTTAACTCCGCAGTCGCCGCCGCTATCACGCAGGCCCTCACTTAATATGTTATCAATAACCCTTACTAAGAGACTCGTACTTCTTCCCCTTCTAACTAATTAACGTGTGCTCTTACGGCGGACTTCTAGCTAACCGCCGACTATTACTTCCTGAAGTTAAATTTTATTATCCCTGCCATCGAGCTTAATAAAGTCAAGTACCCCTATACCCCCTTTAGCGACTATAAAGGAGAAATTAAATACGACGCCTAAAAAATAAATATAAAGCTCTTTATTTAAAAGTACTTAAGTAACTTCTTCACCGGCGAATCGTAAGTCTATACTTACTTTAAGTATACGAAGGGAGAAGCTAAGACTATTATCTTTTAATAGATAGACCTTAATTTTACTAAAGACTTTAACGGAGCCGCCGACGTCTTAAAGGCTTTAGACTAGCGTTTCTTTAATTATAATTAAGTATAGGCCGCTAAGCTTAAGTATAACTAACTATAAATAAGTAATATAACTTATAATAAGTTTTATATAAAGTTCACGACATACGCGGCTACTAAGAAAATCTTATTTAATTATTAGTTCGACGACGTATACGAGAAAGTCTCGGATAAGCTTAAGTACGACATCTGAACTAAGAAGTATAAATTCGCTAAAGACTATATAGCTCTTAATAAGTTCTTAGTTATCTTAGATCGCGAGCTATAAAATATCGCTGCCGGACGAGCTAATAGACGTATTACTACTATTGTTCGCGAAGCCCTTCAAGTCTCCTTTAATAATACTAATACTAGTAACTCGCGCGGTATTTTAAAGAAGGACAATTAGCGTTCGACTTCACTTACCCTTACTACTTATATATAGAGACTACTGACTCTAAGACAGTCGTCAAATGTCCGCTAGTGTACGCCCTCTCCTTCGCCTGTCTTATGTTAACTTAAGTCCCTTATACCTCCTCTTACACTTAAGGACGTCTCTTCCGACACTTGTCTTTACTATAATAAGACCGGCTATTAAGCTAGCGACTGCCCTAAGTGTCGTAGAGATCAGGCTCTTAATAAGTTAATTTCCGAGCTAGTCGTCGGCGAAGATCTAGAGACTAACGAGTTATTAAAAAACTCTTAAGCCGTAATAAAGACTTATACCTTAGTATAAGTTATAACTTATAAAAGGACTTAATATTTAATTTCTGTACTCTTATTAAAGGGCGACAATTCTTAATTAATATTAAACTAAGAAAGAATAAATTCTTTATTAAGACACTTATATATATTAATAGTAGAGTTAATATTTTTAGTATTATTAAAACCTCTTTTATATATTAACTCGTCAAGTAATTTAATATTTCTTTTATATCCCTCCCTTAACTAATCGTCCTAACTAGTTATAATAATAAGAAAGGCAAGCTAATTAACACAGCCGTCTTACTTACTTTAATAATCGACCGCCGGCGAATTAACTTCCCCTTTTTAATAATTAACTTAAGAAACACTAACGTCTTAATTAGCCGAAAGTTCTTAGAGTATTACGACCTAAAGTAGTCGTATACTAAGAACCGTAATCGACTAAAATAGTTATTAGATATACTTATTTAGCCGTACTTTAATTAGTAAGTCTTCGTCGACATTAACTGTTTTAATAAGTTAATCATTAAGTCTCACTAGCTTAATACAGAACGAAGGGATACTCTTATAAACATAAATAACTACCGCCGGAGGCAAGCCAGGCTCGCGGCGCTCGACGATTCCCTTAAAATAAAGGTCTCTATATAACTTATTATTAGCGTCTCGCCGACTCGACCCTTGAGTTTCGCTAGAGAAGTTAAGGAGCGCCTACGTGTTATAAAGGATTAATTAAACCCTCCGACATCCTGTGATTTAAGATTACTACTTAAGGACGGGAGAGCCTATAAAGCCTCCCTAGCGAATCACTAGTTAAAGGCGCTTATTATAAAGATTTTCCTTATATTAGTAATAATAATATCTATAACGTACTTCTAACTTAAGAAATCTAAAAGGAATAAAGTAAAACCCTTTGTGACATTAATATATAAGATTAACTAAGAGTTAACTCGTCGCCGGCGAGAGGCCTTAAACTAACTAAGTGTTAAGCTTATATTAATAAATAGAGACTTAACCTTAGAGGAGGCCTTAAAGGCTAAGTACGCGTAAGATAACGAGTTAATAAGTAAGAAGCTCTTAGCGGAATATTAAGAGTATACCCCACTCTTCTCTCGGCGAGCCTTTAACAAGTTATTAAAGTATCGCTAAGGCGTAAATTACTAAATCGAGTTTACTAGAGAAAACGACTTGTCCTTTGAACTTCTCCGGCGTATAATTAAAAAACAGCTATTAAAGACTAAGTAGTATATTATCGACAACTTATATAAAGGTTTTATTAAGCCCTTTAGCGCACTATATACGGCCCTTATTCTCTTCGCTAAAAAAGCCGACAGTAGTCTCTGGCTATATGTCGACTACCGGAAGCTAAATACCCTATTAAAGAAGGACCTGTATTTAATTCTACTAATTAATAAGATAATAGCACACATTTATAAGGCAAGAGTCTTCACAAAGCTCGATATTTAGTAAGCCTTCTATTATATTTATATGTCCCCTGAGAGCAAAGACTATACGACTTTTTACACTTAATATAACACGTATAAATATAAGGTCCTTCTTTTTAGCCTTATAAATAGTCCGGCGACTTTTTAGCGTTTTATTAATAATATCCTTATAAAATACCTCGACGACTTCTACGTGGTATATATAAATAATATCCTTATATATTCGTTTACTTTTAAGGAATATAAGGTCTATATTAAAAAGGTTATAGTAATATTATAAGTATACAGACTTTAGGCTAATATTAAGAAGTCTAAGTTTAACGTATAAAAGACTAAGTTCTTAGGATTTATTATTAAAGTTAATAGTATAAAAGTGGACTTAGAAAAGATTAGTGTAATTAAGGATTAGCGATACGCCGACAATTTATAAGGTATATAAAGCTACTTTAGCTTTTATAACTTTTATTGCCGGTTTATTAAAGACTATAGTCGTATTATACGACCTCTCACGATACTCACTAGAAAGGACGTTCCCTTTAAATTCGATAGTGCTTATAAAGACACTTAAGAAATTCTCTAGGAAGCCCTTTAATCTACGCCGGTTCTTTGTTACTACGACCTTACTAAATAAACACGGCTAAAGACCGACTCTTCCGACAGAGTCGTTACTAGGGTTCTATTTTAACTTTAAGAGGACGATACCTTTTACTTTATAAGATATTTCTTTAAGACTATAATAGACCCTAAGCTTAACTACTTAATCTATAATAAAGAAATACTAGTAATTTTTTAGTTATTTAAGTAATATCGCTTAAAGCTCTTAAGTGCTTAAAAAAATGTTCTTGTTTATATAAACTACTAAGCTTTAAAGTACTTTATAATTACTAAGGACCTCACAGCTAAGCAGGCTCAATAGGCTAAGTTCTTTATAAACTTTTACTTCACAATTATATATTATATTAAGACGACTAATACGTTAACTAACACCTTATCTCGACGAAATCAAGACTTTATAACTACAGAGGCACATAAGCGGGCTATCCGTAGTTAATAGTTAATTCTTACTAATAAAATTAACTCGTAAGTCGCTAGCGACCTTTAACTCTCTACTGTTGATCTTATAAACGCTTATATCGAAGTCGTGGAAACGATACCCTTAGCACTTATAGACGCTATAATCCTAGATCGCGATACTAAGACACGTGACGAGTTAGAGCCAGAGCTAGAGTCGAATACAGGAGTACTAATCGACTCAGAGACGCCTACCGCGGAAGAGCTAGACCTTAACTCTATAGTAATATATAATATCGCGGAATACGACGTTATTAATTAAGTATTCCTGACTAATAAGTCGTCTCCCTCGCTAAAGCCCCTCTAATAAAAAGTTAGAGAGTAATCGCTAAATTATAAGCTAGTAAATAATAGGTTACTTTTATAAGGCCGCCTAGAAGTGCCCTTAAAACTATTAGAGCTTTATATAACACTTATTCGCTATATATATTCCTAACTTTTAGTAATACACGCGGGGATTAGAAAGATAAAGGCATTACTAAGTCGTAAATATTATTAGAACGGCCTTACCACGGACATAGCTCGATATATAACAAACTATAGTTACTCTTAATAAAAAGCCTGTAAGGATAAGACTCCTAGTTTCCTTTACCCCTTACTAATCCCTACTCGGCTATATTAATACCTTATAATAGACTTTATAAAGCTATTACTAAATAAGTACAGCTATAACTTCGTTATAGTTATTATCGACCGCTTATTTAAAAAGTTAGTCTTAATACTTTATAATAATATAATTACGGCGAAAGGCATAGTTATCCTCTTCCTCGTCTATTAAACTCGACACTTCAGTATACTAGACTCTATTGTCTTAAACTAAAGGCCTCAATTCGTCTCCTCCTTTTAGAAAGAGTATTATTATATCCTTAAGACTAAAGTAAAGTTAACGATAGTATATAACTTAAACGTTAACGGCTAAATAAAAGTGACAAACTAATATATTAAGTAGCGGCTTTGTTCTCTTTACTACTATTACTAAGACAATTAGAGCGACCTCTTACTAATTATAGATATTACTTAATTAACGTTACCGCATAAGTCCTTAGGCCGCTTATCCCCTTTTTAATTACTTAACGGCGTTAAACTAAGGACTTCTTAAGACTTAATTAACTTAGAGCCGCCGGCTATAATAATAAAGAAACTTAACCGCGAGGAAGCTTTATAAGTAGCCTTACGAATAAAGGAGGTTATAGAAGTCGCCTAGTCGTCCCTAAAGGATTAATAAGAGAAAATAAAACGACTAACGAACCGTGGGCGATACGCCGTTAATTAAAACGTTAGTGACTTAATACTAGTCGACACTCAGAACTAGAACGTCGACCGACCCTCAAAGAAGCTGTCTAATAAGTAATACAGCCCGGTCAAGGTAATCGCTAAGGAAGGAGAGAACTAGAGAGTTGAGCTACTAGAGGACTAGTTAATTTACCTTGTCTTTTACTTACACTCACTTTATAAATACGTCGACGACCCCCTACTAAGATAAGCTAAAGCTACGCCGGCACTTATTTAATTATTACTAAAATAAGATAAGTGGGAAATTAAAGGCATCCTTGGCTCTAAGGTTATACAAAATAAGCTATTTTATTATATTAAGTAACTAAGCGCCGACGAAGACTTAAAGTAATACTTATACTTAAACACTATAACGGCTCCGTATATAATTAAGAGGTTCTATTTAAAGTATCTAAAGGCCAAAGGCCCGCTAAGAGCTCTCCTAAAGTGGCTAGAGGCTTATAACGCTAGTATCAATAACTATAACGACTTAAAAGACGACATAATTATAACTACAACTGCGCAGACGCAGTTTTTTAAGAGGGGGGAGTAATATTATAACTTACGATGCGCCTCGTATTTTAACTAACACGGGCTCGTAATATCGCTAGCTATGCGACGGCGCTAAGCCTGATAGGGAAGACTAAGTGGCGAGCCTACGACATATTAATATAAACGGCACGCGATTACGCTAAGCCCTATTAAGAGGGTCCTTCATATATTTATACTCGAGCCCTCCCTTATAGAAAGCTCTCCTTTCCTCTTTGTCTTTTCTTCTCGATTCTAAGCGTAGCCTTAAGTCCAAATATAAAGCTTGAGTCAACTCGCCGTATTAACCTTTGGCCAGCCGTAACACAAGCTGAAAGGAATACTAAAATAAAGCTCGACGTATAAGACGTATTTTAATAGTTCTAAAATCGATTCCAATTAATTAACGCTAATCCCCTTTTATATTATATTTTAATTTCTAACGTTAGTCTTTATTTTATAATATTATATATATATACACTCGGCAACTTTATTACCGTTTTAAGTATTATAAAGGGGACAAAGCCTAATCGTATTAATAAAAGAGCTAAAAGTAGTATTCGTTATATATGTTTTGTAAATACAACTCTATAGCTAATAGCCGGCTATATAAAGGAGTAGTCAAGTTAGTTAATAAACTCTCACGTGCTATCCCTATTACATCCGTCCCTTTCTTTAAAGGCTTTGCCTGCCCTTAGGTAGTTATTTAACCTTAAACCTGATTTTTAATATTATTTAAACATTTAGTTATAATATAATTTATATATAAAAACTAGTAATATATAAATAACTTATTTATCTTTCGGATACCTTAGTGAAAGGGGGATTAAATATATATATATATATATATTAAAGTATATAAAGTATTAAAGTATAAAAATATTATATATAATATAAAGTCGAAGAGATAGCTTATAAAGGTATATCAAAAGAGATAAGTAGTCGTAAAAGTGAGGTAAGTTAAGAAGAGCTTATAAAGGCTATCGAAGAAGGTATATATAATACTGCTCGGCAAAGAAGGCTAAGTTAATAGTTTTCTAAAGGTATTATTGTCGTATAATAAGAGCTAAAGAGTACTTAACGAAAGGAGAAGTATTAGAAGAGGAAGTGTACGTCGGGTAAGTACGAAGGTATTATATACGGAGGTATTGTCGTGTATAAAAGCATCGTATACAAAAGTATCGTATACGAGAGGTATATCTTTATATTTCGTTAAACTTAATTACAAATCGAAGAGAAGAGGTTTTAAGTGTTTAAGGGCCTTCGACTAAAGATACACACGCGTATCTTAATACTTTCTGTGTAAGTTACTAAAATGTGAAGGGGACAAAGTCTAATCGTATTAATAAAAGAGCCAAAAGTAGTATTTGTTATATATATTCTGTGGATATAACTCTATAGCTGGCAACCGGCTATATAAAGGGGTAGTCAAGTCAGCTGACAAGCTCTCACGTGCCATCCCTACCACAGTATAATCCTTCCCTTAGCCTTTTATTAAAAAAACTAACTAGTCTTCGTACGTTAGAACATAACTGGCGCTAAAAAGTATCTTAATACTATAGTAGACTAGTGTTACGGCTGGCAAAAGGTTGATACGGCGAGTTGACTTTAGCTGTGTATTTAGGCCTCTAGCTACGCTTAGAATCGAGAAGAAAAGACAAAGAGGAAAAGAGAGCTTTTTATAAGGGAGGGCTTAAGTATAAATATATAAAGGACCCTCTTAATAAGGCCTAGCGTAGTCGAGTGTTATTCACGTTAATATATTACAGGCTTACTACTTAGTTTTCCTTATTAGGCTTAGCGCCGTCGCATAGCTAGCGATACTACGAGCCCGTGTCGGTTAAAATACGAGGCGTATCGTAAGTCGTAATATTACCCCCCCCCCCTTTCCCAAAAAATTGTGTCCGCGTAATTATAACTATAACTGTATCGTCTTTTAAGTCGTTATAGTCGTCGATACTAGTGTTATAAGCCTTTATTTAGCCACTTTGGGAGAGCTCTTAGCGATCCTTTAACATTAAAATACTTTAAGTAGAACTTTTTAATTATATATAGAGTTATTATAATGTTAAGTATAAGTATTACTTTAAGTCTTTATTAACGCCTAGTTACTTAATATAATAAAATAGCTTATTTTATATAACCTTAAAGCTAAGGATGCCTTTAATTTCCCACTTATCTTATTTAAGTAATAACTAAATAAGTGCCGGCGTAACTTTAACTTATCTTAATAAAAAGTTATTAACGTACTTGCGGAGCGAGTGTAAGTGGAAAACGGGGTAAATTAACTAGTCCTTTAGTAGTTTAACTCTTTAACTCTCTTCTTCCTTAGTAATTACTTTAATTAAGCCGTATTACTTATTAAAGAGCTTTTTTAAGGGTCAGTCGATATTCTAGTTTTAAGTGTCGACTAATATTAAGTCATTAACGTCTTAATTAACAGCGCGTCGTTCACGATTTATTAGTTATTTTATTTTCTTTTATTAATCTTGTGACGCTTGCCCTAAAAAGACGGCAATCACGTGTAACTGACGCCTCACATATTAATACTAAACATATAACGATACTAAGCATTAACTTAGAATCTACAACTACAGAAGAAAGAAAGTAAGGAAAGAATAAGTCTATATATAAGAGGTTAATATACTTAGTACTATAGTAATCTCGGTACGTCCCGATTAGGCAGTACTAAGTAGAGCCGGTGGAAATAAGGCTTTAGACAGCGACAGTCGTCACACTACCCCCCCCTCTGGAAAAAGCTCGTCCTCGAGCGTTAGTCTATCTCTTTATTACTATCGAGGTCGTCGTAGTCGTTAATACCATTTTCCCATACTTTGATCTATTTAGGTAGCTTAGTAGGGTGACTGAAGTGGAAATCCCTGACTTTGTATAGAGCGTACTTGAGGTCAGAGGCGTCGTATTAGTCTAAGTTAACGTCTTGATTAAGCCAAGTGACATAGTAAGATAGAGTCTTGCCCTTCTTACGGTAAGCAAGTACTTCTTTTAATTCCTACTTATCGTCGCTTATAATATTAATCAGCGGGGGGGCATCTTATACTTGGCCTAATAGGGGATCGTTAGGGTCTCGGCGTAGCTTACTAGCTAGAAAGACATTATAGGCCTTTATATTCGCTAGTAATTCTAAGCGGTACAAGTGTCTTACCTTCTCGAGTACTCTAAATAGTCCATTAGTCGGCATATTTACTTCTTAAATAGATAGAGTGTCTTGAAGTAGCGTATGTCAAGTTAGACTAAGTTGTCGTTATTAAAGTCGATATTATAGCGAGAGGCGTTATAAGACCTAATTATCTTAACTTAAGCCACAATAAGGTTCGACTGAGTTATGTCTTATACTTTCTTATAGCGTTAAGTATAATTAATAGCTTATTAAGTGTTTAACTTGTTAGTAGAAGTAATTAAGTCTAATAAGTTAATTTTCTAGTCTTAATCTGTACGTAATACGTATTTATAGACTATCTCAAATAAAGAGAGTCCCCCTAGGGAATCGTGTAGGAGGGACATCTAGGCGTAGTTTATAATAGGGAAGTACTTTAACTAGTCGTCTTAATAATACGTAATAAAAGGTTAGAGTCGTTTCTATAAGTATTAATTATATACTTTAGTCTAGCTATTTATTTGTAAGTAGTTAGTAGCGGACAACTGTCTCTTAGTTCTAAGGATCTTGCCAAGGGCAGTCTAAAACCTAGAGACAAACTAGGGCCTTTTATTAAAAGTAATAATTAAAGGAGCGCCAAAGTAATAATATATATAATATATATATAATAGTTAACTTCTGAGTATCTGTCGTCTTCTAGCAAGGGATATTAATAGCTTGTTTATTAAATCTATCTATAAAGACGAGGATATTGTCGAATCTATACTTGTCTTTATTAAAGGAGTAATAGTCTACTATAATATGTTCTTATAGTCTAAATAAAACAAGGAGAAGATAAAGGAATCTAGGCTTTTTATCTTAGGGGACTTGAATTCGTTAGTAGGTATAACAATTGCGGCAGTATTATTAGACTGTCGACGTGATTCCGTGCCACTAGTACTAAAAAGAGAGTATTTAAATCGTCTTCTTAGCACTAAGGTACACTATAGTGACTTAATTATAGACCTCTCATATAAGGAGAGTTTAGAAGTGATTAATATCGAGGACTAAGAGGCGGCCGTCGTAGAGTAGGAGGTCACCCACTAAGCTGAGTTTACCTGGAGAGCTTGATATAGCTTACTTACGTAGAGCCTATAAGGAAGGAGCAGTGCGATTAGCCTCTAGGATTTACTATATAATAAAGAATATTAGTATAAGGGCAACGAGCTTAACGTCGGCTACTAGCGCGTTAGCGTCGTTAGGCGGCCGTAACTTTATAGACAGTAAGTTAAAGTTAACTTAGTCTTAGTGTAAGAGTTATTAAAAGCGTTAAGTCTTCTTCGTAAAGTTCTATTAATTTAACTCGTTTAGCTTATGGGAAAGTGCGTTTATTAAGGGGTTATAGATTCTAGGGCGGTACGTAATTATGAAATTATAGTCTGCTAGAAGCTCTACTTATTATGCTTGCTTAGTATTTAACTGCTTAAAGGTTATAAAGTATTCTAAGGCCTTATAGTCTGTTATAACACAGACTTAGTAGGGGGCTCTTACTAACTTAACACGCTAGTGCTTAAAGGATCTAATAATAGCTAGTATTTCTTTGTTATATATTACGTAATTAAGCTTAATAAGTAATATAGTTTTTGAAAAGAAAGTAATAAGGAACTAGTTATCGCCGTGTTATTAAGAAAGGACTCTGGCTATAATACTATTACTAGTATCCGTCTTTAGGAGGCAAGGTAAGTCTTGTCGGTAGTGTCTCAAGAGAGGCGCGGACGTGAGAGTATATTTTAGGAGGTCGAAGGCGTCTTCGTACTTTATAATAAAGTAGAAGGGAATGTTATTCTTAGTTAATTAAATAAGAGGTTTTACTATAATACCGTAGTCGCGGATAAATCTCTAGTAAAAGTTATAAAAACTAAGGAAGGACTATATACTTTTAATAGAGCTAAAGTAAGTCTATTCACGAATAATAGAGACCTTCTCGGGATTAACTTTTAGGCCAAAAGTTAATATAATAAATCCTAAGTACTTAGTTTATATTACTCTAAACTTATATTTCTTTAGGTCGGCCTATAACCTAATATCGTATAGGCGTTGAAGTACCTTTTTAACATAAAGCTAGTGTTATAAGGGGTCCTTAGAGTGCCCCCATTCTCTTTGTTAAGAAGCCGAATGGCTCCCTGTGGTTATATATTGATTTCTAAGTACTGAATTCCCTTACTCGAAAGGACTGATACCCCCTACCTCTGATTGATGAGACCTTAGCTCGTATAATTAACGCTCGTATCTTTACTAAATTAGACATTTGTTAAGCTTTTTACTAAATCTAAATAAACTTAGTATTAGAGGAATATATTACCTTCTACACGAGGTACGGCGTATATAAGTACAAGGTTCTTTTATTTAGCTTAACTAATAGACCTACTACTTATTAATATTACATAAACGATATTCTCTTCGACTACCTTAATAATTTCTATATAGTATACTTAAACGACATTCTCATATAGCGAATAGTGATTAAGACAGCTTAATAAATCCTTTATGTCGGTGCAGTACCGGTTCATGTACTACGCCGCATGTGTGAATATATTCCAATGTGAGTATGGCGACAGAGTAATAAATGTATGGTTCAAAATCTGTTTATATTCTAAGAGAGTGCGAGGAGAGCCAGACTATATATTACGAAACCCCACCGAATCTCCACCGAAACCAGTCCGGCTAAGCTCTGACCCCTGGCTTTGACCCGCACCCCCTTTTCCGGACTGAAGTATGCTCATGCAGGGACCTGTGGACCAACACTTTATCTAAGTTATCTGTAATATATTCTTTAATAACCTCAAGTTCTTTAGTCGACATCTTATATAATAGCGAATACTTAAGTACTTTCTCACCCTCTCCTTCTAGCTTAATTTTGTAATCGTAAGAGCGGTAAGGGGGGAGAATATTGTGGCGGGGACAGCCGCTAATTTCTTTTGTCACATGACTAGGCTAGTCCTTCGCATATATAAGGAGCTAACACTTGACTATAAAACGTTAAGAACGTAACACTAAATATATTTTATTTATTAGAACCTTTTCCCTCCCCTCCTTTGCCGATTTGTACTCTCTAGATATGTAATATCTCTAGATTTAATTGATCTGTTATTTATAGAGCCTAGAATCTCCTCCGGTGGCTCGCTATATACTACCCTCTTGTTGTGTAGATTGGGGTTCGTCCCTCCCACATATTTTTGGTGACCTACGCAGGGAGTGTTAAGATGTGTGACGAGCGGCAGGGCAAAAGCAGTGGTTCAAGTGCTTAGAATATTAAGGTGCAGAACTAGAAGGGTTCTGCGAGAGGCTATATATATACAGGAATAGGGGGTAGCGGCCTGAGGTAGCTAGGCACGTGACAATCAACGTTCCGATCGTCACAAGATGCGCGTATGTATCTTTAGTCGAAGGCCCTTAAACACTTAGATCCTCTTCTCTTCGATTCGCAGTCAAGTTTGACGAAACATGAAGATATACCTCTCGTACATAATACCTTTGCACACGATGCCTTCGCACACGACGATGCCTTCGCATACGATGCCTTCGTACTTGCCCGACGTACAGTTCCTCTTCTAATACTCCTCTTTTCGTTGAGCACTCTTTGGCTCTTGCCAACTACACGACAACGATACCTTTAGAAAGCCACTAACTTAGTCTTCTCTGCCGAGCGGCATTATACCTTCTTCGATAGCTTCTACGAGCTCTTCTTAACTTACCTCACTTCTACGACTACTTATCTCTTTTAATATGCCTTTATAAGCTATCTCTTCGACTTTATACTACGTACGATATTTTTATACTTCGACGCTCCGTACACTTTAATATATATATATACGCACTTAACCCCCCTTTCGCTAAGGCATTTAAAAAACAGATAAGTCATTTATATATCACTAGTTTCTATATGTAAATTATATTATAACTAAATGTTTAAATAATATTAAAGATCGGGTTTAGAGTTAAATAGTTACTTAAGGGCAAGTAAAGCCTTTAAAGGGAGGGACGGATGTAGTGGGGATAGCACGTGAGAGTTTGTTAGCTGACTTAACTACCCCTTTATATAGCTGGCTACTAGTTATAAAGTTGTACTTATAAAATATATATAACGAATACTACTTTTGGCTCTTTTGTCGATATAATTAGGCTTTGTCCCCTTCACATCACGAAGGGAAAAGGAAAGAATTAGAGATAGGATTCCTTTAGCTTATTAATTTAACGACGCTATTCCTCGTCAGCTTATTACATCTCTTAGTTTAATTATTTTTAATAGCCTCTAAATCGACGTCTTTAGACGGTATAATAAGGTTAAATCCTTTTACTTAAACCTCGAAAAATATAGAACCGGAACCTTTAGGGAAAAACTATTAGTAATAGACTAAAATCCACGGCACTTATACCTCTTAGCCGGCATATTAACGCCTTTTCTTCCTCTTATTTACTTAACTATATTATTCTTTAAAATGTTTTTAAATAACTTAACGCTAATAACTAATATAACGACACAGAGTAAATAGGCACCCTTTTCTATTTATTTTAGGTCTCCTTAATTTGGGAATCGGGGGCTAAGTTAAACTAACTGGGATTAGTAACTTATTTAACTTTACTTAATATAAAATTAACCCTTTAATTTAGTTTACTTCTTTTAAAATCCGCTTTCGTGCTTCTTTAGTTATATTATAGCTATTAAAACCGCTTAAATAGTGGGAAGTCTGGCTAGGTAATATAGTATACTAGTATACGGTATATACTATTATTTTAAATACTAGTAAATGAACGAATAAATTTATAACTTAACTCTTTCTTTGAATTATTTAAATAATATCTCTCCTTCTCTTACTTTCTTTACGAGTTTTATTACCTTTACGCGTTTAGTACTTATAATCTAAACTTATATATAATATAGCTAGCTATAATCTCCGCTTTTATACTTTTATACTTTTATACTTACTTTATACTTAAGAACCGCATTTTGGCTGACTTAGCCTATGTATTTACTTCCCTTATTAAAAATCGACGACGATTACTGTCTCCTCGTAAAACTTACTTAATAATAAGGTTCTAGTGAAAGTTTCGACGGGGCTAGTGTCGTATATACTAGGGCTAACTTATACTCGAATTTGAGCCTTATCCGAGCTTATTTAGACGTAACCCTAACAAATGAATCTAATTAAATAAATCTTATGGCCTCGGCAAATCCACGTTAATAAGTTATATAGGGAATTAAATGAATTTTATATTAGATTTATTTAATAATAATAGATAAGAGGTAGTTATAGAGAGGAGAGCGGGGAAGAGGAATTACTAAAAGATATAAGTAACAGAGTCTCAAATTAAATAAGAAAGGGTACGACTACTTTAGTGAAGTACACACAATTAATAGAGGTTTAGAAGAGCTTTTAAATGTATTATTTAGAAGTTTGAATAGTCGTAGTTAATGTATAAAAGTATACCTTTATATTCTAAGTTGTCGCGTTAATTCCCTTTACTAAAGTAATAGGCGCTGTTACTAAGGAGGCACTATTTTTCCTTAAACCTGTTAGCGGTAATTCGCGGTTTTACGCTCTTATTAATCCATTTACTCTGACTTACCTTAATTTACTTAGCGTGGCTAATAAGTAAGGCGGAACGCGAATTACCGCAAAGGTGGGTCTGATTTACAAGGTCTTCTCCGCCGGCGGCCCTTTGTGACGGTCTTAGTGCTGATATCACGTGTTTAGGGGCTAGTGTTTTAGCTTTAAGGATATAAGGGTTAGCTACAGCTGTCCTTTTTCTGTATTTATTGTCCTAAGAATAAGAGTACTATTTTAATATTACTTGTCTAGAGTGTAATCGTCACATTATAATAGATCCTTAGTTAAGACTAAGTACCCTAGGTCCTAGGTTTATACTTATGTTCTGCTCTAGGCTACGTCTCACGTCTCACGCTTTCACGATTATTACGATTAAGTATATTAGGCTTATTTAAAATTATATATATATATATTTTTATCTCTTTTTTTACTCTTAACTAATAAATTAACTCCAAATTTAGGCTACTCTTGTAGACCTACAAGTAGAGCTATAGTACTAGCGCGACGAGATTACCTTCCTCTAAACGGTTATTACGACTTATACCCCTTTAAAACCGAAACCCTCTTTACCCGACCCCGAAAAATTTAACGAATAAGCCTACAAGTATAATACGTGGCTCCCCTTGATTAAGGTAAAGCTACAAGTAGACAGCGAAGTTATTAAGGACTTTATAACGTAATTCTATTACGTATACCTTAACCTCAAGAGCCACGTTTAAGTAATAGTCTTACTTTAACTCTCTTAAGCTAACGAGTCGTCTTATAACTATAATATAATACTCGACTAGCTTACGCGTGTTTATAACAACTTGAATAAGGTGTAAGAAGCGGAGGACAAGCTATATACCCTTAAATAAGGCACTGACTCTCTTTATGCCTATGTAGTTAAGTTTAAACAAGTCTTATACGAGGCTCGAGGTCAAGACTAGCTAGACGTCAATAAGATCTCCGCGTTCCGGAACGGCTTGAATTCTATACTACGTAATCGGCTTACTTAGTAGTTAAACCTTCCTCGTAAGTACTTTGATTTTATACGAATTATATAGCAACTAGCCGGCCGTTCTTTTAACTTTATCTTGTTTATTCTTTATAACCCTTTTTCTTCTTTATATTATAACGCTAATAACTATTAGCACGGCGAGCTAATAAACGTTAACGCTGTAACTATTAGAGTAATTAATACTACCGCCGCCCTACGCGCTCGCTTAGTCTCCCTAGAGCTTAAGTAATAATTTAGGGCTAATGGTTTGTGTGTATAATACGGACTTTTAGGCTATTAAGTCAAAGACTACAAGTTAAGACTATATATCAATAGTACTAGTAAGGTTATTATTACTACTTTAAACGACAGCGCCTACGACAACGACTTAGACTCGGATGATCTAAACCATCTAAATACTTAGCAAAGAAACATTTTTCATACTTGAGCGCTCGGGACGAGCTTTTTAGGAAGGGGGGGTAATGTGACGGTCTTAGTGCTGACGTCACGTGTTTAGGGGCTAGTATTTCAGCTTTAAGGATATAGGGGTCAGTTACAGCTGTCCTTCTTCTGTATCTATTGTCCTAAGAATGAGAGTACTGTCTTGATATTACCTGTCTAGAGTGCAATCGTCACACCCTTCGGGGCCTGCGGGACCTTGCTTCGCGCAGTCGGTTACGGGCAAATATTAATCCGTTACGACCTTTGCCTGGCGGCCCTTCGAGGCCAGGGGACCTCGCTTCGCTAGGGTCAATTATATAGCTAAAACATTATATTTATAAAGAAAACGTACTTTATAATAATGTATATTAAATGTTAATTATCGGCCTATCGCTAGCGCTAAAATCTATAGCCCTTCGCAAGTTACGGGATGGATTTTCTAGACCTTTACAAGAGAATATTATTAATTTTTTATATAGTCCTCTATAACTAACGACCGCCGTAATACTTCTTTTAAGAACGTTACTCGTCTGTACTTCTTAATCTAATGTCTCTCTCGTAACTCTTACTCACTTATAAAGTCGGTTTACTTCCGTAAAATTTCCCGTAAAGTTATATTTGCTAGTCGAGGTTATATAGCTAGTTAATACCTTCTAAACTCTTTCTGTCGAGTATTCGAGGAAGCCTTTCTCTTTTAATATATCGAGTAAGTGTAAAATCGGCCGAAGGCAAATAGAGGTCGAATTTAAGCACAACTTAAGTAGTAATAGGCGGTTCTAAAGCTCTCGTTCGTAAGCTTGATTTGTACGGGTATAATAAGTTTAAGAGGTTGTTATGCCTCCTAAAGCTCCTTAGCCGTTTATTAACCTTCGAATATCCTTTGTAGATCCGTAAGAGTTATATAACTCTTTCGCGGTTACTTGACTAGTTTTATAAACTCGTCCGTGAAGATGTTTACTTTTACCCACTGCCGCTAATCTTACTTAATCTCCCACTGCCTCTCTTCTCGACCCCACTAATATTCCTTATTACTATTACGAAGTCGTAACTACTACTAGACGTGTTCACGCTTTACTACTTGTTCCGTAAGCTCTTTTAGTGTCTTAATCCCTTGCTTTCGGTTCGCATTTAGTTTCCGTCGTATACGTCGATCGTGCCTCTCTTATATAAACTCCCCTTTTACCTTCTCTCGGTATTAATCGCGTTTCCGGGTCTAACAGATGCGACACGTTAATGCCCGATATCCGTGGTCTTGTATAGGGTAGTCCGTGATCTGCCGGTACGACTTACAGCCAGAGTAGCGTAATCGATTCGCAGGTAGGTCCGTAGGTGTCATGTTGAGGGGTAAAGAGTATATTTGCCAGTGAAGTTGGAGCTGACTTTGGTGTTGCGTGCACGGACCCCTCACACGTGACAGCTTCATTTTCTCCGGAATTTAAGTTCAACGTAAGAGAGACGAGTTTTAAACAGCTCGCTGTCGCTCGCTGGCGTAGGCTTGAAGAATAAGAGGTTACGGATAGTTATAAGTAGTTACGAATAAGGCAAAGGAGAGCGGGCCGCTAAGGATCTGTAAAGGGTCCGTAAGCAAAAACTAGTCCGTAAGCGAAAAAAAAACCACCTGTAAGCAAAGCGAACTAAATAAGTAAGACCTTGTAAAATTTCTAGGTATATTATATTACACGTAGAGTTTAAATTAAGGGGTAAGAGAATACAAAGACTTGCCTTAGAAGTAACCTGTGACGCTGTTATATAAAATTGCCCGTGAGTAAAGACTAACGACTATAAATCTACCCTTATTGCCTTAAAGGACTAGCCCTGCGACTTATTAATAGTTATTACAAAGTATAATATAAGTAAGAATTACTTGCGAGAGAGAGTAAAAGATAATTACTAATCTATAAACTTAAGTTTAATTCGTGGAATTATCCGTAATTAATTATTAAAGTCGCCGCTAAGTAACTAAACTTAGATCGTAAACCTCCTTAGGCTATAAATCAACATCCGCGACCTGTTATAGAGCCCTTCTTATAAATAAAGGTTCCGTAAGAGTATTACGGGCGCGCCAACCTTAAGTTGTAGTTATAAAAGCGGTAGGCCTAAGAGATAAATATTCTATAAGACTTCTAGAGGCAGCTTAGTAATTTCCGGGTCTGCCTCGTTTACATCGGCCGAATCAATAGTTAAGTACGTCCGTTCTTGGCCGGGGAGTATATCTAAGATCGTTTAGTTTAACTCGCGGATCGTATTATTTAGAGTTAATAAGATTGCCCGTCTGTGAAAGGCCTAGTAGTCTTAGGGCGCTCATAAGAGTCGTTCTTATGAATAAACGTAGTTAATTAAGTTCGTAACTGACTTAGCGCGTGGGATAAAGGGCGAGAACGTGATCTAATTATTTAAAGATAAGTCGTATAAAAGACTATTAATTTAGTTTATAAAATCTTACTTTAATAGGTCGTTATAAACCTATATATTAATTTATAAGGAGAGTTGACGAAGCCGCCGTTAAATCTACGTCTGTTATAAGTAGGCTCGTACAATCTCGGCCTGTAAATCATGTAGAACTACTAATAAGATCTATATAAAGTTACTACTAAGGACAACAGGTATCCTACTAAAGAGGACGTCGTCTGTTATAGACTGTAAATCGACTAAGAGCTAGTACACGACCTTAAAGTAATACTTGTACTATATCGGCACCTTGTCCTAAATAATTAAGTCCGTTATATATAAGTACTAGCCTAACTTACTCGTCTTAGTAATCATACTTATAGACGACTCGTTAAGTTCAAGTGGGATCTAGAACTAAAAATAAAACGTGCGTCCTTTTAAAAGAAGTAAAGCCGCAATGCCCGTAAATACTACGCAAAGGACTGTCTTGCCTTAACTATAGTAATAATAGTATAAGGTCTAATAAAGGAAAGTCTTACTAGTACTACTAGGGCCTTATAAGTAGAAATAAGTAGTTTACAGGTCGTCCGTAATAACTGTCACAATCGTCTAAAAGTAGGCACGTTAGTCCGGGTTGAGCTGAGTTTGTATTACGGACGCTAGGGACGTCTCGCGGGCGAGATCGACTTGCTGGTCAGCTATATAATAGCTTACGGTCTAGTTAAAGATATTCTCAAGTAGGCCAACGTCCGTAAGTGTTCGTTAGAGATCTACTAGGCCGAGCCTAACTAAGAAGAGGCCGTAGTCGTAGTAAGGATCGATTAGGGGGAGGGGAAAGCTAAGTGACTAGTCGTGGGCTAACTTACGGGCTAAGTCGTCGCAAAAGTGCTCTTTGTACTAGTCCTAAATAACTCGCGAGTTCGTAATTAGTTATTAACGAACGCCCGTAAGAAAAAGCGTTTGTAAACTATAGCTAGTCGTTAATAAGACGGCCTCGTTAAAGTACTAGAACTACTCTTAGTCGCTCTTAGTTAGTCCACAGGTAATATAAGTAGTATAATATATAAGATAACGAACATCCTCGACCTTATAAAGCTCTTTAAAGGACCGCGGCCCGCGAACGATTGTAAGTAAGAGCTGTAAGTAATATTACTCGCCCGAAACTAGGCTGTAATAATAAATACGGCCGATATTATACCCTCGCCGACGCCGTACTTAGACTTTATAGTCCGCCTTTTAAATAAAGTGTTATAAGAACTCGTGATATAAGTATTAGCGGGCGTCCTCGTGCGTGGCATTGTACTTAAAGAAGGCTATTAACGTCGAGCGGGCATTTACGGCCTTTATAGCCACTTATTTAGGCAAGAAGTCGTTTGTAAAGTAAACTATATATTGCCCGGGGAAGTAAATCGCTAAATACTAGACTAAAGGGAACTCTTAGTACGTTACGTACTTGAATAAGCGCCAGAAAGCCTTTATAAGACCTACGTACTGTACTTAGATATAATAAGTAATCTCGTCGTTTATATTAAAGACGGCAACTGTTATATAGTCTGTCCCTTTATAAATGTACTTATAAATATACTTAATCACTTATATAAAAGCGTAAACCTTAACGTTAATATACGAGTAGAACTTCTAAAGAAAGTATAAGTTATATAAGACTATTTAGTAGTTGTCACGGACGACTTCTTAGCCTAAGTAGCTTAGTTTATAGACTGTGAACGTCTGGCCGTCGTCCCGGCGGCGGTACTTAGGATACCTGTCCTCGCGGACGATCGTCGTAGTCGTAAACGCCTTTAAGAACCTCTTTTAGTACGTAAGCGGGGCCGTAAGCGTCTTACGGACTATATATAGCGCTCTCGGGTTATCTTTAAGGCCATACAGTCCGTGAGACATCTAACTAGTAACGACAGCCGTAAGTTCACTTGTAGGATCCTACGACGGGTCTAGGAGCTCGGCATAAACGACCTTGTCGACTAGCTCGGGCGTTAAGAAGATAGCTCCTCGCTTTAAAAATAGAAGCAAGTATATATATAAAAGGCCACGCTTTTAGTACTCGATCGTATAAACGTAGCCCGCGTATAGTCCGAAAAGGTGATTCTTGAGGTTCGTAAGGAGCTCCTTTATTTTAAGTATAAAGACCTAACAAAGGAGATCTAGACGGTTGACGGCCTACTATTCACGTAAGAGGTTCGCTATAATCTTAGGCTAATACAGGTTAGCCGTAAACGTAATAAAAAAGCTCGGCTTACTAAAGTACTATATAATAGTTATTAAGTCTTAAAAGAGCTATTATATAAAGCGATCACTGCTAGTAAAGCTCGACGGGAGGATAAACTAACGGCCGAGGTCGCCTATATTTACGTCCTCGCGGATAAAAGCGTTCGCAAGCCTAGTATATACGTCTGCGCGAATGTTCTATTAGTGTAATTATAGCTAGTTGAGTGCCGTTTTCTCGTAAGTAATATACGCGTCGACGATATATTACTATAAGAGGCGGCCGGCGTAGAAGAGCGGGGAGAAGGCCTTATAGACGTAAAGGTAATACTAGTAAAAGGCCCGCTACTCAAGCCGCGTCTGTTAACAGGTCTTGTTTTAGTCTCGTAATTGTAAACTATAGTGCTAGTTAGGGTCGCCGTACAGGAAGAGTAGGACGTAGTATAAGGGTATATACGTAACGTATATAACGTCGACTATATATATTTACAGACGCTCGCGGCCCCCTTCACAGACCGTAAGAACTAAGTCGCGGCGGCTTATATTTATATACTCGTTCGGAATAATTACCGTGACTTCGTTACTAGTCGAGAGGTTCTTATAACGACGATCCGCGCCCGACTTTATAATTAAGCGTATTTACGAGTTAAGTAAGATCTAGAAATCAGTCTATTAGTCTATAAGACGCTCGTAGGCTGTCTTATAAACCGTAATAAACAAGTTATAGTCTATGAGCGTGTTTATAAGCCGTAAAAGGATTATATAATCTAAGTGAGGGAAGTTAGTCGCCCGTACGTTCGTTATAAAAAGCGGGTCGTAGAAGAAGAGCAATGCGAAGGAGGGTTCTTCATGCGAAGCTAGTCGTAGCGGGCCTTAGAAGTAAAAGAGCTCGCTATAAATCTAGAAGTACTAAACGCCGCGTGAGAAGTCGATCCGTGTATCCTTCTTATAGTTAATTAACGTGAAGGCAAAAGTATAGTTATATACTTAGATATTCGTCCGAAAGTCTTAATAGAGCGGATTATCGCTTATAAAGAGATATTTGAGGTATAGCGGAGGCTTTTAGATCCGGGGAAGTATAACGTCGCCCTTTTTATAATAGGCCTCGAAGGGACCGTCTGTAAGAGAGAAGTAAAGGGCCCCGCAAGCCGTATAACGGCCCGTAAGTGGAGTAAAAATATAAGAGGGAGCTAGTCAGAAGCGTGAGAGGAAGCTAAGAGGCCGTATATTAGGGGGGTCGGTAGGAGGGTCCTTAAAGACGTTAATTGGGACTATAACGGACGGTTAATAGGTCTGTCGTGGGCGCTACGGAGCTAGTTCATTTATAAAGACGTCTATAAGGGGCTATTAACGGCGCTATGAAGTAGGAAGAGTATTTGGGTCGAGTTCTTGTAAAGTAGGGCGCTGCTAGGCGCGTCTAGTAGCCGACCGGTCCTATTAACTAGTTAGTTAAGCCGGGAAAACGGGAAAAACAGGAAAATATAGACTCGACAACTATTATAGCTCTTATATTACTTAGCGCCTACCTGTAGATAATTAGACGTAAGTCGGTTTTGTTTACAGCACGTACAAAAGCGAGGAGGGTCTATAAGGAGGAGAGAGAGTAATAAAAGACGTGACGAAACGCGACGAGACGCGATAAGTAGGCAGGTTTTTAGTGTTCCTCACGTGACCCGTATTTTCCACGGTGCACTAGGAGCCAATCGCTAGAGGTGGTCCGACCGTACTTCAATATAGTAAAGAGATGAGATAATGCTAGAGCTCGGAGATCAGGTGCTAGAGCTCGGTGCTAAGTAATCAGGGCGCCCTGGCTTCTCTGTGCAGCAAGGCTGCCGAGCCTCAGGGCCAAGACGCACGTAATCCCTGAGATCGTAACAAGAAGGTGGAAGCGTTCGGCGACGTCGTTTGTCGCAATGCTGGAAGGAGTTTGGCCTCAACTCCCACTGTGCATTAGCAGCCTTTCAAGCCAAACGGCGGACTTCCCTTCGGCGCCCTCAATCAAACCTTGCCATCTTCCAGTGTATCCTTCTGCTTCCCCCATGACAGCCTCCACTCATCCTTCTTTAAATGTGAAATTCTTGATGCTACTATCGCTCCTGTATGTCCAGAGAGCATTCGAATAGTTGCATGCACATGCCGTTCCCTCGGGGTAGGTGGGGGTGGGGGTGGTGGTGGGGGTTGCCTTAGGGATCAAGCCACAAACCAGATTTGTGTGGCTGGGCTGAGATAGCGAACTAATCTTTATTTGGTTAGCACCAACTGATCTCACCCAGCGCAGCCTACGCTCTGCTCCATCCGCACGCAAACTTTCTGATCCAACACCAGCGCTAACCAAAGCAGCTCGACTTCTACATTTTCCCCGGATGGAGCTAGTCTCTGTCCTTAGGGCCTGACAGTTCACGCGCGGCTCCGGTCACAGTGGCAGATAGGATTGTGCTGGGGAGCGACCACGGGCGGTGGTCAGCATAGGAGGAAGGCGGCAACTCCTCAGGGTTTTCCTACCTCAACACAGCCTTAATCTCGTCAAAAAACTTGTAAGTATCCCGTGCTCAACACCTAACCTTGATCGGTTAGGGTTGAAAAAGGTATTCACTAAACCATAACATTAGTTTCGTTCGATTAAAGATCTGCCAGAAACTCGCGGCCTCGCAGCTATACCCAAAATGCGACTCCTACACGCAAAGACGAGGGAATTACATACGAAGACAGACAATGAGATACCCGACTATGCGATCTTATCACACACTTGGCACAGTAACAAATATGAGGAAGTGTTGCTTGAAGATCTTCAAGACATCTCTCGAGCGTCCAAGAAAGCTGGTTTTGCAAAGATTGGGCTGTGTTGTGAACAAGCGCTGAGAGATTGCCTCGAATGGGTCTGGATAGACACCTGCTGCATCGAGAAGGCTAGCAGCACAGAGCTTTCCGAGGCAATCAATTCTATGTACCGCTGGTACCAGAACGCGAAAGTCTGTTATGCTTATCTAGAAGATATCCCAAGCGAATATACTCGTGAAGACCTTCAAAATAGTCGTTGGTTTAAGCGAGCTTGGACCTTACAAGAGCTACTGGCACCGATGAAAGTAGTCTTCTACTCAAAGGAATGGTTATCGATTGGGACAAAAGCCAGCCTACAGACTGCTATCTCTGAGATCACCGGCATCGACGAAAATTACCTTGCCCGCGGATGGTTACCAGGAGCAAGTGTGGCTAAAAGGATGTCTTGGGCGGCAAATAGAGAAGCAACAAGATCAGAAGACATTGCATATTCTCTCTTTGGAATCTTCAATGTCCACATGCCACTGCTATATGGAGAGGGACAACTAAAGGCATTCAGAAGACTACAAGAGGAAATTATGAGGACCTCGAATGACCATACTTTACTCGCCTGGGAACCATCGCGTAAGACATCCAACGATTCACAGAATGAAGAAAGCGCCTCAAGTATTCATAGAGACGGTTCGACAGATAGGCGGGTGAGACTCCTACACAAGTTTCGTTCTGACTTTTACAAGTAATCAGAATCGCTGACTTCGTGTACAGATTGGACTTAGTGAAAGCCGGCATGAATACGGCTTACTTGCTACGTGCCCAGCTGACTTCCTCGGGTCATGTGACCTGGTGCCAATTCCACACAACGACAATTACAACCTTACCAACACTGGCCTTCAGATCAAGCTTCGTTTAAGCCAAGAGTTTACTCCTCGGGGTCAATCCTATGCAGAGACTCGTTCAACTTTTACAGTCGAAGACACGACTTATGAGCTTCTGGACGCATATTTGAGCTGTCGGCAAAACAGTTATCCATTCCGAACAGTGGCAATCATGCTGCAACCAGGCGAACCGGGGAGATGCAGACGACGTCTAAATTCTGGCTTAAAGTTTGAGAATCCCAAAGCGCTTTCCAGATTCGTTAAGCAGGAGATTTTCATCGAGAACAAAGATTTCGAAGACAACGTCTCGCGCTTATATCCTTATTGGTCTTTCATCCTTTTGTTGCCTCATATGCTAGAGGTAGTTGAAGTTTATCCTCCCGAGTTCTGGTTCTCAAAACACGGTGTAGTCTCAGATCTAAAGGAGGGAGAGAACCTCCAACATTGGTGCGCTTGCTTGCTGATCAATGTCAACTTGTCAAAGCAAACACAGATCATACTTGTTCTTGGCAAGAACTACAACGCTCCTGGTGATCGTCCACTGTGGGTGAAAACGGTGGACTTCTTATTCAATTTCTATGGTGGAGGACTAGGAGGAATACAAGTTTCTTCATGGTGCAAGCTACTCAAGGTCCAGGCAAATCAAACCCTCGAAGAATTACACCAAACAATTTGCCTTCCTGAGAGTAAAATTCAAAGAAAGGTTATGTACAGTATTTCGGACACTAATGATCTGTGTGTCGAGATTCAAGGGTGGCGATATGTTCCTAGTTTGTTCAAGACATTGAATATTGTCGAAGTAGAAATTATTTAGGTGTTTGTCTTTTTTGTAATAAATCATTAGAGAACAGGCTCAGGATTGTTTTCTCGAATTTTAATAGCAGTCGATTTGTGTTAGAGGGAACTCCAGGCGTTCATTGACTCCATCATCTCGAGCAATGTCTGCCGTTTGGCATCCAAACACACATTTACCTTGACTTCCCCACTATCGGAACGCTCCATCAGGCATCCGCCATGCCAATGCTCGCCAGCCCCCCTAGGGAGGTAATCACACTTTCGCTATTGAGCTTGAAACCGAGGATTTCCTTAACCTTCGACTTACCTGCCAGGACCTGAACTCGAAGTCGTTTTCTTAATTCTTAGGTTGTTATTTTAAGGTTCGCTACCACATGCAAGACTGCCGGAGCTGCTACAATTTCCATGAAGTCTCTGCGCATCTAGTCTTTGGCCCTTCGCTGCAGACCCTAGAGATATGCGTAGACCATCTAATTGAGAACCCGCCTCTCTACCAATCCGGCACCTGGATCAGCCCCGGTAACTGGGCTCTCTTAGCTGAAAGTGATGTCGAAGCTACTGTAAACAAGGAGGGATATATCTATTGTTTAGAGGACCAGAAACGCCTGAAGTGAGTGGGGGCTCGATACGGCATACCTAACGCGTGCTTTAATCAACCTGTTTAACTGGGAGACCGTCTGTATTAATGATACCCAGCGGCCTTGGGGAGCAGCTTCGCAGAAGAGACAAACCGGAGTCAGGCCAATCTCAAGCATAGGGCACATCGAGAGCATTGATTAACGTCTCACCCCCACTTCCGATCACCCGAGCTTAACACACCGCTACTCTTACCTACCAACTTAAATAATTATTAACTCTCTTAATTTTTAATCGATTTCTTTGAAATTTAGAATATAAATTGTTCTCATTATAAAGCCTAACTACACTAAGTATAACGTTATTTATACGCTTGTGGAGGTCGTAAATAGTAAGTCTTTACAAAGGCAGCGCTTAAGTAAGGTGTTCTAAAGTTTACACTTTATAATCACAACGCAACGACTTTATCACGCCAAGAGGCCGCTAGCCATTTACAAAGGCTACCTAGGATAATAGAGAATCAATTAACTAATTAGGTTTTAACTTAAGAGTCTCTTACTCGTGAAGTTACGTATACACAAATTAGGGTCTTTAAACAGAGGCTTTTGGCTCTTTAAAGCGACCACCTACTACTCAGAAAACGTTAGATATCACGATTTCTAACACACAACCCTATTTTAAAAACGAAAAAGCAAATATACGCCAATTCTATACGTGTCAACTGCGCTTGTTCTAAAGTTATTAGGCCTTAGTTCCAAAAACTAGAGATCCCTGCTATCAAGGCCATTCCAGCTAGCCAACGATAGGCCGACTTCTGAAGACCGGGCAGCCCGGTTAATATGCGAAATTGTTTCCAATGTACAGGTTTGAATTGGTATACCAATGCCGTCTATCATCTTTTGCTTCTTCAGCTGACCCTAGATTGGACAGTGGTACGAAAGAATTAAATTTTCTATTTCAGTAGTTGATCAAAGCACAACGACAGGGTGAGTCGTCTACCGCGTGCATAAAGTTGGTTATGGAGAGTAATAGCCAGTGAGGGTAGGCAGGCCGTAACGCCTTTAGGAAGCACTAACTTCGACCAAAGAAATGAAATTCCAGACAGACTCTTGCAGCAAACGCTTTTTGAAGGATAACGCGACCCAATTGGTCTAGTCTCGCAAGAGGAAAGCCAAATGACAGAGAGATTCATTCTACTTGAAGCATGTCGACGATAAAGGCGACCACTTACTCATCGATGAGCAGCTGAACATCACCGGCACCATCAACCGGCAAATGGCACGCATTGTACCTCGACACGAAGCTTTTGGACTATCGCTTGTTACAGCAGATATGAAGGCCTTATGCACTAGGAAATTCTCACTAAGCCCCAACGATCCTGTACTGGCTAATATACTAGGGAGAAGAGGCTTGTCTGATCTGGCAAGAAATATAACTGATGAAAAAGTAAGAAGATTTTTTGGGGGCCTGGCCTTGGAGCCAGAATGGAGGTATGCCCTGCCGTTGGCAAATGCAATATTGAAAGCGTTTGGGGTGGTGGAAGGTTGGTCGGTGGAAAGAGAGCGCGCTGAAGGAATACAAGACTAATGAACGCCTAAAGGGCCTCATTGGTTGTTCTTCACAGGTGGGGTGACAAATGCATCCAGCACAGCGATAGACCGTCTAGGGAAAGAGGAATAGGCAATTGCATAAATAAGTGGGGCAGGCCTGGCCTGGCCTACCTCTTATGTGAGGGTGGTGTTTTAGTAAAACACTAAAACTCGGGTGCTGTGATTGGCCCGAGCGTTGCTGACTAAGGCGGTTTCCGGTAAGACACTATTTAGTAAGACACTAGTTTGCCTATACCACTATTTCCGTCTTAAACTCGACTCTCTTTACGTACGAGTATAATGTTTTTATATAATCCGGTGTACTAAGTGGCTGTGTGTTATGTCTGTAAGTCCTGTATTATTCCTGGGCGCTTAAGTCAAGAGCGTCACTTCTGAGTAGTACTACACCGACTCTTTAGTAAAGAGCTTAAGACTATAGTCTAACTCTTAAGCAGCTATAATCTAAAGATAATTAAAGAGCTAAAAGAGTAGAAGCCTCGAATCGAGGACTATTGTTAAGTAATTAAGCACTTGGCTTATTATAGTGGCTTTTACTACCTATAACTAGAGTGCTAGTATAATACTCATTATTTCCGTGAAATAAAGAAACATATACCTTTAGTCTATTAAATTAAGGCTATAGTCTATAAAAAAACTATACTGTAGAAAGAGGTTAAGCTTTAGACATATTTTATAGGGTATAAGAAGATTAATTACTTTATAGTAATAAACAATTAAGAGAAGGAAAGGGTGTCTAAACAAGTTAGTGATTTTATTCTCTTAACGTAACTTAAAAAGGAGCTATTTAAAAAGTTAAAAAAAGATTTATTAGTCCACAGGTCTTTATATAGTTATACTTCGGTCTGGAAAGGGGGTGCAGGTTAAAGTCAGGGGTCAGAGCTTAGCCGGACTAGTTTCGGTAGAGATTCAGTGGGGTTTCGTAGTATATAGTCTAGCTCTCCTTACACTCTCTTAGAATATATACAGATTTTTAAACTAACTATTTATTACTTTATTACTATACTCACATTTTAAATATATTTACACTTACGGCGTGATATATAAACCAGTACTACACCGACACTAATTAATAACAAGCTTATATCGTTAACCTTACTATAAATAAAAAAGGTCTCAGGCTATAGAGCAGATTTTAGGCTTTAACTTAAGGAGTACTTTACTGTATTTTCCTAAAAGGGCAGTTTACCTTTTCTAGATCGTGGAGGGAAAGTAACTTCTCTCTTAAGACTCGATTAGGACGACTACACGTTAGAGAAGAGCTATTATAATACGACAGTTACTTTACGAAGACTGTTAATTTAATATCTTTAAATCTAGAACTTTAGACCTTTAAGAGACTTATCTAGGAACCTACTAGATCGCTTACGAATCGAATCCGACATAATAGCAGATACTTCGGCGGAGCTAAAATTAACTTTAGAAACATTTAATAATACAGTAACACTAGATCTTAGTCTAATTTTCACGGGAGACGTAATAATATACTCGTAGAAGTTCTATGAGTCCTTTTATAACGGCCGTATTAAGGGAGAATTCCTTTTCTAAGACTTTTAGGAGTATTTTAAGGGTTAGACAGTAAAGGAGTTTAAGTTAATTAAAGTTACAGAACGCATATACCTTAGGGACGACTTACGAGCCTTTAGTGTATTTATACGACGATAAAGGGGGACGAGGACGGTAAAGGCTTTAGCGGAGGCAGTGTAAGTTAAGGAAAATTTATAACTAGAGGACTAAATAGAGATGTAAATTCGGAATTACCCCGAATCAGTACTAAATTATATTCGGGAATTACTCTCTTAACTACTACTGTTATTTCTAATAACACTTTAATAAAATTAATCCCTAATGTCTCCACAATACTAACCAGAAGTAGTCATTTATTCCGTAGAGGAAGACACTCCTTTAAAAGGGTTAAAAGTAAAGCTTACGGAGACGATTCAGCTATTAAGATCACTTAAGATTTCCTTTATTAAAAGAGATAAGGTCGAGGATCTATATAATATAACCCCTTCACTTATAGTCCTAAAGAAAGAGTTCTTATTTACTCCTAAGAGGGATCCCCTAAGTAATCTCCACCTGTGGAGATTAAATGACCACGCGTTACCGAATCCCACACTAACGCCAGTAATACACTCACGGGACAAGTTATTACCACTATTTAAGGTTCCTAGGACTACCAGACTACATACGGAGTCGATTCGACTATTATAATATGTCATAGATCTATTAACCCTAGACTAAGCAAAATCGTTAATAAACCTTACTAAAATATACACTAAGGAGCTCTAATACAGCGGAGACAAAGACCACTTAAATAAGAAGCTCCACATCTTCGCCGACCTATATTAGAGAGTATTAATTAAGACTAAAGTCTAGAACTAAGCCTTTTTATCGATACTACGAGACAGAGCTAGTTTATACTATTACTAGTACTTCTAAAATAAGGGGTACTCATTTAATAAGCTTATCAAGACGACTCGTAAACACTTTAAGACAAAGGAGAGAGCTAATAAGTTCCTCAGCCAGTAGTTTAATTTGACTTTCTCGCTATTTCAAGAGGAGCCTCACTAGACGGGAAAACTAATACTAACCTAATTAGAGAACTTCGCCAAAGAACTACAAAGTATTTAGCTTAGCCTAAAAGACAATAATATACAGAACAACAAGACACTCCGCGATAAGCTTATATAAAGAGTATTAAGGAACCCCCTCTTTAAAATAGCCTTATTTTAAGCACCTTTTACTTTCCTTATATTAATAAATAGTCTTCGCTCCGCCGTCGGCATTAAAGTAACTTATGACTCGGGATTAAGGGTAAGTAAGTACTCCAGATTACATACGAATCGCCACTAATCTTATGTCGTAAATAAGGCGACTTATTACTTTAACTGTAAGATGAAATTTTCAAGTAAAAACAAACGCGGAGATAAATTCTAGCCTATACTAGGCTATATAGGCTATATTATCTACAAGAAGATAGATTATTATAATAAGCGCCACTTTAACGAAGAGTAAGTAACGTTAAAAGCACAATACTTCGTAGCGCGTAAGGCCAAAGGAATAAAGGCTATAAATAAGACCTTTAAGAGTTACTTAACTTATATTAAGGAGATTAACCCTAATTCGAACTAGAACTGGACTATATCCGGACACTATTTAAGAAACTACTAAGATGCGGATTTAGACACTTTAATAAATATTAACAATTCTTTAGAGAGTTCCGACGACAATAATAACAATAACACTACAAACTTCACGACTATATTTATAATAAGTGAGGCATAATATAATATACAAGAAGTTATAGGGCAACTTAAGGAGAGGAAGGCTACTTACATCCTAGAAAGCAAAATCAAGAGACCCACTCCTAGTGAGGCCTATATAACGTAATAGATAAATAGATTCTTTTAAAGACTATTAATTAACATAAAGGTATTTAATAAAAACACAGGAGGAGTCAACTAATTACGAGCTTTATAACGAATTTAAGATGTCAAGTTTGACACTAGCTAGGCGAACTAGAGCCGGATTATATTTAGTGCCGGTTCGCGACTATCTCTAGGGGTTACCATAGTTAACACTCTAGCTAGAGAAATAGACTTCTAAATCGTGGACGCAAATATTTTATTTCTAGTTTATTTATAATAACTAGATGCGCTGAATACGTAGTATAACAACTTGCGCAACGTCTTGATTTAAGGCGATAAGAAGTACTTAATTATACAAAAGTATAAGCATTTATAGCTACTTTTAGATTAATATTATCAATTACTGGACACTTCGACTGGAACGATAAATATATACTACTTAACTAAACTAGAAATACGTCGGCTTTATAGGCGTTTCGGACACCCTTTAGTAAGACGTCTTTAATACCTGTTAGATTAAGCTGGCTATAAGTATGACTCGGAAGTTATATTAAGGGTTAAAGAGATGTGTGAGTATTACTAGAAACATATAAATACTTTATATAAGTTCCGCTTTAAGTTACAAGACGACGTCGACTTTAATTATATAGTCTACGTTAATATCGTAATGTTTAGAGAACGATATGCCCTCTATATAGTAAATAAGGCAACTAGTTTTAGTGCGGCGAAACTACTCTAAAAAGCCCCTAATTCGGCTACGGCTCGGGCTACTTTTAACGCATTTAAGTCAGTATAAATTGACATATACCTTAGACCTCTAGATTTCATCGTATACGACTATAGCACTAATTTCAATTCTAAAGAGTTTCGGAGTGCACTTAGATCTATGGGTAACACCTCTAAACTAGTACTTATTAAGGCATATTATTTAATTAGCAAAGTTAAGTAATACTACCGCCTACTACGCCGTGCTTATGAAATCGTTATAGAAGAGTACCCTAAGTTAAGCGACGAAGACTGACTATAAATAATAATAAAAGTAGTAAACGATATAGTTAGTCCTAATAGGCTAATCCTTATACTATTTATTTTTGGGGTATACCCTAAAATGACAGAGTTAAATCCCCTAAATCCGTCAGTCAAGTAACGTGCGGCTACAATTAAGAAAGCTATAAAAGAGGTACAGAAAATTTATGTTACGCGTAAAGTCAATAATATATTAATTACACGAAACAGCCCTAAAACTACTTATATTTACGATCTCTACTTCAATAACTAAGTTCTAGTGTATCAAGAGGGTAAAAGATAGACAGGACCTTACGATTTCTTAGGTATAAAGGGAGAATTATATAAGATTAACATAGGAAACAGGAGAATACGTACGTTCCGATTAACTATAGTTTGTCCCTTTAAGACAGACACCTTTAATATTAAACGACAAAAAGAAAACTTACTAGAGGATATCTATGAGTAATATCTAAGACCCCCGGTTAAAAACGCTACCGAAACAGTACTGAATTTACCACGAATCGCTATCAAAATCCCATTTACGAAATATATTTTAGATTTACCGACTATCGATGACAATTACGATGTCGAAGTGTTTCTAACTGAGAAGGAGACGAGGGACCGGGAGATATCTATTAAACTTTATATTAAAGGGAAGATTATAGCGTTTAGGCCGCTATTCTAGTAGTCCCAAAGGACGGAATACGAAGTACTTATTAAAAGGGGTGTTTTTGTGCTTATCTATAAGGACGACCCTAAAGTGAGAGGCCACCACATCTTTAAGTTAAGAATAATAGACGAAGTCAAAGGCAAAGAGACGTTAACTCTATATAAGAAGTTAAGACTAATAATTTAGTACTTTAACGACAAAGGGAAGAGAAAAATACTAACTTAATCTCTAACAATCTAACAGTTTAACTAACAGTTACTCATTTTCTTAGCCGCTGCCGTTAAGTACCTAAATCGCCTCTAAAACTAGTCTAAATCTTATCTAGCTATTAAGGACATTACTTAAGCTTACGTCCAGGCAGAAATAAGGCTTCTCTAGGACATTTTTATATAGCCACTAGAAGAGATCGCAGGAGATTTCCCTCCTAGCACGATATTTATAATAATACTACTATTATACGGTATACTTAAGTCCAGAAATTATTAGTTTAATATATATTATAAATATTATATGGAGAACTTATAAATAGAGACATTAATATACGACTTATACTTGTTAATTAGTACTAAGGAAAGCTATAAATTTAGAGTCGTAAGTATATAAACAAACGACACGTTAATTCTAGGAAATAAGGACTTTTTAGTAAGAGAGTAAGATAAGATTACTAAGGCCGGTTTTCTGACGAAGCCAATACAAGTACTACTCCTTACTAAAACTATTACGTTTAATAGGTGTATTATCTTTATAGACGGGGACAGCCTCTATATGTCTCAGAAGGGTCAGGGAGTAAGACTAGAGCTAGTTAACGTAAGAAAAGAAGACTATAAGAAGGCTTATAGAGAGTAACGAGCTCGTGCGGCTTACTTTACTATTATATATTAGCCGGAAGTAACATTTGACCTCTTTGTCACAGCGTAACACTAAGATCCGACAGAAGACGACGTCAAGGCCTTAAACCTACGCCTTAAATAGCAAATAAATAACCTAAAAAGAGGACTTTAATACGTATTAGTTGACTTACGGTCCGCGAAGGTCTACGTTTTTGTAGACAGTTCTTTTACTAATAACAAAGACCTGAGTTCATAAATAGGTTTTGTATTAGTAATCAGTGCCGAAACAGTAGGGGATGCGCAATTTACCTTGACCGGTAATATCGTGTATATTAACTCAATAAAATATAAGAGAGTAACTCGTGTAGTACTTGTATTGGAGTTATATGTTATAGTAGTTAGTATTAATATATTAATCTCCCTTAGTATAACTATTAATATAGTAACTGATAAGCTTGGCATCCCACGTCTTCTTATAGTTGTTTACACGGATTCTTTGTCCTTTTATAAGTGTATTGTCAAGCTTAGGACGACGAAAGAGAAGCGCTTAATAATCGATATTATAGTTATTTGTTAATTATATAAGCGCAGAGACCTAACGGAGGTTCGATAGATTAATGGCGCTAATAATCCTACTGACACTATAACGAAGAGCACTTTAAATAAGGCTCTTCGGGATTTTATTAACATTAATATCTTTACTATTAAAATAAAGGGTTAAGTTTAACGGTTAATCGAAGTTAATTTGGACTAGTAACAGAGGGGTTTTTTATACTCATTGATTTTTTTTATTATTTATACATTTCCTTGTAACTTTTATTTTTATTAATTTATCACTTACGATTATTTTTATATTTAGTTAATTTACGAAGTCAGAAACATACTTAATTTAGTTCTAAATACCCTCTGATTTAAAGTATTAACGGGCAGCCTTACGACGACACTTTAATAGGGACAAACTGCCGGTTTCACTATAGGGGGCTACTCTTATATAGTAATATAAAGAAAGTGCCGCCACGAAGAACTTACTACGAAGCTAATCCGAAATAAGGCCGAATCTCCTACGTATATATATTAAGGAGAGGTTCTTCCTCTTCCCCCTCCTCCTCCCCCGCGCCATAGCGGCGACTTCGGCGGAGACACTTAGTAAGAGTATCGTCCTCACCGCCGTCCTCCCTACTACGCTTAGTAGCGGCAGAGGAGACGACAGTAAAGAGCTAATTCAGGACTAACACCGTCTCTTATAATACAAAAGTTATTAGTACTTAAGAGCCTTAATATTAAAAAAGAATAAGGGGTTTAACTTACTACTTACGAGCTGGCTAAGCCAACGATTTCCCGGCGTATAGCGCGCGTTTCCTTTAATAACACTAACGATAACTCCCTAGTAGTCTTTAGTACGTTAATAGTAGCGACTAATAATGCCGAATTAATTAATTTAACGGCAGTAACGATGGCTTCTTTATCTTTTGCCTCGAGGGCAATAACTAGACAAAGGTATTCTTTAGCGACAAACTATAGAATCTATTATATATTAGTAACTATATATCTAGAGTACTTTCGGCGAGGATTCGGATACAATTTAGAATAGGGAAAAGAAATAAGAATACTTACTAAGTTACACCGGGACTTCTTCTCTACGTAATATGCACATTTCTTACTCTTGGGATTATTAAAGGCGTATACGTAAGATAGGTTCTTTACGAGGAGACGAACGTACCGAATATAGCATTTGCGGTATATAAGGTCGAGCGCTCTTATGGGTATTAATATAAGTACTGTTTTTAGTTAACATACTATTTCCTTATTAAATTATCTTTAAAGAGTATATTTACTTTTAGGTTGTCTATTTGATTTAATATAGTCTTCTTAGAAATGTCAGTTTTTAAGCTATATTAAACGAATTCAGGAGATCAGAAAAGCAGTATACGTATAATAGTTATATATATATTAATTAAAGAAGACTTTAAACCTTTAAGAGAGACGACATATATATATCTATTATATTATATAATACTAGGGGTTCTTATTGTCACTAGTTCTCGCTTAGCTTCGCTACTACGTCTCGCCAGATTCGGACCCCTTTCAGGCCACTTTCGAGACACTGTCAGATCGGGATTAGACGCTATCAAATACTCTGTCATTTTATTTGTTATTTCTTATATATTACTAGTTATTTACTTTTACGTATATTAGAAATAGTTTTTCTAAAAGAAGTTTTGCCTATATTAGTCCACAGGTCCTTATATAGTTATACTTCAGTCTAGAAAGGGGGTGCGGGTCAAAGTCAAGGGTCAGAACTTAGCCGGACTAGTTTTAGTAGAAATTCGGTGAGGTTTCGTAGTATATAGTCTAGCTCTCCTTACACTCTCTTAGAATATACATAGATTTTTAAACTAACTATTTATTACTCTGTCACCATACTCGCATTTTAAATATATTCACACTTGCGGCGTAGTACATAAACCGGTACTGCACCGACAAGATTATAAAGATATAAAATATAATCTTAATAAGTAAGTAACTATAGTCTAAGATATTAGAGATTTTAGGTTAGAAAGGGTGTTATAGTTATACGATTTAACGTACTTTTTATCTTATATAATCGCGCTAAAGGACGAGGAGATCTAGAGCTTATATAAATTACTACTAAAGAAAGAGCTTAATGTAAGTAGCGAGAATACTAAGGATCTTAATCTCGTCTAAATCCTAGTTATAACTAAAGCTGTCTTAAGAGACGCCTACTAATTATATAGCGACACTTCGTTAAACTAGAAAATGACACAGTAGCGGGCTAATATCCTAAATAAATTCTATGTTAAGGCGTTAGGCAAAGCAAATAAGTTCCGGTATTATAAGAATACGTCGACCTTAGTTACTTACTTCACTACTATAAAGTAGTTGTTAATATACTACTACCGCGTAGTGTATTATAAAGGCGGTTATTTTACGCGGGCTAAGCTAGACTAAGTACTGCCCGGGGATATTATTTAACCAACTACCTAGTAGATTCAAGCTATAAACGAGATTATAAAGGCTTTGGCTTTAGAGGATAAAAAAGAGGCGGAGTTAGCTATTAAGTATACTATTCGGCGACTTTACTTATCCCTAATTTGTTATACTATTAGCAGCGTGCTGTTCAAATCGCCCGTCTTAAGTTTCTACGCTATGTTAAGTAGGAAAGTTTATAGGAAAGGCCGAGGGTTATAGGAAGAGCCGGGGAATTTCAATAGCCACTTGTTAGCTTTAACTTAGACTACTTAGCTCGTGTTCTTTAACTATACTTGTTTTTAAGAGTAAGATAATAAGGACTAAATCCCCGTCTTCTTTACTAAGATCTATAAGAAGTTCTTTTAATAGTTAACTAAGACGCCGTTTAAGTATATTCTATAATAGAGGCTGTACTTATTTAAAGTTAAAAAGGCTATAATTACTAAGTATTAAGCTTAATAGTCCCTGGACAGGCAGATAATAGAATATCGCGGGGTAGAATTATAAATGTCGTAAATCTCTGACTTAGTGGCTTCTAAATATTAACAGGCCTATGCCTTGCTTTATAATAAGCTCTTATTTTAAGTAAAAGACTTGACTCTTATAAAATCGTAGCGGCTAAAAGACGACTTAAATCTAAAAGATTTTGGAGGCTCGTGGCTCTCTTATCTTAGTAATGCCGAGTTCTTAAAAGGTGCTAAGCTCGCTCTCTTCCGGTAGATTTAAGGTAATATTAAACTCCGGGCTATATTCTTAACTAAGGCTAAAGACAGGAGTATAATCTTGTGTCTTAAGGCTATAGACATTTACGAGTCACACGCTTAAGAATTCCTAAAGCCGTTATTAATATTATGTTATATCCCCGGCGGCTTACCGTTACGAGCGTCCGAGCTACTCTCGGCAATATAATATAATAATACTTAGCAGCGCCACTTATTTATTTAAGAGAAGTTACTAATAATTTATATTTAATATTATAAAGGCTAGTAATAGTCTAAGGCGTATAAGGACAACATCCGCTTTATCCTAAAGGCGATTAGTAATTTATTACTTCCGTATATTATATTTAGGGTTAGGGTTAGGGTTAGGGTTAGGGTTAGGGTTAGGGTTAGGGTTAGGGTTAGGGTTAGGGTTAGGGTTAGGGTTAGGGTTAGGGTTAGGGTTAGGGTTAGGGTTAGGGTTAGGGTTAGGG